>CAMZMU010000110.1:3414931-3791843 GCA_947311845.1 Poa pratensis | reverse complement strand
CTCTGGCCGAGAGACGATTCGGATAGCTGATTCCTATGCCCTTGGCGATCCGATGCAGCCTCTGCTGGATGGGAATGCCCGGAACAGGAGGAATCCGATGAACAATCGCAACAACGGACCGAGGTTTGATAACCGTCAAGAGTTCGGGCAAAGAGGAGAGAACCAGATTTCCAAGTCAATGCTGTAAACCCAAGTCAGTCCGGACCTGGAGGCGCCCAGAAACCGAAGACTGAGGGTCAGGCGTGGACTCCGAACCAGAACCAGAATCAGGGAGGTGGTGCGAAGCAGTGGCAGGAGGCCGGACCACCTGTGACTTACGAGTCATTGGTGAATGGCCATGTATCTATCATGGCAGGAATGGCAAACACCCAACCATACCACTCTGCAGTGTAGTTTTCATCACCGAACCGCTGCAGAAGGGGCGAAAGCTGGGGCAAACCGGAGTGGGCCACCGAACCAATGGCGTAGACCTCAATATCCGAACGCGCAGCAGCAGCATAAGCCGACCATAGCGGCGCAGAATCAGAGCTTAACCGGAGCAAATTCAACCCCGGTGCATGCGGCCCAAAACCAGAAGACGGTGCAGGCGAAACCGGTGAATGCAGTGAGTGCCCAGGGCAACAACAACAACGGTGGTGCCGGCCAAAGCCAAACGTGGTCCTTTGAGAATCAGAGGTATGAGAACCCCGGTAATGATTATAGGGAAGTACATCAGCTACGTGGTGTTTGTGACTGAGTCAACTGATAAGAAGAGTATGCTGAGGCGTGCCAAGGAGGTGAATGCAGTAACTCCGGCGGTGGTGAAATACATGAACTGGTCCGAGCAAGAGATCACTTGGAGCAGGCAAGATACACCTCGGATCATGCCGAGCCCTGGAAACTATGCACTGGTGGTGGATCCGACGTTTTGTGGGCCGACCAACAATGTGAGATTCACCCGAGTCTTGGTGGACAATGGGAGTGCCATAAATATCATGTACCGAGACACAATGGTCAAGCTGGGATACTCACCGAACCAGTTGCAGCCTAGCAGCTGTACATTTCACGGTATTGTGCCCGGGGTCTCTTGTGCACCTATGGGAAAGATTTGGGTCGACGTGGGTTTTGGTACCCGAGATAACAGCCGAGTTGAAAGTCTTGAGTTCGAGGTTGTGGACTTGCAGAGCCCTTACCATGCCTTGCTGGGAAGGCCAGCCTTGGCCAAGTTCATGATCTCCACTCATGTGGCTACCTAAAGATGAAAATGCCGGGGCCCAAGGGAATAATAACCATTTCTGGTGACTACAAGAAGGCTATGCAATGTGCCTCGGCGGGATCAGTTTAGCCGAGTCCTTGGTGATCGCGGCGGAGAAGAAGCAACTTCAGAAGGTGGTGGCAATGGCGCAGTCTACTCAGCTCGGCATGTCCGGACTAATTACTCCGGACATGAGCGCTTCATTCGAGGTGCCCAAGGAGACCAAGAAAATCCCGCTGGACTCGGAGAACCCGGAGCGTTTCGCCATCATTGGTACTGGCATGGACGAGAAATAGGAAAGCGCGCTCTGTCACTTCCTCCGTGAGAATCGGGACATTTTTGCATGGTCGGCTAAAGACCTGCCAGGTGTTCCGAGGGAGTTGGCAGAGCACTCTTTGTTTGTTCGGCCAGAGGTGAAACCAGTGCGTCAACCGACGCGGCGGCTCTCAGATGACCGAAGAAAGGTGGTACTCGAAGAACTGGCGAAGTTACTGGCTGCAGGCTTCATCATGGAAGTGCTGCATCCGGACTGGATATCTAATCCAGTCCTCGTGGAGAAAAAGAAGGACGAACCGGCGGTAGTCAAGGTGTGGCGCATGTGCATTGACTTCACCAACCTGAACAAGGCGTGCCCGAAGGATCCCTTTCCTTTACCTCGGATTGATCAAGTGATCGATTCTACGGCTGGATGTGAGCTGTTGTCTTTTATTGATGCATATTCTGGTTTTCACCAGATCCCACTGAACACTGATGATCAAATAAAGACTGCCTTTATTACCCCGTACGGGGCGTATTGCTATCGTGTCATGTGTTTCGGTTTGAGAAATGCCGGGGCAACTTATCAAAGGTGTATGCAGAAGTGCTTACTCTCAAATGGGCAAGAATGTGCAAGTGTATGTCGATGACATTGTTATCAAAACTAAAAAGAAGCATACTCTCATCGAAGACCTCGAAGAGACATTTGCAAATTTAAGAAAGTATCGGTTGAAACTTAACCCGGACAAGTGCACCTTTGGTGTCCCGGCTGGAAAATTGCTCGGTTTCCTCGTATCGAGCCGAGGTATAGAGTTAACCCGGCTAAGATCCGAGCTATCGAAAGAATGAAGTTGCCGAACTGTTTAAAAGATGTGCAGAAGTTCACGGGATGCCTTGCATCTTTAAGTCGGTTTGTAAGTCGGCTAGGAGAAAAAGCCTTACCATTGTATCAACTTATGAAGAAAAGTACCAGTTTCACTTGGACCCCGCAGGCGGACGCGGCGTTCAATGAGCTGAAGAAGATGTTGTCCACTGCTCCGGTGTTGGCATCCCCTTTGCAGAATGAACCGATGTTGATATACATTGCGGCTACAAACCGGGTCGTAAGTGTTGCAGTGGTGGTGGAGCGAGACGAAGGAGGCAAATCGGTGCAGAGACCAATCTACTACCTGAGCGAGGTGATATCCACGTCGAAGCAAAACTACCCCCACTACCAGAAGATGACGTACGGAGTATACCTGGCGGTTAAGAAACTGAAGCATTACTTCCAAGAGCATCCCATGACGGTGGTATGTGATGCTCCAATCTCGGAGATCATCGGATGCAAGGACGCAACTGGGCGAGTTGCCAAATGGGCGATCGAGGTATCTCCATACACTCCGCATTATGAAAGGCGAGATGCAATCAAGTCGCAGGCGCTACCGGACTTTTTATGCGATTGGGCCGAGATGCAATATGAGCCGCCCTTGCCGGACTATAATTATTGGAAGATGCACTTTGATGGGTCCAAGACCAAGGTCGGATTAGGTGCCGGCATAGTCCTAACCTCGCCGAAGCAAGACCAGTTGAAGTATGTGCTGCAAATCCATTTCTCGGCGTCGAACAACGTGGCGGAGTATGAGGCCCTGATCCATGGGCTCAAGGTGGCAAAGGAGATAGGTGTCCGGCGTATAGAATGCTTCGGCGATTCAGCTTTGGTGGTGCATCAATCCACCGGCACTTGGGATGCATTGGATGCGAACATGGAGTTGTATCGGTTTCATGTGCAAAAGGTGTCTGGGTTCTTCGAAGGATGTGAGTACAAGCACATACCTCGGGGGGAGAATGAAGCCGCCGACGTATTGTCAAGCTCGGTTCATCCAAAGAACCGGTGCCACCGGGGATAGCTGAACCATTTGAGAACTCCTTCAATCAAGCCTCTCCTGACTCCGAGTCAATTTTCTTACCGCCAAGTTCGGAGTCTGAGCCTATTCCTATGGAGGTAGACGTCGGATGCGTTTGGCCGGACTCGGGGACTGCTTCGCAGTATCCGAGGACTGATGGAGCTTTTCCTATGGAGTAGATGATGGGAACTTCGGGTCTGACCCGGGGACTTCGCACCAACACTCGGGGACTGGCCGAGCAATGGTGGAGGAAATCATGAAGGAGATCATGGCGACCGAACCAATGGAGATAGATGAGAGGCTTTTTCCTCTGCATCCAGTGCCGGAATGGGCGGAGCAGATCATGAACTTCATAGCCGATGGAAGTTTGCCAAGTGATACAACCGAGGCAAGGAGAATCCAGAGGAGAGCTAAGGGATACACCATCATCAACAAGGAGCTATACAAGAGAAGTGTGACCGAGGTGTTGCAGAGGTGTGTCGAACCAGCTGAAGGCAAGGAGATGCTTTTAGATCCACCAAGGAGAATGTGGACATCATTGCAGCACAAGAGCTCTGGTGGCCAAGGTGTTCCGGCACGGGTTCTATTGGCCCACCGCCAATGCCGATGCAGAAGATATAGTTCGGAAATGTGAAGGGTGCCAAAGGTTCGCCAAGCAGCAGCACATGCCAGCTTCGGCGCTCAAGACCATTCCTATCACGTGGCCCTTTGCAGTTTGGTGTCTGGACATGGTGGGAGAATTCAAGCCAGCCCGAGGCAATATGACTCACATACTGGTGATGGTGGACAAATTCACTAAGTGGATCGAGGTGAAGCCAATCCGAAAGTGGATGGTCATACGGCAGTGACCTTTTTGAAGGAAATAATCCTGAGATATGGATATCCTCATAGTATCATTACAGACAACGGCACGAACTTTGCTGTCGGAGAGTTTGCTCGGTTCTGCATGAGTAAGGGAATTCGACTTGATGTAGCCTCGGTGGCTCACCCACAGGCTAATGGGCAAGTAGAAAGGTCAAATGCATTGGTATTGGCCGGAATCAAAGCTCGGCTAGTAGAACCACTGTTGAAAACACCGGGGTGTTGGATCGATGAGATACCAGCAGTTCTGTGGGGTCTAAGGACCACACCGAACAGATCAACTGGCTATACGCCATTTTTCATGGTCTATGGGGCCGAGGCAATGCTGCCAACCGACATTGAATATGATGCGCCCAGAGTGGCAATGTACACAGAAGCCGAGGCTAAAGAAGCTCGGGAAGATGCTGTAGATTGCTGAGGAAGCAAGAGAATTGGCCTTATCTCGGTCAGCAATATATCAGCAGGGTCTCCGACGCTATCAAAGCCGGCATGTAAAACCCCGAAAGTTTAATGAAGGAGACCTAGTGCTGAGGCTTGCAGCGCAGCAAAGGTCGGCACAAGTTGTCACCTCCATGGGAGGGACCATACATTGTGAGCCGAGCTTGCACAATGATTCATACTATCTTATAGATGCACAGGAGCCAAGGGGAGATGGGCTGGATAGACCCGATGGAGCTTCAGCGTCCATGGAATGTAGCTCTACTCCGACCCTTCTACTGTTGAAGGAAGTAATGTATGTACCTCGGCTGATCTTTAAATAAAAACTTCGGCACCTCGAGAGTGAGCTCGGGGACTGCCTCGCTCTTATGATTGCATGTTTCTTTTTTGTACTCTTTTTCGTTCGTATGCCGACTATTTTGAACCTCGTCTCAAACTTCAAGTACTGTATGCTATGTAACTAATCTTGTGACTCGACTGACGAACGCCAGCATGGCAGTCAAGAGCAAAGACGAAAGAACATGGGAAACATGAAAATGAACTCGGGGACTCGGTCCAAAAAGACAGTTCGGCATATGTCGTTTACTAACCCCTGTTTTTACTTCTTTTTTATGTCGGATGACTTTGAAACATACCTCGGAATTTACCAAGTACTGTATGCTATGAACAACAATCTTGTGACTCGACTGTCGAACGCCAGAATGGCAGACAAGAGCAAAGAATGCCAAATATAGTAAACACGAAAGTAAACTCGAGCAATCATTCAAAAGGATTCGACATAAAGCTTAGAAAAGCATGGTTCGAATGAGCATAATAGTAATAGAGGTAGCAAAGGAACTACTTAAGTTTGATTACATCTGCGTCCCGGCATACCGGGGATTTAATGAAGTTTTTTGGCCAAGCATAAGTTCAGGTCGAGGCTTCAGATGTTGGTTTGTTGACCTTAGTAACTTCACCGTCTCTTTTCTTTCTCTTGCCCTTCTCCAACGGCAAGGTAGTCTGGCGAACTGGTTTTTTGGGGCTGCTGCTTGGGCTGTTGCTTCTGCTGTTGATTCTGCTTGTTGTTGCTGTTGGTTGCGGGCAGTCTGGCTGCGGGGGGAGAGTCGAGGCTCCGGCAAGGCGGTAGCCGAGTTCTGGCGCGATTGATCCCCGCATCCGTTTGAGGCGCGGAGAAGTCTGACCTCGGGTGGGGGCAGCAGATTTCCCCAAGGCCGGGCCAGACCTCGTGGAGGAGATCCGGGGCGAGAGGTCGTGACGGGGTGGTCATGGCTTCGAGGCACCAACGGGTGCAGTCATGGAGGATACCTCCTGATCCACGTCTATGGGGCACTGCAACGAAAGGAGATGGTCAAAGTGTTAATACCGAGATAATATGTTTAAGCAACAAGTTGTTGGCATAAGAGCAAAGCGTACCCATCCGAGGTAGGAAGCCTCTGCCCCCCCCGGGCATGAGGAGGAATCCGGACTTCTTCAGCCGGCGCTCTTGAACCGGAGCCTCAGTGGGTCCAGAAGGCTCTAGTGGCGGATGTTCGGCGGGCCGAATTGCGGCACCCAGCGCGTTTCCGGCTGGTTGCTGGAGTAAAGTCGGAAGGTGGAAGGCGGGAGAGAGGTACCGCGTTTATTGGTTCCATGCGAGGAACCCCTCCTTGTCTCTGAATCTATTGAACTGAAGCTTGTGCTTGAGGCTTACCCGCGGTGGGATGCGCGGCCGAGGCAATGGGCATATAATCCTCGTCGTCAGGGTCCACGTTGGATGGTGGGTCCCTCGACAGGGAGATCCTTGCCGAAGAGGTCCGCAGGATGGACTCCATCCTCCCTCGCGGTCTGGCGGGCGAACAGCTGTTGGCAGACATATGAAAAGGAGTTAGGAAGAAAAAATTGTCAAGGTGAACGTCGGTAGCAAGACCTCGGTGGTAGTAGAGTATCGAAAAAAACGTCAGAATAGGGTACCTGTTTCGCTGGATTGGTCCGGTAGTGGGGTTCCCTTCCCCATGTCCAAGCGTCATAAATCCTGGACTTGTGATAGCTCAGACTCGCCGAGCTACCGCGGCGTTGTCCAGTGCAACGTGCGTATGACGGGTGGGGTCATAAAGACCGCTCATGTGGCAGATCTTGTGAGACCTCGCCTTGAAGAGGGGAGACCCTGCGTTTCACGAATGTGCAGGCCAAGTCGTCGGCCGCTCGAACTTCAGGACTTTCCCGTCGTTCCCGGGGTCTTCGGGTCCTGCCATTTCGCAATATACCCATGGATGGACTTGAGTTCACTCGGTGTGAGGGGAGTGTAGTCCCAGTTGAGCTGTTCTGTAGGAGGGCTGAGTTGAACGCCGGCAGGTTGAGGAGGTACCTCTTTCCGCCGGAGTTCTTCACGTAAAACCACGTCGGAGCCACTTGTGAACGGTGTCCGGAGAGTGATACATGGGAAGAGGAGTTTTGGCGAGGAGCTATGGTGGCAGCTCCGCATGCGGTTAATGCTTGGGTTAGATCCTTGTTCTTTGGATCCGGGATCACTTGCCGCTTGAGTTGGAAGAGCGGGAAAAGAGGTCTACCGTGGCTTCAAGCCGAGGCATCCCTCAGAGAAGGAAACAATGCAGGAGAGAGTGGTGATGGCTGTTGGCGGGGAGTGATGAACCTGGAGTCCGAACTTGTCAGGAAGCTCCGGAAGAAGTCAACTAACGGGCACTAGTCCGAAGCCGCGCTGGAAGTGCGTGACGAAGACCACCCATTCCCCTTGCTTGACTTGAGGCTCGAGTTCGCCCTCTGGCAGGCGACACTCTACCCCGGCGGGAATCCGCGTGTCGCCCTGAGCCACTGGATTTCGTCCGGAGTTACATCGAACCTTCCCAGCCGGCTCGTTTCCGACCTCCAGTTTCGAGGTCTGGAACCTCGGTTTGTTCCGAAGTCTCAGGAGGAGACATCTCGGCAGAATAATATGCAGAGATGCACAGAAGTTTAGCAAAGGAAAAAGTAAATCTGGAATCTAAGGCTATATCTGGCTAACTCGAGGAGTTGGACGGCTATCTTATGTACATAGAGGCACATATGCTAGGCGAACGTCTGCCGAGGTATGAAACTCATTTCTACCCAAAAGTATGCGAGTAAGATCTACCGTGGAGGTAAATAGAATTTATTCAAGAACATATGAAGAACCAAAGCGCGAAGAGGAAGAAACCTAGAGCATGCCTAGGGTAACAAGAACGGGGGTACATACCATGATAACGAGGTGCTGAAGGGCGGCGCCGGTGACGCGGTCGCAGCGACGACGAGGAGCTGCTCGTCGGCGGCGGCGGGAACGCGTTTCTTCTCAACTGAAGCGCAGCACTGGTTGCGATGGAGGCGAGACGGGAGTGAATGAGGAAGAAGAGGGAACACTGCCCTGGCCCCGTATTTATAACCGCAGGCGTAACTACGCACTACCGCGCGGTTATCGAGCGGCGAGTGGGATCGTTTGTGCACAAATGTACCACGTGGCACGAAGATAGCGGATGGACGAGCAGGCCACAGGATCGGTTGCAGGAGGCAAACCGTCGTGCGGCGCGGTTACTGGAGCGCGAAGCGGCGCAAGCGGGAAACCTCCGATGACGTGGGGGCGCCGTGGTGGAAAGCACTCGAGTGCTTTGACTATCGTGGACCAGGAAGTGACGGGATGGGACACGTGAACAGTGTTTGACCGAAGTCAGTAAAGATGCAGAAATCGAGGGTTGACGTCCGAGATCTCGGCGGATACTTCGGAAAAGCAGTTTGGCCCGAGGAACGACCGATGGATTTCTTGGAGTATTGGTTCGGTAACCTGCAAAACATCGTAGCGCATGTGGTTTCGGGTTGAACCTGGTGCGGCCTTTCATCCGAGTCTGCAAGACCACATCAGCTTCGGGGACTACTGTCGGGGGTTACCCCCGGGTAGGGTATATAATGATGGGTAAGACATGTAAGGTAAAGGTAGTAAGCTGTCCGAAGGTAGCGATTGAGCAAGGACGCAGGAGGCGTCATCCGAGTAAGGTGTACGTCCGAGGTAATATTCTCCTAGGTATACCTCCGAGGTATTAACCACGGGGCAGTCAGCTAGCTACCACAAGAATAAGGTATTCTCTACGAGGTATAGGATCCGGAGTGTTATCCGAGGTTGGCAGCAAGGATCGAGGCATGTCAGAGAGGTCACGGGCGCCGCAGAGCTCGTAGCCCGAGGCTTCAGGACGGCGAGGTCCGTCCACGGTTTCCCGGAAGCTCGGGGGCCTAGGAGCTGACTCGGCTATTTCGGGAAAGGTCTACAGGCTAGACCTCGGCAGGCTACTGAAGTTATGACCGGAAGGGAAAGCTAGGCCTGGCTGGCCTGACAGTCCGGCCATTGAGCTGGCAGGAGGCAGAGGCTTGTCTTCTACCTTTTGGCCATGCCATTGTCAGTTGTAGGCAGGGGTAAAAATGTACTTCGGCCTGTGTATATAGCGGCATCTCTACCTCCATGGAGGAGGACGGCGAAAACCCTAGCTCATTTCCCCCTCAGTTTCATCTTCTATCTAGAGCTCACTTGAGCAGGCATCATACAACTCGAGGAGCACCTATTGTAACTGAGAACTACACTGATATATTGAGAGATGAAAGGCAGGAGTAGGGGTTTTACTTCCTCACGAAGGCCCCCAACCTGGGTAGATCGTGGTGTCTTTTGTGTTCTTGGCTTTTCTTGGCTTCTTGTTCATGTTCTTGTGGTTTCTTGCATGTTCTTGCTTGTGCACATCTTGAGTGCATAATCCTCCCCGGATTTCCCCCAACGACCATTCGGCCCCAATAAGCCATACCCATGGCATCTGCCGTGATCCCACCACGACACCTCCCCACCACTCCATCGTCGGGAACCTTCTCCCCTTTGTTGGACCTCACCAGGAGAGACAAAGATCACCACTCTCTCTCTTCTAGGATTCTTCCTAGATCTTGTTTTGAGAGTAGTTCTCCTTAGTTTTTCATGGTGTAGAATCCTTTTGTTGGCAAAATGCGGTCTATAGAAATTCATTGCAACGAATTCCCCCGATTCGACCCAGATCGAATCTCTCGCCCCAGGGCCGAGACTCCGCCTCTCTGACCGGAAATCCGGTCTGTTCCGGAGACTCCGCCCCCCTGTGACCGGAGACTCCGGTCTGGATCACAATTTTGGGGAAATTTCTTGCAACTAATTTCTCCTTCTTTTGGCTTCCATGGACATGTATGCTTATATCCTTGCTATCCACCTACTCTTTATTCACAGATAACAAGAGGTACTATTCGGGCACATCATCCTCCTCCAAACCTAAAGCACAAAGAGATCGGGAAGAGAGTATTTGGACTATGATGAAGAGGGTGACCGTTATGTGCAGCGTGGTGTTTCCAAGCAGCAAAAGGAGTCCGATGCATGAAGGTTGAGGCAAGAGGCTGCCCTCCTTCGAGAAGAAAAGGCCAAGAAGGCAAAGCTTGATAACATAACCAGTCAAGGACTTGAACAAGGAAGATTTCCGAACCATGCGGGCGCAAAGTTTCTATGAGATGCCCAAGAACACCACCGATGCTCACTTTTGGAGGAAGGAGCAAGAGCGCATCATAAAGTAAATCTATGCAAATTTGGACCCCAAAGCTCTTGTGTGTCACACAAAAACCTTTGAACCTTGAGCCTTGGCCAAGAAGGAGTACTTTGTTGAAGCAATTTGGGTGGCTAGAAGCTCGGCCTTGAGAAGCTAATCTCCACTCAACAAGACTACAACATTGAGATGGTCCAACAATTCTTTGCCACTCTTGTACTCGACCAGAGGAGAACACCTCGATGACTTGGATGACGGGCCCGGTGTCGTGGGTTTGTCACGTCAGATGTCATGGATGACTTCGTAGGTGTGGGATTAATGCGAGTTAATCGTCTCCCGAGCTTGGGATCGCAGGAACCAAGAGACACGATTTACCCAGGTTCAGCCCCTCAATGTGAGGGAAAGACCTACTTCCTGCCTACCTAGATTGGTATTGATATGATATATGTGGTGTTTACAATGGAGGCGATCCGATCTCGGTACTCGCCGTATGAACTAGGGTTTTAGGGCTTGATAGCTTTCCTCCTCTAAGTCCTGTGAGTCCTCTTTATATACACAGAGGCTCGCTAGGTTACAAAGGAAACTTCCTCCACAAGGAATATATCGACAGGAAGCTATTTGGAGACTAACTCGTCCTTATGTCTTCCAGGATATGTCTTCCAGATTATTTTCTTGTGGCGGTGCGATATTGGGCTTGCTTTCATGCAGGCCTTTTCTGGTGCGAGTAAAGTGGGTCGCACTTATCAATACGGGCCGCGGGTTAATCCACAAAGTATTCCCCCGACATTAGCCCCCAAGTTCGGCTTGGACTTCAGATGAAGGCTTCTTTGTCTTGGTGAACTGCCGAACCGCACATGTGGACGTCCTAGCTGAACTCCAGTTTTTTGTGTCGCCACTTGTGACTTATAACCCTTTTGGCGGCTCAAGGGCGTGACTCATCTGGTCATGCCTGTTGGTATCTAGATCTGAACATTTTCCACGCCTGGGCTATTTAGTTCGGCCCATCGGCCTCCCTGGCGCTCTGTTTGGTTACGCCTCCGCTACTCTTCTCTGCCGCCTTTGCTTCCGCTTCTTGCGCTCGCGATCTCTGGTGGAAATTCCCCTGTTGGAAAAGATGTCTCGTCGTAGTTGCAACTGGGCAGGCTCGTGGATTGACGAAGTATTTTTTGAATCTCTGGCCGCTCGCGGCCTTATTCCCCAAAAGATCAATGTGAATGGCGCGCCCCTGGCGAGGAGATAATCCCGATCCGCAGCCAGGAGAAGTGGTGATTTTGTAGAACACGTCGAGCGCGGATTCAAGCCCCCAGGCTCTCTCTTCTTCCGCTCCCTGATGCAGCGGCTAGGCCTTCGCCTTCATGACATTGGTCCCAATTCAATGTTGCAAGTGAGTAACTTCCATGTTCTTTGCGAAGATTATTTGGTGTGCTCCTCCTTCAATAGATTTCTGGCTTGCCTTCTTTGGTTGTAATAGTCAAAAGGAAGCAACAGACGCTTCTTTCCTCCAATGCGCGCCATTTCTTTCCAACGTCGTAAAGGTAGTATTTTCCCAAAGCTAGCCCTCGCCAATAAAGTTAGGGGTTGGCAAAGGACCTTCTTTTACTGCAAAGATACTTCTCCTGAGGGGAAATTCGTCTTCCCCTTGGTCTCCACTCCCTTTCGAGGCTACCCCTGCTTTGTCTTCCAAGCCCGATCCTTCTTCGTTGCCATCCATCGAGATTCTTTTAGACAAGGTGGGGCGCTGACGCTCATGGCCTCACCGGATTGGATCTCATATCTTGCTGGACCAAATGGCGAATTCAACCTGTGAGCCGCCGTCTGCGACTTATGGTGGATTTCACCTGTCATGCGAATGATGTTGATCGTATTGCCCTGAAGATTGGGACAAAGGGGAGTGGATAAACTTCATTCGCCGAGTGACGAACGAGGACATTAACTCGTATGATACCGTCGGTCTTGCCCCTTTCTGGGCTGAACACAAGCCTTTTGTGGTAATTCTTCTTGTAACTTTTGCCTTCTAGGATTCTTCCTTCAAAGTTGATTATTTCTGACCTTGATTTTCTTTCAGATCGACCCCCATTTTTGGACTCCCGTCAGAAGAGGCCGACTCAAGCCAAGAAGCCGCTGCCAAGTCATCAGAACAAGTCCCTGCTCCTGGTGAGGAAACGATAACACATGGCACTGCTTCTGAGCCTGGGGTAGCTCCTCAAAGAGAGCAACAAATGGCCGATGCTCTTCTATCTTCGGCTCCAGGCACATCTTTCCTGGATCTTCCTGAAATACCTCGTAGATCCTCCAAGCGTTTTTTATCTGAGCGTCCGGAAGATCCCTCGCAACCTGAGAAACGTCACAAGGCCTTGGCGTTGCTTGTGGGAATAAAAGTTGCCAAATCCTTGAAGCTTGCTGAGCCTGACATGCTGTACTTTCCTCCGAGCCTTTGCGAAGAATTGCTTCTCGACAAGTTTCGGTATTTCCCTGCGACATTCTGTTTTCTTTGTACTCATGTGTCTCCATGAAGATTGTTAACCACTGCTGTTTTTCCTATCCTGTAGGTTCAGATCTGCAAGATTTATCTTCTCCTTCCTCTGGTTGCCTAATGAAGAGCATCCGTATTGCCTCTGGGTAGGGTTTGTCTTCCTTTTATGACTGTGACACTGCTATTTTAGTCTATAACTATCAATATCTTGTAGGGCCACGATTGAAGGGATACAAAGTCTGCCTCTTTCACTGCTCTCTCTCTCGCCAACCATGAGTGAGGACGACGTTGCTGACGAAACATGGGGACCAGTGATGGCGCGACTTGTCTGAAGCCTTCCTCAGAGGAAGGTATTGCCGATGCGGCTCCTGCCATGATTCCAGCCGCGGCTCCATCTGCGACTCCCGATGGTATAGGGTGCCAATTCAAGTTGGAGCTCATGTTTCTGAAGCGGCTGATCTTCCAAACACTAATAATTCCAAATCAATTGCGGATGCCATAATCGCAGCTGGAGATAGGCACGCCGCTTTACTACATGACCTGGTTGAGCAATTTTCTTCAAGTCACCAGGTAGCATAACGTAGCCCCCAAGGATCAAGACCTATGCGTCAGTTAGCAGGGTGTTGATTCTTTCTTTTTTCCAAGTTTTCAGCCCCCAAGTGCCTTTATGAATTGCTACATTTTTTCTATTTATTTGTAGCTTGAGTTTTCCTCACTTGATGCCTCCGACTCAATGAAAGGCAATGGCATGTCCTTAGATAAGTCTGAAATGATGCAGTCTGCCTTGGAGCAACATGGCGAGATCATTAGAAACCAGGCACAAGAAATAAAGGTACTCAAAGGTCAACTTGACTCCTGTGAAGAGCAATTTAAAGAGCTCGAAGCTGATTCGAAGCAGTGACTCATGGAGAAGGATGAAGTTATAAAATCCTTGCAAGAGGGGCTGAATCTCAAATCTGAATTGATTGATCGACTGAAAGGAGACCATGCGAGGGAGCTCGTTACGCGAGATGAAAATATAACACATTCTTAAGTCCTTTGAGGGTTTTGGATCTGTTGTTAAATCAGCCATCCTGCAACTCGCTAGTTATATCCTTAATCCTTTGTCTCTTGATCATGCATATTTGGGTGAACACCATGAGTTGCTGATTTGGATCTCATCTTGTTTTTTGACGCAGGGCCTGGTGCTCCAGTATGCCGCTCCAATTTAAAGGATCAGCTGGAATATCTTCAAGATTTTAGCCAACGCCTCCTTAAGGTAACCCAGGAAGTTATGACAAAAATCGCCCCAGCAGTTGATGCTCCAGCTTCATGTGAGTATTGGCTGAACAGACTGTTTAAGGCTCCCCACTATGTCTCTGATTGGAAGGGGTCCTCTGCTCAGCCGGAGCTGCTCATGTTTTGACATTACTCCGGGCATATTATCCAGAAATAGAGGTTGGCAAGATTGCTCGCCATGACCGGGCGAAGCGCGTGGACGGTACTGAGCTTCCAATGAGTGAGTATTTCGACATCTGGAAGGGGATGCGTGGCTACGCCACACTGTTTGTTAAGAATTTAGACCTGGGCTCTTATCTGGGGAAGTTCAATCCTGATGGCAGCAAAGTTGCGAAAGAGAAATCCACTGGGGCTGATTCATCCCGAGCTTCTAATCCATCCTCGGGACCTGGTGGTCCTTCTACTTCGTCTGGTGGTGCCCTGGTTATAAGGACACTTGTCGTCCAACCCCAAGACAAGCCGCGAAGGCTCCTGTTCCTGTGACTCGAAAGCAGAAATAAACATCCAATAGTGATGTGGGACTTGTCAATAGCGACGTGCCCGTTAGTTTGTAAAGTATTTGTGTACTATAAGCAGTACTTTTGTGATCTATAAGCAGGTTCTTTTATGATATTTCCATTAAGCAGACGCTCGCGCGGCTCAATATTTCCTAGGAACATGTGTGTTCAGGGTCGAGAGCGGCCATGATAGGCAATCAAGCTCGATTGACGCCACACCCCAGTACTTTGGCCGCATAATGCAAGACGCTTCTAACTTAAGGATTGCCACTCGTTTGGCAAAGGTTGAGGTAGCGAGCTGTGCTCGCTGTGCTTGTAAAAAAGCCCTCAAGGGTTAGTGATGTATGAAATTCCAAAGACTCAGCGACTCAATGATAGTTGAGGCGAAACGACGAACCCTTGAATGTCAAGGGTGCCGGCTTTATTTCATAATCACTCAATTTCTTACAGGGTGTGACAAAAGACGATGCAGACCCTTTAATGCGAGTTTTCTGTTCCTCGCAGGTCATACATACTTGATACTCATCGCACTCGGCTGCGAATTGATACTCCTGACGGAGTAGGGTTGAACACCTAGTTGGTTTAAGTTTGAATCGCTAAGAGCGACTCGGGTCGAGCATGATAGCTCCGATGTGTTTTTCATGCCAAACTAAGGGGCAAATCCTTTGGAAGATTAGTCGCACTGAGTTGCGACTTATGCTGATTCACTGCTTTGGGAGATTAGTCGCACTGAGTTGCGACTTATGTTGATTCACTATTTTGGGAGATTAGTCGCACGGAGTAGGGTCTCACAATAACTAGACCTCTTTGACTGGGTTGTTGATTGAGATTGGATCTATGCATATGCGCCATCTCATGTCTTCTTTTTGTATCAGAGCGATTTCTGAAGTATTATCTTCCTGGTTCACGACTGTATTGTTGGAATTCACCATCTGGTGAGTGCGTCTCGCTGTCCGTTCATGTTGCGTCCCCAACGCGACTCGTTTTGGGCTGCGAAGGCTCACCGATGGCCTCAGATGTGAGGAGTTGGCGATGCAAGCTTCTTCTGCGATTATTGAGCCTGCTTCCTCGCATTCTAGTGCTCTTTGTCTGTCTCCAAACACTGTGATCACGCCGTTTGGTCCTGGTATTTTTAATCGTAGGTAGACGTAGCAGGGGCGGGCAGTGAATTTGACATAAGCTTCTCTCCCGAAGATCGCATGGTACGGGCTTTGACAACTACGACCTCGAAGCTTAGGAGTTCTGTGCGGAAGTTTCGCTCAGTCCCAAAGCTGACTTCGAGTGTTATTTTTCCTATAGGTCGAGTAATTACTCCTGGAATTATGCCTTGGATATCCTTCCTGGTTGGCTGTAGCCGCCACTCGTGTATGTTCATTCGACGGAGCGTATCTTGGTATATGATGTTTACTCTTCCTCCTCCATCCATGAGGACTTTGTTCAGCCTATATCCCGCGACTTGTGGTGCGACAACAAGGGCCAACTGTCCTGGATTTCTTACTTCTGGGGGATGATCGTCGCGACTCCAAACGACCGATCGCTCTGTCCAACGGCGGTACCTTTCCAGCGTGGGGTTTGGTCACAGCTCCAGTTGCTGTTCATTTGTCTTGTTTTGCCCGCTGTTTGTATATCTACGGTATGAAATTGCCCTATATTTCTTTTTGATGGAGTGTCAGGCTTTTTGTGGGAGCTCGCCTTGTCCTTATATTGCATTGGTCTGCTATAAGTTGCGACTGATGAATCTCCTTCTTTCCATCACCTATAGTAATGGCACTGCGCTTTTGTGTGGCCCGCTGGTCTCCCATCTCTTCTATGGTGTAAGTCGCAAGGGCTATCAAAAATCCCTTTGGCGCTATTAGGAGAGTGACTCCTTGTCTCTTCTCTGCTCCCTTAGTTGATACCTACAGTGTTTGGTTTCCTCTGATTTGGTGGTGAGCCGCTTGCCATCTTATCTGTCTTTGCGTACTTATGGCAGTCGCCAAGAGTTGGTCGAAACTATCGATCTTATGTCCAGTGTGGCTTAACTCATGCACCGGCGGCTCAAATCTACAGTTCTTTCTCATAACTTGCACTGCAGATTACGCTGTGATATCTTTGGCGGAGTCAAGGATTTCTGCGACTTGTTTTATCCACTCGATGGTTGATTCGTTCTCTTCTGGACCCACTACATGAGGTTTTTCACGCCTTCTGTTTGGAATCTTTTGATGAACTTATCCTTCAGTCCTTCCGATGAGTTTATTGACCTTGTCGGCAACTTTATCAGCCAATCCCTGGCTTCTCCCTGTAGTACCAAGTGAAAATACTTTGCGAGCACCTCCTGAGTTACATCGGTTCCTGTCATGTTTATTTCATAATCCTCTATCCATAGGGCGGGGTCTAGATCATTATGGTAGGTGGTGACTCGCTGCGACTCACCGAAGTTCGGAGGGAAACGAGCGAGCCGTTTTCCTCCCCAAAGCGTGCTGGTCCTTTCAATAACGAATAGGAGCTTACTGGCGCTGAGTCCTCATCTGAATCAGTTTCAAAATGGGTTGGTTGAGTCACCTCAAGCGTTTGCGAGTTTTCACTGGCCTATTTTCCTTGCTTGGTGATATTTGCAGACCTGCTAGCTGGTTGACTACTTCTTCCACACCGCATCTTTCCCCGCCCCACGACACCTCGTGTTGCGGCTCGTTGGGCGTGATTCCATACATGTTTGCTTGCTGTAAGGCAACAGTTTGTAGTAGATCAATAGCATGGCGAGATTCCTTGTCAGCTCGCGTGTCACCGACCGGTGCTATTTTTGACAATATTCCGATCGCGGCGTGCACATTGCTCTCTGGATTGTTGTGGAACTTCTGCTTCATCTCTCGCCCCCCTTCGTCCGTCTTGGTGCAAATTGCCTGCTGCTTTTGCTGCCAACGCCTCAGTCGCCGATCTTCTTCCTGGAGTTTTTTGCGCTCCGCCGCGAGCCTTTGCGCTTCTTCACAAAGTTCTGCCCTGACAGCTTCAATTTCTTCAATTTTGATATCACTCTTCCGACTAGGCAGAGGTTCCCAAATTGGTTTTGACGGGACGAGGGCGGATGTTTTGCTGTGACTTGTTGCAGTTCTTCTAACACGCGGACCCTGACTGGCCGCAGTACCTCTTCTGATTCGCCTCCTTGAGTCGCGTTCATAGATCTGCGACTGACGGACCCGACGAAGATTTTCACAGACCCAATAGGAATAATGTACCCGAACTCGACGTGATCTGCCTCGGGTCCCCACTCTGAGTCGTCGATGAAGGGAACACCATTGATATTTTCAACTTGGCCGATGGCGATGTTTTTGAACTCTCATTCTGATCCTGCGGGGAACGTGACGCTCTTGACCGCATGCCCCACGGTGGGCGCCAACTGTCGTGGGTTTGTCACGTCAGATGTCATGGATGACTTCGTAGGTGTGGGATTACGCGAGTCAATCGTCTCCGAGCTTGGGATCGCAGGAACAAAGATGAACACAGATTTACCCAGGTTTGGCCCCTCAATGTGAGGTAAAGACCTACTTCCTGCCTACCCTAGATTGGTATTGATATGATATATGTGGTGTTACAATGGAGGTGATCCGATCTCGGTACTCGCCGTATGAACTAGGGTTTGAGGGCTTGATAGCTTGTCCTCCTCTAAGTCCTGCGAGTCCTCTTATATACAGAGTCTCGCTAGGTTACAAAGGAAACTTCCTCCACAAGGAATATATCGACTGGAACCTATTTGGAGACTAACTCGTCCTTACATCTTCCAGGATATGTCTTCCAGATTCTTCTCTTTGTGGCGGTGCGATATTGGGCTTGCTTTCATGCAGGCCTTTTCTGGTGCGAGTAAAGTGGGTCACACTTATCAATACAGGCCACGGGTTTAATCCACAAAGTATTCCCCCGACACCCGGTCCAGTGCATTTCATCCTTTGAAGAGTTTGGGCAAGCATTGGGTTATGAGTTCAAGGGAGCCACCGTGTCCGTTGGTCGAAGGATGCATGTTGAAGGAGTGGACTATAATAAGAAGCTACTTGCCCCTCTTGTTGCTAAAGAGGGTGCCATTGCCACCACCGTGGACTCAATCCCATCTACAACATCTTAATTCGCATGTTCCGTGAGTGCATTCCCCCCCCCCCCAAGCCGGGAATACGGATGCAATCCGTGGAGCACTTGTTAACCTTATGTATCATGCCCATAGAACCTACCTTGCCAGACCAAATTGCCAAGGGTATGAGATTGATGTCATGGATTATATCAAGTGTGAGATCAACATTGCTATCCATGAGAAGAAGACTCCGATGTATGCCCCTTATGTCATGAAGCTTATCCTCAAGAAGCTTCCTCAATCGATACATCTCGCTTCAAGCAACACATGGTTGGAACCCTCCATGTGCTAGCCATTCATCTCACTCCACAACCTTCTTATCAAGGGGTAGAGGAGGAAGAAGCTCCAAGGGTTCGAAGGAAGAATGCCACTCCACCATCTTGGACTAGTGGTGGCAAAGCAAGGGTCAACAATGAAGTTAAGCATCTCACTTGGGTGCAAAAGATCAAGCTTTGTATGGGGATTGCCATTCACAAGGAGAACTATGAGGCTATGTTGAGAGGAAGCACATCCTCTCCAACCAACACAAGATGTTCAAGGAGTTGCGCAAGATCAACAATGGTGGAAGGACACCTCCTCGTCCCGTTGGTGCCCCCGCATCATCGGAGTCCGATACGACTCTTCCTATCAACGAATGGATGGTGGATGAATTTCCTTGGGGTGACTATGAAGATGTTTCATCCATGCCATCGTCTTCTCGCAACACCAGCAAAGCTCCAATGCGCTATCGAAAGGATGATGATGATGAAGATGATGATGAGGATGGTGATGATGATGAAGCCTACAATGAGGAAGAAACTCAAGAAGCAAGTGGCGATGATGCCGACGAAGATGAAGAGGATGAGTGATCTTCTTGGGACGCATTAGCATCGCTCTTTTCCCTTTTTGGCATTTCGATGCCAAAGGGGGAGAAGTAGTTCTATTAGGTTTTCTCACCGTGGGATTTGCAAGGGTCGGACACAAGCATGTGCGTTTATCATTTCTTTGCGCTTGTGTCCATTTATCTTATGTCGTTGAACCTATTTGCTTTGGTTTTTTTATTGTGTGAGACTATGTTCCTATTTGTGGTACTATTTGTGGTATGATATTATATGGATTTCATAATTCCTATGGCTGAGATGATATTGTATTATGGTCTATTATTGTGCATTGGTCTCTATGTCATATTATTATGCACAAGGTATGGTTCCTTTTCATCTCAACCCTCTCTCATGATATGTCTCATTTTTTGCAAATTTATCTTGTTCCAATTATTACTTGTGAGTTACCTCTCTTCTACATGTTGAGCATTTGTATTCCAATGCAAATTACTTACATGCACACATGTAGGGGAGTTTCTCTAATCTTTTATGGAACATGTCGATATTATTGTTTATGCTATGTTGCAAATCCTAGTGTTGTCATCTAACACCAAAAAGGGGGAGATTGAAATGACATATTTTATGTCCCCCATGTTTTGCGTGTTAGGCAACAACACTAAGAATTATTTAATATGATGTTAAGTGGTGCAGGAATGAAAAGAAATAATCACACTTTGCATCGAAACAATTGTCAAAGAAAAAGGGAGTTTGCAGTTTGTCTGCCCAGGCCGGAGACTCCGGCCCCTGAGCACCTGGAGTCTCCGGCCTGAGGGTGCTCAGGGGCCGGAGTCTCCGGCCCATCAGGATTTGCGGCGAAACGAGCGAAGCGACGGCACTCTCTGCATAGGGCCGGAGTTGGTCCGGAGTTACCCCGGAGTTTCCGCCCTTCGGGGGTCCGGAGTCTCCGCCCAGGCCTGAGTCTCCTGCCCTCCTGGACCGGAAACTCCGGTCTAAATGGACTGCAACGGCTAATTTTCTGGGAGGGGTATAAATACCCCTCCACCTACCTCCAGCCAAGTAGCTCGTCCAGAAATGAAGTCCACTATTATTGCAAGCTCAAGAATCACTAGATCTCCCAATCGCTCCACCCAAACTCGTTGATCTTTGGAGGATTGAAGGAGAAGGCCTGGATCTACTACTTCACCAAAGCGTTCTTCATTTCCCCCTCATTCACTTGAGGGATTCGAGCCTAGGGTTTCCACTAGGAAAACCTAGGCATCTTGTTGTACTTACTTGCTTGTTACTTTTGTGTAGCAGGTGTTGTGGTGCTTGGGAGCCCCCAATCCTTTTGTGGGTTGAGCCTCAAGTTTGTTGTAAGGGCTCCGGATTCCGCCTTGAAGGATTCCGATAGTGGAAGGTGAACCGAGCTTTTGGCAAGGTTCATCGGAGAATAGGGTGAGGTCATTTGTGGTGTTTGAGTTTGAAACTCACACTCCTCCAACGAGACATACTCCCCTAAAAAGGAGGAACTCGGGAATACATCTTTGTCTCCCTGTGCTTCCCGTTCGGTTACTCCTTACTCGCTAGCTCTTACTTGTATCATGCCTAGTCTAGTATTAACTTGTCATATAGGTAAATTCACCGTAGTTGCATATCTAGAGAATTTACCTTTGTGTCAAGCCTAACTTGAAAAAGAGCTAAAAAATGAGTAGCACCTATTCACCCCCCCCCCCCCTCTAGGTGGCCATACCGATCCTTTCAACAGGTTCGAGCATATGTGGATATGACTGAAACACTTATCATCAACAATCAATTGTGGGATCTGGATACCTATAACGATTCCGACATGTCACCAAAGGTCATTATCGAGCTAACGTTGTATTTGAGATACATTACATATCCCGAGTCAAGAATTTGACGGTACCCTCGTGGTCAAATCATTGATCACTAGTTATTCATGTTGTCGGTTGATACTCTCTAATCTTTTCTATATTTGGGTATCCACGTGACTATCACTTAGTTACAATATATGGCCAGGCGACGATGGGCACTATAATACCGAGAGGACACAGAGTATATCTCTCCATTGGTGGAGAAGCAAATATCAATCTTAGACATATCTAGCGTCATGACCTACTTTCCGGCAACCCTGAAAGACTCCTTTATAATTACCTAGTTACGGTGTAACGTTTGGAGACCCCAAAGTAACCATTCGGTATTCAAGTGTATGAAAGTCTCAAGGTCTAAGGACGCAAATGAACGTTAACGTATTATGAGGAGGTACTGAGAAAATATAGACAATGTATCCCGCTGTATATCATAAAGGTCTATCCAACACCAAAGTTACATTAACAATATGCTCTCATTATTGGCGACACCCTCGTAATACTTACTATGCCTATGGCCAAGAAAACAGAACCAACAACTATGCATGAGCTGGTCAAGAAGCCCGACTAGGGAACTAGTTGATGTTTATTATTACACACAAGCATTTAGGTTTTCCTCTAAATCTCATATTCATGAACTAATGCAGTTCTAGCATAGAACATCACCATAATTATAAACATGGAAATAGAATAATCACAACTTTATCATTGACTCTAGGGAAAAAATTCAACAATCTCCCACTTGCACTAGAGTCAATATATAGACAATGTTTAAGCATCTAACATCTATGGCATTCCGATGTTGGACATCTTTGATTGTGGAAATGGCTTCGCCAAAGACCTAACACATTCAGGTTTGTGTGTATGTTCATATCTTCATTATATGAGTTTTGTGATAACATCTTTCTCCAACTCGTGTTCCGTAAAAATTAGCGTATCGTTGACAATATTAAAGGATAGACGCACCACCATCAATAAATGTGAATAAGCCCACACACTTAACCATCCTCTTTGTCCCTTGCCAGAAGGGTAGCCAACATATTAACAACAATGTTGAACATCATCAGCGACATGGGATCACCTTGCCGCAACCCCTTCATCGTTTGAAAGTAGTGTCCTACATCATCATTGACTTTGATACCTACACTACCTCCTTGCACAAACCGTGTAATCTATATGCATCGTAACTGTGCAAAACCTTTAGCGAGAAAAGTTTGTTGCAAGAACAAACATTTTACCTTATCATAGGATTTTTGGCTCCCATTTTTTCGCTTCTTGGACGGCTTCCCCGAGAAGCTTCCCTACCCCCCAGCTTCCCGGAGAAGCCGCCCCCAAATTTAAATAGGCTTCCCTAAAGAACCGGTCCTTCAAAGTTTACCTTAAAGATCACCCCATCTAGCTTCTTAATATGAAGTATGTGGATAGTTTAAAGTATAACGACCACCCCCTCAATGATATGGCATCCTGGCATGAAGGTCATTTGGGTCAGTCGAACCACCTTCTGAGCAATCCATATGAATCAAATGATTATACAGTTTGATCGACAATATAGAAAACACGGTGTAGCAATTTCATACACAACTCACGAATTTGGACTTGAAAAAATAGGAACTATTTAGGAGCAACAAACGCCCACAACCACTGGATATACTTGAACAATAGCCCGTGTGTTGCAACGGAAATCTATTTAGAAACTTTGTTCCATAAATAAAAAGTGGTACCTTTAGAATTTAGATTTTTTTTCTAATAGGAATATGAAAATCCAATTGATCATAGCTGTCGGGAGGCTAAATTTAATCTACATAGAATGGTTGTGTATTTGAAAAATTAAATGTCGCCAAAAGGTTCGGAATGTACCAAATGATGGTATCTGCTAATTAAGTAAAATCGTAGAAAAAATGAAATCATTGACACGATAAAGCTGATGACGTCGATAGCTTGCATGAGTTTTGCTTTATACAGATAACTAGAGAACTGAACTAAATTTCTTAGACGACTCAGATGAAAAGTCTCACATTATAGCTCATGCTTTATATGTTAAATAGTTTTTTTTTTGCGAATGAATTGTATTACTCAAAGACATCAGATATTACAATGTATCTGACAAGTGTTTTCTAGACCCTCTGGACCATAGGCTAGCCACACTGCCATATGGGCATGGGATCTACCATAATTTGCCATAAAATGGCTACTAGTATTATGACATCTTTCGACATGAGTAATACAAACCTGGCGGACCTTCATCAAGGTCTTTATCTCTTCTATAATTGTCATGTAGACTGATCGATCGGCCTCAGCATTCTGCAGCATTTTGACTATCTCCAAACAGTCCGTCTCAATGATCAAAGTTAATAGTCTTGCAGGAGGGCGGATTGGTCATTTCCCCTTAGCACAGTGGAGTGACAAAGTTGGCGATTTATTCGGGGTAGAGCAGAAGCTCCAGCATCCATTTGGCTATCATTGTGCACCACTCAGCTTAAGTAGATGAGCTTGTTCCAGGTTTTATTTTATCAGCCGGCGTCCGGCCCGCGACACTGTCATCCGCTGTCACACACGAATACAAAAACTAACAACTTAGTACATGGCTACATGCACCCTCGATCATACTTGTTACTAGCACGTAACCACCATGTGCATCTTGGAAGGATGGCCATCAAAACTTTAGGATCTCAATCTCATTACATCCGGTGCATTTTTTGTACATTTGTTACTGCCAAGATGAAGGTGAAATGTGAAAGCAAGTTCCAGTTGATACAATTTTTGTAAAAGAAGTTTCGGTCGACACATTTTACACCGGTTTGAACCGTCCTGGCCAATATTCATGATCTAGGAAAAAATAACACGTTTTAGCAAAATAGTGCCGACCTTAAATACGCTATTAACGTGCTCTACCGCGCCAGACAATTATCACCGTGCTATTAGTGGCGCTATAGCGCGCTATTTTTTTCTATGTTCGGATACATAACCGAAAAATTGACGTAACACGCATACAGTAGAGACTGTAATTTGTGGCATTATTGGTGGTTCACGCACAAAACCAATGGCGTCAGATCCAGATCAGAGATGCGATGCGAGGCTGGCTGGGTTATTCTCGACGACCCCTATAATGCATCGATCGGCTGGTCACTTGACTCGCAGACATCATCACAAGCCATCCCTCCTGGCACTGTCTGGACGCCGTCGGTACAAGCCAAGATCACGTCCTGCCCAAACACAAAACAGTGCGCCGCAACGTGTCACTGGTACTCTGTCTTTGCCTGCCTTTGCGTGTTCATTAGCTCCGCCGTATCTTCTTCTCTTCCCCGATGGATCTCTACGCATGTGCCATCTCAGCAGCTTTCGTGGGCGATCGTTTACTCATGGTCCGTGAACTCGGGGTGCAGAATAGTTGCGGTGACAACAAGTAGGCCGCGAGCACTTCACATGGATGCATCGCAGTCACAGCTGCTGTTGGTGGCCGATCGGCATCTGCATCTGTAGACTAGTACACCTCACTGCCTCTTCGGAAGAGGATACGGTTGGTCGCTGGTCATCCCATCTCCCGGGCACGAGCAAGTTGCCCTGCTAGCTTCCTTCCGGTTAGTCCATGCCCTGCTAGCAGTGCACTGTTTATACTTATATTGACTGGTAATTCACTTTGATTTGACCTCTGTAAACTAAGCCTCAATTACTGGTCGAAGGTAGATCCGCCGCTTCTTCACTTGGCTTGCACCCTGACACCAGCTACCCGACCAGCTTCTGTACTGTATTCCATAGGATAGGATCCTGGATTCCATCACAGCTTCGGTACTGTACCAGCATGTGATAGCATGGCATGGCGACTGGAGCAGCTAGGGACTCTCACGTTCTGCTGCTCGGTGCTCGCCCTTGTCGTGGGTGCAATGCAAGCCGGACAGCCGGACGAGCCTTGCTTTCTATCGCCAGTTCGCCACCGGCTCGTCGGCCGGAGAGGATCATGTGAGCACTGGGCAACCGACGTCCCAGTTAAGCCGTGGCTGGGGAAAGGGGATCGCAATTAATCAGTGAGAATGCTCTGATCATGCACCAGGTTGAAAGGAGCGAGTTCACCTGCCGATCGCGCTGCATTTGCGGCACAGCCGTCGCCTGCCGACACTCCCGATATGTATTTCTTAACTCGAGTGCCCCACTCGGTACTGCTATGCTACGTCGATTGAAATGCCTGCCTTGTTGTGGCAACGAGCCCAGCTGGCTGTACACCAACTTGCCCTTGTTGTGCTCATCGGCTCATGCATTTGAGATGTAGGCTTAGTTGACTGCATTTTCGTCGCAGACAGAGAAAAAATGGCTCGATATCAAGGACACCAAGTATTACTGATTGAACTGCAACTCTAGGACTAACAACAGACAAGCGGAATTCAGGAACTTGAATCCGGCAAGACTTTCGACGCATGGTATCAGGCTCAGGGCATGCATGCAGTAGATAGGATTAATTTCCAACATGCTTTCGCAATTATTCATTCAGTCCAATCATGCTATGAAGTGCCAAAAATAAACAGTAAGATAGCACATACACATTGGTTTGGTTGCACATCTATCGCAGTAGCAGACCTATTGGCCCAGTCAACACTGTTCCCGTGCTCAGACCTGACTGCCATTAGACTCCAAGGGCATCACAGTTCTAAGGTGGCGTGATTAAGACTTGCATAAGGAGATTTTTGCATCTTTTTATCGTTTGGTAGACCTAATTAGTTGCCATGTCCTTTCACATGACAAAGCAGACAGCTGTTCTCCTTATTATAATAATAAAAAGGTCTGATAAAAGGCTCTGTTTACAACAATAACAATTACAACTAATATTAAAGGTGATAGAAGCACTTAACGAGTTTTAAGATAAAAAATGGATAGCAAAATGGCTGTTTTTAACAAACATGCTTAACTGTTATAGATATTAACCTACAGGCTCGTCCAAATGAGATCCTAATGAGAAGTGTCCCTAGGCCAGACCCATAGTAGGTGCTTGCCACTTCTCACTGCTACGAGTGTGTGGAGATGCTGCTACTAGACATGGCTATGCAATAAGCAAACGAAGAGGCGAATGATTGGCTACTAAACATGATTGAGTTGTTGACTAGTACTCCCTCCGTTCGGAAAAGGATGTCACAAAAATGAACTATAGGTAGACCATTTTTGTGACATCCTTTTCCGAACGGAGGGAGTACAATTTAATCCATCCATGGGAATAAGGTAGCATGCAGAACAGGCATCACACTCATGTGGCCATCTCAGCCTGTAATGATATACTGATATACAGATTTTTTAAGTTGTTATATGCAGGGATGCACATCGAACAATTTGGATGTCATCATCCATGCTCCGCTTTGTCACACCTACATTCTTAGCTTACATTCCAAGTTGGATCCAGTGACAGGTAATCCTACCTAATACTCCCTCCGTTCCAAATTAAATGACTTCCATTTGTCTAAATATGGATGTATTTATACATGTAACATGTCTAGATACATCCACATGTGGACAAATGGAAGTCAATTAATTTGGAACGGAGGGAGTACAAGTGGAAGAACAATGTGCTACTACGAATTTTGAGCGCAGTTGGGAAGTCTCTTCCAATCCGATGATTCACGTTAATCATATCTGCCAGTAAAATTTGTCTAACCACTTTATAGTTGAATATCCTTACTTTACCTTGCTGATATTGTGTCTACAACCGCATCTGCTAGTCTGTCTTCAGATAAACACTTTCTACATCTGTTTCAGGAGTAAGTGGCCAGAAACTCTGATAACCTAAAAGAACACAAGCATTAATGATGGCTCCAAAAGTTTGTAAGACTTTAGTTAAGTTAGTCATACTGAGAGAGAAAAAACATGCACACGCGAATCTCTGACAGTATTTCTCATTGCAGCTGTCCACAACATAATGACTTAAAATACAGAAAGGCGATGTTACTACAGAATTAGAAGAGAGTTTTAGTTGTTACTTCGGACATGAGAATCATACCAAGTTCAGTCTCCAAAGTCTGAGGCCTGTGAGTATTGTAGTTGAGATGCTAGTATTCACACGGAGCACACCAGGAAACATTCATCTCCAAAACTGCCCCACCGAATGCGAACTAACAGCATAGCTAACTGAATACTTCAACTTCACCAGATAATCAGAATGATTAACACCTAAAGACTCCATAAGTACTGAATATATGTGGCTCCTAAGACCAGCAGTAATCCACATCAAAAGCTATTGCAGAGCTCTGAAGATGATTGAAGGCCACAAACATCACAAAGAAATGGCCGATGCATCCCAAGATAAATTGTTACCAAGATTTCTTGGATAAGTGCTGGGGCAGGACCAAGTTTCATAAATACTTCATATTACCTTGGATCCGTAAATGAGGTCAATGTTAACAAACAAACATGCATCAGATAACAAAGGCTACTTCTGCTTTTGGCTACAAACAACAGCACTACAAGATGAATCCGAGTCAATCAACCACAAATTCGCATTTTGCAGTTGCCTCTGAACTGAATCTGAAGGCATACTTTGGGACCAGAAAATCATTTTACTTTTACCATCTGACAGTGATATATTCAAAATGTTAGGCCCCAATTCCAATTCCATAGCCAATATCCCCTCATTCAGTTTACCCTGCCTCAGACCACCATTGTTTTCCAATACTACAGTAAGTATGTGAACAAAACTCATATTTTTCAGGAAAGCAGCAAAATCACTATTTGGAGACACCAAGCTATCTGCTACTCTCGGTATAATATGCTCATTCCATGTTTTTTTCGAGCCTTTTGAGCTTCTTATAAACATCAAATCCACAGACTCTGCAGTAAAATAGTCTACCGATTGATCTGATGGCTTGGCCAACTTACTGCCAAGTGAAATCATATTTGCATCTAGTACCCATACGTTGTAACCCAGATCCAAGCAATATTGTATCACATAAGCTTTAGTCAATATTTCCTTAACCAAACCATCAGAATTCAAAGAACTACTCATTTTGATGCTCCGCAGAAATTCAATAGCATCAATGACAGCATGTCCTCTATGAGCAAGGTCATCCAGAAACTCTGAATTGTCACCAAGGAATATGTAATTCCGTGTGCCAGTCTTCTCAAGATGGCAGATGAGGTTCCTCACAACCTTCTGTTCCACTGAGTACAAGCTTATGAGAACAACATCATTTTCTAGTTGCACAGACTTGAGCACAGAACCAAGTTCACTAAATTTCCTAACAGTCCTTCCTGGAAGAATCTCAGCAAAGCAGAAATCATACCAACTTAGCTCTTTGA
Source organism: Poa pratensis (assembly GCA_947311845.1). Taxonomy (NCBI): domain Eukaryota; kingdom Viridiplantae; phylum Streptophyta; class Magnoliopsida; order Poales; family Poaceae; genus Poa; species Poa pratensis. Next base: position 3,763,330 of record CAMZMU010000110.1, on the reverse strand, counting down.
GAGGCTGAAATTGCCACATATTGAAATCGAGATTATTCCCATCTAACAGTGTAGAATCTGGTCCAACACTTCTTCCATAGTTGACACCTGCATCCCTATGAGAGATGCTGAGGGCCCTTTCCTTCAGGAAGTTTGTGTAGATGTTGAAGTATCCACGTGAGTGGACAAATTTAATGAACCAAGGGGTCCATATTCTCTCACCCATCTTTTTGTACCATCCTGTAGTTTTCTGCAGAGGATGAGAGTGGAACAACAGTTACTAACAAGCTAACAAATCCAATAGGACATCGACGTCAAAATAATCCTAACGAAACTCATCTTCTATATATAATACATAAGTTAGTGGATATTTACATAATGCATAAACTGGAGAAGCACACTGTAATTCAATTAAGAAGAGAGTTTACCATGCCTTGGAGAATAGGTTTCATTCCTTTGGCTTTCTGTTCATCGTACCATAATCGGAATTCTTTCCATGGTTTGGGGAACAGAAGTTGGCCCCATGTACCAACCATCTGGTACAAGAATAGTCTAGTTTCACTGTCCAGCTGTATCTTGTTTCCATGTTTACCTATTTAGTAAAAGGTCAGCTAGTTAATATCTGAACCACTCTCAGTACTTAGTGTAATAACTAATGTATGAAAATAACAGTTGTCCCTGTTCGGCTGTGGGGATTTGGGTTAGCATTTGGTTTAAATCTCCCTTAATTCTAAAACTGGCTCGTAATGCCTAGTCCAAATTAAGCTACAACACAATATAACCATTTGATGAAACGTATGTTTTGATTAGAGACCTTTTAGTTCAAAAGATGCAAGTTGATTTGATGAAACAGCACATCTGCATGACACCCTTCGGAGATTATAAATAGTCTAAGAACATACTTATTAATGTCAATAAAAGAAATTATCATCAAATAAACCCACAGCATAGCGTGGTTATAATAATAGTTTAAATGAACCTCAAACCAATCCTCCTCATCCAATACACAGCCCAAAGAACTAGTTCGATAACTTACACTCAGTGCAAGTTTCATCCAAAGTCATAGCAATTTGATTATAAAAAGGAATAACTATAAAACAGTAAGGAAATAATAACTACTGTAAGTTCACCTAAGAGTCTAACTGCTATGTAGTTTACCTACGAAATTTTATGGCTTTATGCCCACATAATACGACATTGGACAGTTCTAACACCTAGCGTCCAGCTTTACAAATGGAGGTAGAGCATTACTAATCACAATAACTGGTGCAACCAATTGGTAATACTATACGTCACGCCAGGGATTGGTCCTCACGACGGCTAGATGAGGACGAGTGCCCCGTTCCCAGTGTCCAGACCTTTATAAAGTACAAATGACAGTGGCTCTAGGGACAATGATCACATCTCCCTACTCCCTAGCCAAACCATCACAATATGAGACCCGACTATAGTCACTCGAAACAAATGAAACAACAACAGCAGAACAAATTGGCCTAGCATTTTCTTTATGGGGAATTAAGAACCGAACATACATAGAAGGAAGGTCGACAAGACCTCAAAGAAACAAAACCACAAAAATGGGGTTCAGGGAATCCCAAAAACTTCTATACACTTCAGCTACCAAGCCAATTACACAGGGGCTCTAGCAACTTAGAAGACATTCTATCTTACCAGCCAGAAAAGGGTCTATTAGCTCAAACTCTTCAAGATAATTCTGAATCAATGCCTAAAGGCCAGCTTGTGAAGGGACTAATGAAGAAACCGATAAGTTGCCAGTAGCCTATACACGAGATGACAGCAGAACGTAAAAAAGCAGGGTCTCATCCAGATTACCTTATCTATCTTAATAGCTTTCTAAAATCTAGCAAGCACTAACTGGTTCGATGTTCACAAATTTAGCATCACAAAATCCAAAGAGAAAATTAACTTTATACCCGAAACACCTCTTTGATCCGAGAGCTCCCAGGATCCCCGACCGTGAAAACGCATCCACCGAGAAAAGTAAGATCACAACAACGCAAAACACTTATATCTCCCACCTAATAGTCCTCTAACCAATCCTAAGTTCCTAACAGTATAACAAAGACCTAAGAAAAGTACACATTTACACAAATGCATTAAGCCATAAGATGGTATATGCAGCTTAGCAACCACATTTGCGCAAGACAGCGTGCATCGAGGATCACTTCTAAGTCAGAAGAGCAGCAAACATTCACACTGCTTACTCATTACTAAGCTCTCACCTGCGACAAACCGGGGGCGCTGCAGTGACGCGCCGAAGATGTAGGACTGTAGTTCTCCCTGTCGTAGTAGTACCGCATGACCACCCGCTTTAGGAACCTGTAATAGAGCGGGGAGACCTCGAGGTCATCCTCGACGACAAATGCGAACTCGTCGTCGGAACCGGGCCACCACACCTCGATCCACTGCGCCTGGAGACCCGCATTAGCTGCGCGGTAGTGGATTCGCTTCTCCCCGTGCGGCCAGCGGAAGGTGTCGACCGCGTCGAGGATCTGGTGGGACACGGCGAGGGAGGAGTTGGGCGGGCGGTGGTCGAGGAGGACGTGCAGCGTGACGCGGTCGCCCTCGTAGTCGGCGGCCGCGAGGGAGCGGAGGCAGCGGAGGAGAGGCGCGGGGCGGTCGTAGGCGAGGAGTTTGATGAGGAGGGAGAAGCGGCGGGGATCCGGTGCGGGGCCAGTGGCGGGAGAAGAGGCGCGGGGTAGGAGGAGCGGCGGAGAAGGAGGAAGACGGATAGGGAGACGGGGAAGATGAGGAGGAGGAGGGGGAGCGGGAGGGAGCGGCGGCGAGGCGGCGCCATTGGGCTTGGAGACTCTGGGGGCGACGCCGTGGCAGCGGTGGTGGAGTGGAGATCGACGGAGGCGAGAGAGAGGAAGGGAGAGCAGTGGGCCGAGGTGTGGAGCGAGGTTTTGGGTTTCCTTGGGTTCTGAATTGGGCTTCAACGAAGAAAAAAACCATTGCGCCACCGGCCAGTTCCCCTAATTCGTAGGATCAGAAACCTTCGAATTTTTTTTGCACCTATCTAAAAAAAATTAGCGGGAAACCACTGATTATATTGAAGTCCAGAAGTTACAAAAAGACACCCCACAAAGATAGAAATAACACACAGGTCACTCTGCAACACAGTGACGCCGACGAGGAACCAGACGTGCCGACGACGTGCCGCCCGCTGCATATTCCAAACCTTGGAACGAAGATGATCCCCTGCGGACGGGAAGTTGTCGAACATCGAACTCTAGAGAGCCTCCATCCATCGCCAAGCCAGCAGCACCGTCGGTCTTCAACATCAGAAGCTTCGATTTCTTGATCTGGATCCGCCGCTCCGAGATCCAGCCGGGGAAGGAGCGCGCACGGCGGTCTCCCAGGACCGCGAGCACGGAGGGAAGTCGCCTTCTTGATGGCGAAGCTCCAAAGAACGACGACATCGGAGAGGAAGAAGACGACCCCAAAACGCCAACCACCGACGCCTCCGCCTCCAAGACGCCGCCGGTGAGCAACCTACTCAAGCCTACGCTATATACACGACGAGATCCGGGGTTCCCCCACCCTCCCGCCGCCGGAGCGGCCGGCGGAGGGAAGGGGAACCAGCGAATCGCCGCCGGCGAGGTGGATTGACTAGGTGGTTTCAAAGAATCGCCCTCAGGCACTGTAGCAGGAGAGGGGACGAGTCCATGACCTATCTGATTTGCAGGATAGAAAAACCGTATAAATGCAATGTCATGTCGATTTTAATTTACAGGATTTCATATGTAACCAAGTTCGTTTGATTCCATCACTGAAAGAACAAATGATTCTTATTGTGTTTGATTTTCTATAAAATGTAGTACAAATATTTCTTAGGATTTGTTTTTAAGAATCAATCCTACGAATTAAACAATCACCATAGGAAACAATTGTCAAGGAATTCAATCATTTATAATTCTTACGAAAATCTTTGAATCAAAGAAAATCCTTTGAAGCAAAGACATCCTACGTTTGGAGGAAATTTTCCATCCACCCAAATCTCATGTTACAATTCTTTTATTTTTCCTATTATTCAAACACTTCTTGACGAAAATCGTTGTAGTTCTAAATCATGTGGAATTTAAGGGGATATGACAGTTTAATCCTGCATTTTTGTTGTTTTTTGTGTTTTAAAAATCCTGCGAGTGGAAGAGTTCATGATGTTCGCTTAGACTTGCTCATTCGATCATCACTTGGGCTAATCAATATAGTCCAGTGAAAATCTGTTTGGACCCACCCGCAAAAGAAAAAATAAACTTTGTTTGGATGGTAAAGTAACACTAGCAACCCCATTATATTATGAATCTATGATGATATAATTTTTGAGATATCCCAGTGACACAATTCGGAGCTCATGCTGCCGCACTTGTCAGAGTATATTACGGAAAGAGTATATTTGGTAGTTTAGTGTCGGGGAGTACCCCGGGTAGGGTCAAGGCTTGGCATGAGTGGAGTTCAAAGGTGTGCCGAGGTACGGAAATTGCCGAGCTGTTTGGGCCTGGGAATGTCCGAGCTTCGTCTTGACCTGGAGAGTACAGGCAGACCTAGCTTGGACCAGAGGGGTCCGAGGTATCCCGTTGGCATGGGCCGAGGGGTCCGAGCTAATACCTCGGTGTTATGGTTTGGGTTGTGAGTGCAGGATGAGCTATGGGAAGGAAGTGAAGTCCGACCTGGTAAAAGATCTTATGCGCAGGAGGCCATAGCTCGGGCAGGAGTCAATGCTCCAGTCACTTCCCGCCTGACACGGGAGCGTCTGTCACGGAGCGTGGCAGAGGCGTGCCCCGGGTTCAGCGGGGCAGCACGTCTCTGACCGCTGACCCCGGGAGATCCGGGGTCAGGGCTACGAGGTAGCTCGGCGTGGCTACGTCCTGTCTCAGTCAGAGGGGACATCCTAGCTCCACTGTGGTGATGCAGGGGATGGGCATGTCATGTCTTGTCCCTGACAGGAGTACAATGATGATCAAAGCAGAGGCATGGCTACAGTACTCGGCGAGGGGCACTATGGTAACCCGGCTAGCCTATATAAGGGGCTTCTACCCCTCCTGTGCTAGAGGACGACGAGGAGGGGAGGACGAAAACAAAGAAGAAGAAAGAAAAGAGACCCCGGCACCCTAGTTCATTCTCCTTGTAACTTCATCTCCCACCTCAAGCTCTCACCATTGTACCATCACACAGCTCGAGGAGCGACCTGTACTAGTCATCTTGTGCTATATACTGACTAGGATAGTGCTGCAGTAGGGGTGTTACCTCCGCAAGAGGGCCCCGAAGCAGGGTACATCGTGGTGTTCTTCGTGTTCTTGGTTGGTTGGTTTTCAGTTCGTGTTCTTGCGGTTTTTGGTGTGTTTTGCTTGTGCACTTCAAGAGTGCATAAACCCTCCCCGGATTCCCCCAACGACCATTCGGCCCCATCTTAGCCATACCCATGGCATCTGTCGTGATCCCACCACGACAGTTGGCGCCCACCGTGGGGCAGATTGAGGCGTTGGAGGGAGTATACATCCGGACGGGCTCAGGCGAGCGTGTTCTTTCCGGGCTCATCGCCAAGATCGGTGAGTTCAACTTCGTCAGCGACAACGCGGGGTGCTTCGCCGGCAAGCCCTTCCCCGAGCATGGCTTCACCATGATGCTCGGCAGCTTCGTCACCTACGTTGCTGTCGAGGTTGTTCGCGAGTACCCGGAGCAGGTGCTCGTGGACGACGAAACTCCTCTCCTTGCGGCGCTAGGTCGGCGTATCACTCGCCCTGAGAGCTGCGTCGAGGTGATGATGACCGGTACGGTGGATGCCGCTGGCAGAGGAGATGCCAGCAGATCCAAGCCGGCCGAGGTTGCGGCTAAGGTGAGAGCTGCAAAGCCCAGGCTAGAGAAGGAGTTGCCTGGCACCCCTGAGGTGCAGGGCCGAGGTGCAGTCCTAACAAAGATAGCAGAGACACTAGCAGATCCTGTAGATCCCGGAGTAGATATAGTGATGACTGCGGCCGAGCTAGAGGAGAAGCGTGTCTTGTTGCAAAAGGAGGCTGTAGCCATGATAGCAGCCCGAGATGAGTTCAATAGAGATCTGCGTGAGTACAATGCAGCGAATGGCTTCACCCCGGTTGCAGCTGATACCAGTAGGTTAGCCGGGGTGCGGCAGAGAGGCAAGGGGCTCAATGACGAGATGAACAGGGAGGCTCGACCTACCACCTCGGCTAGGAGTGAGAGTCGCGTGTCAACTGGAAGGCCGGTGTATAGTTCCCCTGCCAAGAACCTCAGAGCTGCCGAGGCAGGCAGGGCCGAGCTATCCGGGTTGACTGGAGATGCATGGCGTGCGCAGCAAAAGCGAGTCAATGAATTGGTCTATGTAGCTAACCAGCAGAATGAGGCTCTCCGCAGAGCCGGGGCTGGTGATTCGCAGATGGTCTATTCAGCTAGGCCCGTTAGTCAGGTGTCCAAGGGGCAAGCCTCGTCTCCACTCGTCGGAGGAGCCGATCGAGCCCGGAGTGTCAACTCGGGTCAGAACAAGCAGCTGCTGAAGTATGATCCGGTGTTAGCAGCAAAGCAGAAGGTGGGCCAGGGCAATGCTAGCCGGGCTAGGGGTAACTCCGGCCAGGGAAATCAGAATGGTGGGCAAGCAGCATCGGCTGGCCGAGGTAAACCACCTCCGCCCCCGAGGTATCAGCAACAACCCCGGCCGCAGGAGCAGTATCAGCCAGAGCCGGAGTATGCTCAGCAACCTCAGAACGTCGGTCAAGGCGATGACCGATACGATGATGGAGACTCGGCCATGGCGCGGGCCGGTATCACAGAGTGGATGGGGCGTTGGGACCTCGGATAGGAGCTCGGATGTTAGCTCCGGGCGACGTCCGCAACAAGCTGGATAGAATCTACTTGTCCGAGCAGTTGGAGGAGGAAGGCCCTCCTGGTCCGGCATGTTTCGGACCTCGGATCATGAGGGAGCCACCACCGCCAGTATCTCAGTTCCAGTTAGGTCGGAACACCAAGCCATACAATGGGAGCACCAAGCCACAAGATTGGTTGACAGATTATGTATCCTCGGTGCACATAGCGGGGGGCAATCGCCGATGGGCGGTCCGGTATCTCCCGCACATGTTGGAGGTCCAGCTCGGATCTGGCTGAATAATTTGCCGGAGTATAGTATCAACTCCTGGATAGACTTGGAGCTGGCGTTTAACAGCAACTTTGCTAGTACCTACAAAAGGCCAAACCGACCTCAGCTCCTGGCAGCATGTAAGCAAGATGATCATGAAACTGATCGGAGTTCTTAACTCGGTGGAGCAATGTCCGGAATTCCTGTGAAGGAGTTGTAGAGGCCCAGGCCATCTCCTGGTTTGCAGATGGTTGCCGACATGGCAGTATGCTGTGGCAGAGGCTACAGAGAGATATGCCGAAATCCCTTGCAGAGGCAATCCGGATTGCGGATTCTTATGCTCTTGGTGATCCGATGCAGCCAGCAGCCGAGGCAGGAGCACGTAACAGAAGGAGGGAGCCAATAAATAACCGGCTCGGACCAAGGTGTAATGACCGCCAAGAGCTCGGACAAGAGGAGGGAGCCGGACTACCCGTACACCTCGAACCAAGTTGCAGCGGTGAACCCGGATCAGCCCGAAGCTGGAGGTGTCCAGAGGCCGAAAATCAGTGGTCCGGCATTTAGTCCGAACCCGGAGCCACCCTTGACTTATGAATCAATGATAGATGGTCCTTGCCGTTACCATACGACCGATCCGCGTAAGCCAGCCAACCATTCAACCCGGCAGTGCAGCTGGCACCGCAGGATCAGGGAAGAAGGGGCAAGGGCCGGAGGAAACAGAGGAGGACCACCTCAGAGATTTCAGCCGAGGTCTAACCCGAATCTGTCCGGAGCAAATGTTACCCCAATAACCACTGCACCTCCTCCGAGGCCTGCAGCGCAAGACCGGTGAATGTGGTGAACGTCCGAGGTAACAACAACAATGGTGGTGCCGGACCAAGCCAGCAGTATGAATACCCCGGAAATGACTATAGAGAGGCTCATGCGAGCTATGTGGTCTTTGTGACCGAGCCCACTGACAAGAAGAGTGTGCAGAGGCGTGCCATGGAGGTGAATGCAGTAATGCCGGTGGTGCCGACCTACATGAACTGGTCTGAGCAGGAGGTCACTTGGAGCAGGAAAGATACACCTCGGATCATGCCGAGCCCTGGAAGGTATGCCCTGGTGGTAGATCCGACGTTGTGTGGGCCTACTAACAATGTAAGGTTTACCCGAGTTCTGGTGGACAATGGCAGTGCCATCAACATCATGTACCGGACACAATGGTGAAGTTGGGCATATCCCAAATCAGTTAATGCCTAGCAGTTGTACTTTTCATGGGATTGTGCCTGGCGTTTCCTGTGCACCCATGGGCAAGATATGGGTGGATGTAGCATTTGGAACCAAGGATAACTGCCGAGTTGAGAGTATCGAGTTCGAGGTGGTGGACTTGGAGAGTGCATACCATGCATTGCTTGGAAGGCCAGCCTGGCCAAGTTCATGATTTCCACCCATGTGGCGTACCTGAAGATGAAAATGCCAGGGCCCAATGGGATCATAACCATCTCGGGTGATTACAAGCGAGCCATTCAGTGTGCCTCGGCGGGGTCTAATCTGGCCGAGGCTTTGGTGATTGCAGCTGAGAAGAAGAAACTGCACGAAGTGGTGGCAATGGCGCAGTCCACAGCTCGGCGTGTCCGGACTGATGAGCCCGGACTCAGCTGCTGCGTTCGAGGTGCCCAAGGAGACCAAGAGAATCCCATTGACCCGGAGCACCCGAGCGCATGGCCATCATTGGGCCGGGCTGGGCGAGAAATAGGAAGGCGAGCTCTGTCACTTCCTCCGTGAGAATCGGGATATCTTTGCATGGTCAGCTAAGGACCTGCCTGGTGTTCCGAGGGAGTTGGCAGAGCACTCTTTATTTGTCAGGCCGGAGGTGAAACCGGTGAGGCAACCGACCCGTCGTCTCTCAGACGACCGAAGACAAGTGGTGCTGGACGAGCTGGCTAAGTTGCTTGCAGCCGGGTTCATATGGAGGTGCTGCATCCGGACTGGATATCCAATCCAGTCTTGGTGGAAAAGAAGAAGACGAGCCAGCCGTGGTCAAGGTGTGGCGCATGTGCATCGACTTCACTAACCTCAACAAGGCGTGCCCGAAGGATCCGTTTCCATTACCTCGGATTGATCAAGTGATCGATTCCACTGCTGGTTGTGAACTGTTGTCTTTTATCGATGCGTACTCTGGTTTTCACCAGATACCACTGAACTCGAAAGATCAAATAAAGACTGCCTTTATTACCCCGTATGGGGCGTACTGCTATCGTGTCATGTGTTTTGGTCTGAGAAATGCCGGGGCAACTTATCAGAGGTGTATGCAGAAATGCCTGCACTCTCAGATGGGTAAAAATGTGCAAGTGTATGTCGATGATATTGTCATCAAGTCTAAGGAGAAACATACTCTCCTCGAGGATCTCGAGGAGACATTTGTGAACCTGAGAAAGTATAGGTTGAAACTTAACCCGGACAAGTGCACCTTTGGTGTCCCGGCTGGAAAGTTGCTCGGATTCCTGGTGTCTAGCCGGGTATTGAGGTTAACCCGGCCAAGATCCGAGCTATTGAGAACATGAATTACCGAGTGTTTGAAAGATGTGCAGAAATTCACGGGTGTCTAGCCTCGTTGAGCCGATTTGTAGCTCGGCTAGGAGAAAAAGCCTTACCTTTGTACCAGCTCATGAAGAAAAGTACCGGGTTCACATGGACCCCGCAGGCCGACGTGGCGTTCAGTGAGCTGAAAAAGATGTTGTCCACCGCCCGGTGTTGGCATCACCATTGCACAATGAGCCGATGTTACTTTACATTGCGGCCACAAACCGAGTTGTAAGTGTGGCAGTGGTGGTGGAGCGCGAAGAAGGTGGCAGGTCGGTTCAAGACCGTGTATTACTTGAGCGAGGTGATCTCTACCTCGAAGCAGAATTACCCTCACTACCAGAAGATGACGTATGGTGTCTACCTGGCGGTCAAGAAGTTGAAGCATTATTTCCAGGAGCATCCCATGACGGTGGTATGCGAAGCTCCAATCTCGGAGATCATCGGGTGCAAAGATGCAACTGGCCGGTTGCCAAATGGGCGATCGAGGTGTCTCCATATGCACCACTTATGAGAGAAGAGATGCAATCAAATCCCAGGCGTTGCCGGACTTCTTTTGTGATTGGGCCGAGATGCAGTATGAGCCACCCAGGCCGGACTATAATTATTGGAAGATGCATTTTGATGGGTCCAAAACAAAGATCGGGCTGGGGGCTGGAATAGTCCTCACCTCGCCAAAGCGAGATCAGTTGAAGTACGTGCTGCAGATTCATTTCTCAGCGTCAAACAATGTGGCGGAGTATGAGGCCTTAATCCATGGCCTCAAGGTGGCAAAGGAGATCGGTATCCGGCGTGTAGAGTGCTTCGGCGATTCCGACCTGGTGGTGCAACAATCTTCTGGAACTTGGGATGCACTGGATGCCAACATGGCGTTGTATCGGTTCCATGTGCAAAAGATATCCGGGTTCTTTGAAGGGTGTGAGTACAGGCATATACCTCGGACAGAAAACAATGCTGCCGACGTGTTGTCAAAGCTCGGTTCATCTAAGGAGGCAATACCACCTGGAGTAGCCCTGAATCACTTGAGAACTCCTTCAATCAAACCTTCCCCTGAATCCGAATCTATTTTCATCCCGGCTGAGCAAGAGCCCGGACCTGTTCCAATGGAGGTAGACGTCGGTTGCGTTTGCTCGGACCCGGGGACAGCGTGGCAGAGCTCGGGGACTGCGCACCGAACCCGGGGACTGCTCATCAAAACTCGGGGACTGGTCGCAGGATGGTGGAGGAAATAATGGAGGAAATTATGGTGGCCGAACCAATGGAGGTGGACGAGGAACTTTTTCCTTTGCACCCAGTGCCGGAGTGGGCGGAGCAGATCATGAAGTTCATAACGGAGGGGTTTGCCAAGTGACACAACCGAGGCTAGGAGAATCCAAAGGAGGGCCAAGGCGTACACCATCATAAACAAGGAGCTCTATAAAAGAAGCGTAACCGAGGTGTTGCAACGGTGTGTCGAGCCAGCTGAAGGCAAGGAGATGCTTTTGGAGATCCACCAAGGAGAGTGTGGACATCATTGCAGCACAAGAGCTTTAGTGGCCAAGGCGTTTCGCCATGGGTTCTATTGGCCCACCGCTCTTGCTGATGCAGAGGACATAGTCCGGAGATGTGAAGGATGCCAAAGGTTTGCCAAGCAAACACATGTGCCAGCCTCGGCGCTCAAAACAATTCCTATCACTTGGCCGTTTGCGGTATGGTGTTTAGATATGGTGGGAGAGTTCAAACCAGCCCGAGGTAACATGACACACATACTGGTGATGGTGGACAAATTCACCAAATGGATCGAGGTGAAACCAATTCGGAAGTTGGATGGTCATTCAGCAGTGACTTTCTTGAAGGAAATCATTCTGCGATATGGGTACCCCATAGCATTATCTCGGACAACGGCACGAACTTTGCTGTTGGAGAGTTTGCTCGGTTTTGCATGAACAAGGGAATCCGGCTGGACATAGCCTCGGTGGCACATCCGGAGTCTAATGGGCAAGTGGAAAGATCAAATGCTCTGGTGTTGGCCGGCATCAAGGCTCGGCTCATTGAACCACTGCTGAAAACTCCGGGGTGTGGATTGATGAGATACCAGCAGTACTATGGGGTCTAAGGACCACGCCAAATCGATCAACTGGCTATACGCCATTTTTTATGGTCTATGGGGCAGAAGCTGTACTACCCACTGACATTGAGTATGATGCGCCCAGAGTGGCCATGTACACTGAAGCCGAGGCAAAGGAGGCTCGGGAGGATGCAGTAGATCTGCTTGAGGAGGCTAGAGAGTTGGCCTCATCTCGGTCAGCAATATACCAGCAAGGTCTCCGGCGTTATCATAGCCGGAGTGTCAACCCTCGTGTGTTTCACGAGGGAGATTTGGTGTTGAGGCTGGTGCAGCGCAAGAAAGGTCGGCACAAGTTGTCACCTCCATGGGAGGGACCGTACATTGTGAGCCGAGCTCTGCTCAATGATTCCTACTATCTAATAGATGCGCAGGAACCAGGGAAGATGGGCTGGACAACCCCGGATCAGAGGTCAGGCGACCATGGAATATAGCTCTACTCCGACCTTTCTACTCATGAAAGGCGCAATGTATGTACCTCGGTTAATCCTTAATGAAATGTCGGCACTCCGAGGTTGAAGCTCGGGGACTGCCTCGCTCTGTGCTTGTGTTTTATTTCTGTTTGTCAGTTTTGTTCATATGCCGAACTATTTTGAACCTCGTCCAAACTTCAAGTAATGTGTGCTATGTAACTAATCTTGTGACTCGACTGGCATCTGCCTAAAAGGTAGTCAAGAGCAAAGATGAAAAAACGTGGGAGACATGAAAATGGACTCGGGGACTCGGTCCAAAAATATAGTTCGGCATGTGTCGTTTACTAACCCCTGTCTTTACCTTTCGTTTATGTCGGATGGTTTTGGAAACACACTTCGAGATTTGCTAAGTACTGTATGCTATAAACAACAATCTTGTGACTCGACTGTCGAACGCCTAAATGGTAGACAAGAGCAAAGAATGCCAGATATAGTAAACACGAAAGTGAACTCGGGGACTCGTTCCAAAAGGGTTCGGCATAAAGTTTAGAAAAGCATGGTTCGGATAGCAAGTTAATAGTACTGGTAGCAAGGCAAACTACTTAAGGTCTGTTACATCTGCACCCGGCATACCGGGGATTTAATATTTTGTTCGAGACAAGTTCAGGCCTCGGAAGAAGAGCCTCGGGTGAGGAACAACCTCGGGCGCGGGAACACCTCGGGCGCAGGAACCACCTCGGTCGCGGAGCAACCTCGGTTGTTGGAGTGGATGCCGGGTGTCCGTCACGTCGGGGAGATCACCTCGGTGGCTACGGATTGCCGGACTTGCCCTTGGAGTTCGGAGGTTCGTCGAAGCTGAAGTCATCATCAGAGCCTTCAGCACTCGGTTGTTTTGCCGGCCTTGCCCTTGGAACTCTCAGGCTCGTCAAAGTCAATTTCCTCGCCCTCAGAACTTTCTTCACCGGACTCTCCTTCCTCGTCCGAGCTCTCTTCGTCCTCTGAGTAAAGGCGCCCTTCATTGAAGATCCGGGTGTTTGCATAACTAGCAAAGAGGTCGGCTGCTGCTTGGCGTTTCGCAATGCCATCAGGGGTGGAGTTCCAAGGAGAGCCCTTGCGCAAGGAGGTAACAGTATGGATCTCAATCTCTTCATACCAGGACAGCACGAATACCAGGGCCTTGTCCGATCCAGCCCGAGCTGATGAGCATCTCCACTCCCGAAGTCTAGCCTCGGCTCCTTTCAGCTTTGTGGCGAGCTCGTCGATGCAAGTGGGAGCATTAACCTTGGGCCAGAGGGCACGGTGGACCTCGATGGCAGCATCAACCAGCTTGGTTCCAATGGCTCTGAGCGGCCTGATCCGAGCATTGAGGGCGACAAGGTGGTCCTGGATATCCCAGCTGTCGCTGAGGGTTTCTGTCTCAGCCCTCTTTGCCCGAGCTGCTTGAACTTCGCGGATAGCCTTGTCCTTGGAGTGCTCGAAGTTCTCTGAAGAGGACAAAAAGGCTGTTGCTGAAATAAGACATACGGTGGCACGGGGTCTAGGTCGGCAGAAAATAAGGAAAAGGGGAAAAGAAACTTACTGTCCATTTGGTCGTTAATCCGAGTAAGCTCGGACAAACAGCTTTTCGAGATAGCCGGAGGGCGGTAAGTTCGGCTTCGGCCGAGGTGGCGCGGCTCTCCAGGGTCTTGACAAGCTCTTGCTGCTGTTCGGCGGCCTGGTCTTTGACCTTCATGGCGTCCTCCACAGTGGTTTTGGCTTCGTTAGCCCGGTTCAGCTCTTGCTGCAGCCGAGCTATTTCATCCTCGGCTGTCTTCAGCTTGGAGGCGTGATCTTTGTCGCTCTGCTCCTTGGCGGATAGAAGAGTCCGGTGAGACTTCTTCAGTCTGTTGTGATCTAGCAGGAGGTTCTTGAAGACCTTTGTCCGAGCATTGTTGCATTCCTGAAGAAATAGAGAGATCAGTTCGAAGAGGCCCGGGGACTTGGCATTGGCCTCGGGGACTCAGCGTGGAGAAATGACAAGTTTTTGAGATTCAAGCCGAGCAATTTTAACTCGGTGGAGTATCAATTGCTCAACCCGAATCTCGGGGACTGGGAATAGTATGTGTTGGTCATTTGATATCAAAGGAAGAAAGAAAGTTGTAAAGAAACTTACCGAGGCCTTCTTGCTGCAATCGAGGACTGCAGTCTGCATGGTGTAAATGGACTGGAGCACGGCGCTGGGTCCAACGGGATGCTCAGAGCCCGGGTTAGAGGAGACCTCGGCAGTGTCAGCCGAGTTCCAGTCTATGTCATAATGCTTCTCTGAGCCTAAGCTGTTCCCGCTCTGGGTCCGGAGTTGCCCGACCTCCCAGCTGCTGATGTCCGGCTGAGTGGTAGCAGCAAAAAGAGCTCGGGAGGTGGCGACCTGAGAGCTCGAGGGCGCGGTCTTGGTCAAGGTGGACCTCGGCGCAGACGCAGGAACGTGCGGCACCAGTTGGGTGCTCGCAGCCTTGGGTCCCGTTGGCGGTGGCGGCATTGGAGTTTGTTGTGGCTGTTTGGGAGGCTCAACAACAGAATCTTTCTGCTGCTGTTGGAGCTGTTGCTTCTGCTGCTGTTGTTGTTGTTTCTTCTTTTGTTGCTGCTGCTGCTGGTTGCGCGCAGCCTGAGACTTGGGGGAGAGCCGAGGCTCCTGCACGGTCTTTGCCGGAGTCTTGGCGCGGTCTGTCTCCGCATCTTTCTGAGGAGGTGGAGGAGTCTGACCTCGGCGGGGAGCAGAGCTCGGCGGTGGAAGTTCGGAGGAGGAGACGCGCACTGGGGAGGAGACGGTCTTCTCCGGGCTGGTAAGGTCGATGGACGGTCCTGGAGGAGAGGCTCTGGCGGGGCTTCCGAGGTTGACCTCAACTTCGGGGGTCTGAGTTTCAACCACTGGAGGCAGTGGTGAGTGTATTGAGCTGTGGCTCTGCTTGATCTGCCGAGCCGGGCTAGACAAAAAAGAGAAAGATTAAGTTAGAGTGTAAAAAACTTAACCTCGGAGCAGCGTGAGGAGTAAGGAGAAGCAAAGGAGGAGCAAACGTGACTTACGCATCTTCCTCCACGGGGCCTCGTTTCTTGCGCTTCGCCGAGGTTTTCTTGGCACGCTTGGCTTTGGGCGCCGCAGTATCCGAGGTCTGGGAAGCCTCGGCATCCGAGGTACCAGGTCCTGAGCGCTTCCGGGAAGCTGCAGACGCTGGATGAAAGTTCTTATATGTTGGAGGAGCATATGAAATGGGAATAATGTTGACAGGTTCCAGAATTTGGCAATCGTCATCGTCATCATCGTCGTCAGACCAGTCTCTGATGGAGGTGGGAACTTGTTTCTTACCCGGGTTGGAGGAGCCAGTCTTTGGGGCGGACCTCGGAACGGCCTTAGGGATCGGAAGGTGATCCTCATTGTCCGGGTCGTCAGTCTCCGAACCTTCCAGGGCGAGGCGGGCAGGAGCCCAGTTCGACGGCTCAGGGCCGTCCTCGATCAGCTGCCGGGCGAACCGCTGCAGGAGTGGCAAAAAAGAGTTGAGTTAAGAAGCAACCGAGGTGTGCAAGACCGGAGCGTAAGCTCGGAAAGTTAGTAAAGTACTCACTTGCTCCGGAAGATTTTCTCTGTTGTGAGGCTCCACGCCCCATGTCCACTCCTCGTCCATTTCAGTCTGGGCAACGGCTTTGACCCGGCGCCAAACTGAGGCCTTGGAGAGCGCTTTGCTGCTGATCCGGGTAGGATCGAGTAGACCTTCCATATGGCAGATCTTATGGGCTCGTTGTTGGAGGGGGCTGACCCTTCGATCTACGAAAGTCCGGAGGATGTCATCGGAACTCCACCCTCTTTTCTTGAGATCCAGCATGTATTCATGGATCTCTTGAACCTCGGCGTAGGCGTCCTCCGGGTTGAAATCCCAATTGAGTTGTGCAGTGGGAGGGCCGAGCTGGAAGTCCGGAAGGTTGATAAGGTCGGCAGTACCGGGGTTCCTCACATAGAAAAAGGATCGATTCCACTTCTTGCAGCTCTCCAGGCCTTTGATCCGTGGGAACTCGGAGCCCAGCCGGGGTGAGATAGCGGCCGCCCCACAGGCAGTCATATCCTTGTGCACAACATCCTTGTTGGGGATGCTCTGTTTCTTCAGCTGGAAGTACTTGGCCCAGCCCTCAACGCTCGGCCAGAGGCCGAGATATCCTTCAGAGAAAGCTGCGTAGCACGACAGCTGTAGTATGGAGTTAGCTGGGAGGTGGTGCGGCTGCAAGCCGAAGAACTTCAGAAATTCTCGAAAGAACTTGCTGGCCGGAAGTCCGAATCCGCGCTCGAAGTGAGAGACAAACACCACTTTCTCGCCGGGGTTGGCGATCGGTTCGCCGTCCCCAGTGTGAAGCCGATACAGCAGTTCGGCTGGGATTCGATGAGTTTCTTTGAGCCATTTGATGTCGTCATCGGTGACGTCCGAGCCATCCCATCCACCTCTCTCGCTGATGGCCGACATGTTGGCACTTTCCTGCAGAAAAGGGAGGTTCAACCGGGGTAAGTACCTCGGACAGTTCAAGGTTCAACCGGGGTAAGTACCTCGGGCAGTTCAAGGTTCAGCCGGAGTAGATACCTCGGGTCATTCAAGGCAGCCGAGCTAAAGAATTTAGGCGGGAAACATGTTTCTACCACGGCGGGATACTAGCAAAGATCTACCGGTGAGCTAAAAAGGAAGATAAATTCGAGTTCAATCAAGGGGCAAACCTAAAAGGACAATGCTACGGGTGTGTCCGCTACAAGTCTAGACAAGATCTAAGTATGGCAAAACGAGTGCAAAGATAGAGCATCGGGTTCCTCAGATTCATCGGATTCGTCCAGATCCTCGAGTTCATCGAGGGATGAACCTGTTCATGGCGATGGCAATGGAGGGGAGATGAGGAACTCACCGGTGAGGTACTCGAAGATCGGGGAAGGATCGACGGTGGAGTGGCGGCGCAAGGCGCGGTGCGCGTTTCCGGCGAGGTTCTTCAAGGCAACGGTGTTGCAGAACGGCGGCGAGGTCTCAGTGGCGAGTGCGCGACGGCGGCGATGGAGGCAGAGTGCACGGTGCAGTGGGCGCGGAGCAATGGGCGAGTGGGGAAGAAGACGATGAATCTCCCCTGGGCCTATTTATGGGCAGCGTGCGGTAACTGCACGCGTTAACTGCACTACCCGCGGTTATCGGGAAGGCGCGGGATCGTGTGCGGGTAAGCGCACGGTGGCGCGGTTGGTGGCCGCACGATCGGCCACATCGTGGGCCGCGGAGTGGCAACCGCCGAACCTCGGATTTCCTGTGCTGGTCAGCGCGAGAATCGAGGGGTCGGAGGAAGTCAAGTTGGTCAAGTACTTGAGTGCGCAGGCGCGCTGTTCGGTGGGTCCGGCTGACGAGGGCGGCGTGTGGTCAGGACCTGTCTTTCATAGGTCCGGATTTCGAAGCCCGGGCAGAGATTCTTCGCCACGTGCCTCGGAGAATCTTGAGGCAAGATTGTGCTGAGTCAAATAGCTCGGAAAGTTCAGGTTACATATCTACCTCGGATTAGGTGGTGGTATGTGGGAAGTACCTCGGCGGAACTATGTTTGAGGTCGGTTTAGGCGGTGGTGCCTTGCTTGTTTTGAACCTGCTACGGCCCTCCATCCGAGGTCGTAGGACCGCACCAGCTTCGGGGACTAATGTCGGGGGAGTACCCCCGGGTAGGGTCAAGGCTTGGCATGAGTGGAGTTCAAAGGTGTGCCGAGGTACGGAAATTGCCGAGCTGTTTGGGCCTGGGAATGTCCGAGCTTCATCTTGACCTGGAGAGTACATGCCGACCTAGCTTGGACCAGAGGGGTCCGAGGTATCCCGTTGGCATGGGCCGAGGGGTCCGAGCTAATACCTCGGTGTTATGGTTTGGGTTGTGAGTGCAGGATGAGCTATGGGAAGGAAGTGAAGTCCGACCTGGTAAAAGATCTTATGCGCAGGAGGCCATAGCTCGGGCAGGAGTCAATGCTCCAGTCACTTCCCGCCTGACACGGGAGCGTCTGTCACGGAGCGTGGCAGAGGCGTGCCCCGGGTTCAGCGGGGCAGCACGTCTCTGACCGCTGACCCCGGGAGATCCGGGGTCAGGGCTACGAGGTAGCTCGGCGCGGCTACGTCTGTCTCAGTCAGAGGGGACATCCTAGCTCCACTGTGGTGATGCAGGGGATGGGCATGTCATGTCTTGTCCCTGACAGGAGTACAATGATGATCAAAGCAGAGGCATGGCTACAGTACTCGGCGAGGGGCACTATGGTAACCCGGCTAGCCTATATAAGGGGCTTCTACCCCTCCTGTGCTAGAGGACGACGAGGAGGGGGGAGGACGAAAACAAAGAAGAAGAAAGAAAAGAGACCCTGGCACCCTAGTTCATTCTCCTTGTAACTTCATCTCCCACCTCAAGCTCTCACCATTGTACCATCACACAGCTCGAGGAGCGACCTGTACTAGTCATCTTGTGCTATATACTGACTAGGATAGTGCTGCAGTAGGGGTGTTACCTCCGCAAGAGGGCCCCGAAGCAGGGTACATCGTGGTGTTCTTCGTGTTCTTGGTTGGTTGGTTTTCAGTTCGTGTTCTTGCGGTTTTTGGTGTGTTCTTGTTTGTGCACTTCAAGAGTGCATAAACCCTCCCCGGATTCCCCCAACGACCATTCGGCCCCATCTTAGCCATACCCATGGTATCTGTCGTGATCCCACCATGACATTTAGAGATTGTACTCCAAGACTACCTCTAGTAGGTTTCGTAGTCCCCAAGTATTGTAGTCTTTATATACAGCCCACCGTGGCTAATTGTAATCAATCAAGTATCAATCAATATTGCATAATCCTACATGGTATCAGAGCGGTTAGTCTCTCGACGCCGATCCTAGGTTTAGCCACCAGCGCTTTCGCCGCGCCGCCCCCGGGGAGATCAATCTTAGCCGGGGGCCGCGCAACTAGTAGAATTAGTAGATTAGATCTTGAGTCGTCAAAATTTTCTCGCCGGCCACTTGACCGGCGTTTCTTCTTCTTTCGCCGATCATAGATCGGATTGCGTCGCCCACCGCCGCATGTCGTCATCATCGCCGCCGCTGCTCCAACCACGTCGTCGACTCATCCCCGATAAATTGTCATCATCGTCCGTGCCAAGGACGGTCTGCGCGTCGCCCCATGGGACACCTTCACGCGGCTGCTCCGTCCGCAGGTCGCCATCACGCCGGCTCGTCTTCGACAACATCTACCGGGACATCAAGTTCGTCCCCGAGTACGCGCCTCGCCATCAACAAAGCGCCTCGCCTACATCGCTCGTGGTCATCATCGCCGACAACTATCTACACCAACACCGTCATCGCATGTACCGCATCGTCGCCGCCACCATCGCTCGTGGTCATCGTCAACGCCATCGGGTTCTTCTTCGCCTTAACCAGCGCCAATGCGCCCTCGCAAACGGATGATCCAGATTCAATCTCCGGCATCTTCTAACTTGCTTCCCGGACATGTTCCCGGGAGTTTCCCGGGCATGTTCCCGGAGTGGTTCCCCCGCAAACGGATGATCCGGGTTCGTTCACCGGCATCCTCTATCGCTAGTATCGCAAGAGCTCAATCGCCATCGACAACCACCTCGCCATCTTCGTCCACCAAGACCTCGCCGCCAGAGTTGCAATTTCTTTCCTTTTTTTAAGTTTTTATTTTCTTTGCATTGCACTCCGGCGCTAACGGCATCGACCGTTCACGGAGATCTACTTTATTGCTGCTCCGACTCTGGCTCGCATGGTTCATGGTGGTCCCTATCTTCGCATGTCCGGTACTGGCAACACCGGCGCGTGCCTTCGTCCCCGACACGCTCCCGAGCCTGGCAAGCTCGGCTTGCCGTGCCGCCTACCTCGTCTATACCGACAAAACTACATCTAACTCAAAGTTTATCACCGCTACTATCGCTTTCTGCAATTAACATGGCGACTTCCCCCGGGCTCAACGACGGCATCACCGCAACAACATCAGCAACTACCACAACGGCGACTACATCATCCACGGCATCCTCGACCACGACTACAACACCCACACCATCAGCTTCATCGACATCGGCATCAAGGGCTCCCTCTGCAGTTCGCCTTCGGCTTATGCTCCAGCCGGACCGTCCATGACGCTCCTACTGTTCGCGTCACTCTGATCCGACTGCGGGGGGTGTTAGAGTATATTACGGAAAGAGTATATTTGGTAGTTTAGAGATTGTACTCCAAGACTACCTCTAGTAGGTTTCGTAGTCCCCAAGTATTGTAGTCTTTATATACAGCCCACCGTGGCTCATTGTAATCAATCAAGTATCAATCAATATTGCATAATCCTACAACACTTAGTATTGTTTGCTAGTCCGAAATAGAGGGTTCTCATTCCTCAACTAAGACTCCTTACCGGTTTTCATCATCTTTTTCAAAGAACGAGAAGCATGTTAGCATGCGTGCTCTAGTATTAACAGCATTAGATCTAACTGCAATTAGAACACGTAAACATAGGCGGTAAAGAAGGCACTGACCATAACTGATTGTGCTCATAAGGGGCAGGGTTGTCTCCAAAAATTTGAGCCCCTAGAGCGAAGTACTAATGAGGCGCTAAATTTAAACAATTCATGTACTACCTCCGATTCATATTAGTGGGCACAACTTTGTCTAGATATACATGTATCTAGTCTAAATACTTAACTAGATACATATGAATTTAGACAAAGCTATGCCCACTAATATGAATCGGAGGGAGTAACTATTTTGACTAGAGTACATTTTCATGTAATTGATGAGGAATTGGGGATTGGCATTATGGGTTCAGCCTTCATGGATTGGGAGTCGTGCCATCGGCCATCGAGTTTAGCGGCAACAGAGGAATGTGAAACATGGGTAGGTCACAGGTTCGTCCACAAATCTCTCCACAACCAGACCCCATAATCTTTATGGAGTCTAATGCTGAGTTTAGCGCGGCATATTCTGGAGTCTGGCCTCTTTCATTATTTTCATTATATATAAAAAACAGTAAATAATGATCACAAACAAGTGGTGGTTTTAAATTGCGTAAAGGAGGCAATCGAAAGAGAAATGCTTACTGTCAATTGCAAAACTTGATAATCATCGGTACATGTATTTTGTCTCCTTGTTCTTTCCATCATCTTTGGACACATATGGGGTATATAGTAGAATTCTGAATTTACTGTTTCATTCCAATTTTTGTAATAATAAACGTGCGCTCATCGTCTTCGCACAGAGGTTAGGAGAGCAACAAAGTTGCCCTTTTCAAGAAAGTAAATACCTATTCAGGTTTCGTCGGTCCATTGATAAACCATGGAATTTATTATTCCCCTGCTATGTTAGCATTCCTTAATTTTATCCTTTCAATCCCCATTGCCGATCATCCAAGGCACTGATGGTCGCATTAGCCACTCTTTTTGCACAGCACTGGTAAGAGGAAAATGTAAAGCCCATTTGGAGCTCACCAGATTCCTATCCAGTACTTATTTCATATATTGGATTAACTCCAGTAGTACAAAAATTTCCGAACCTATCTTATTATCTCATCAGAGGTCGCCACAAATCAGTAGCTACATTACAGTACAATACATGAGAACAGTTTGATCTGTTTGGTCAGTAGTATGCCGGCCTGCTCGAGTTGAACAAGCACCTGTGTGGCTCCCGGACAATGTAAATCTCATCTCCGACACCTCGGTACAGATCCTGGTTCCTGTGCCATCTCCACAGAGCGTGCGTCTCGTTCTTCACCTGCACATAGAAACGAATTTCTTCTCGTCAGTCATGTACTATAAATCTAGTTGGTCAGAGTTAATTAGCTCCAATGCTCTGTTCTCTGTTTTTCTGTTGAGTACCACGTGGCTCACCTCAAGAATGCCGTGGCCGAAGCTGCTCTCTCGGTAGGCGCTGTATTCCGGCTGCCGGTCCCAGCAGAAGCTGCCAGCGGCCGGGCCTGAGGTGAAGTTGAAGGCGCAGAAACCGCCCATGAAGGGATCAGGTGTGGACAGCGGGTCCGGGCAGCGGCCCGGCTTGTCGGCGTGGGTGGTGGCCATCTTCTCGCGGTTCCCGCCGTCGCCCACCGAGATGTGCACGGCGCCGCAGGGGTCCAGCGTGTAGTTGAACACCCGGTTGGAACGCTCGTACGCGTGCACCTGACATAGTTCAGACAGGTTACTACTGTCTACCAGTGTTCAGAAGATAAGTCAGTCAGTGTCAGACAGTATAAATTACATGGCCGGTGAAGGCGATGTCGAGGCCGTAGGAGTAGAGCAGCTCCTCCATGGCCACTCTCATGCACTCTGCTTCCCTATAATGAGCCTTGTAGGTGCTGTACCATGGCGCGTGCCAGCCGGCGACCAGCCAAGGGGTGACTGATCTGTCCACCTTTGCCAGGTCCTTCTCCAACCATCTGTATTGCTCCCCTGAGTTGAATTGTTATTGCAAAGAATCAGTTTACAAGTTTCAGAAATCAAATACTACTGCAAAATAGTAACTCTGCTCAGAACTGAATTTCTTTTCGACCAACTTCCTTCCTAAGTGGAATGAACCTAGGGATCCACTGTCAGATCGAGGTGTTTTACCTGATTTACTGTAGTCAGCATAGGCCGCGAGCATGACGAAATGGATTCCCCAACGTCGAAGGAATAGTAGAATGGGGAGAATGATCCACTATCTTGCGACGGGAACGCGAACCGCGCGCTGTAGGCCGCGAACGTCTTGTTCCCGACCTGCGGCTCTATCTCATGGTTCCCTTCGACGACCATCATCGGAGTGGTGGACGTGACGGGCTCCATGTACCTCCCCCAGTAATCCCAGCGTGGCTGGTACGTCTCGTGGATGGGCGTGGACTTGGCGAAGGAGCAGGAGTAGCAGTCTGTCCCGGTGCCGTTGGTCAGGTACAGGTTGGCGTAGCTGACGTCGCCGACGAGGAGAACCAGGTCGGGCTGGTTGCTCGCCATGTGCTCCACGGTCGAGGTGGTGTTGTAGGTGAGCCCAAGGTCTCCGACCACGGCGATCCTCCCCGGGTAGCTCCGCGGCCCGACGGCCGGCATGGTCCGGAACGCGTGGACGGCGCTCATCGCCCCCGGGATGCCCGGGTCGCCGCACTGGTAGTAGTACTTCGTCCAGCCTCAAGCCCTGCAGGTTTGTTTATGAGCTAGAACTTCAGTCGCCATGTTTGCCTCTCATTGGTGCAATCTCTGTGCACTGTGGAGAGGGGGATCGACAAAGACAAAAGGTGCTTGCTTTTTGATTTGTCACCTTGGAGGCGGACGTGGTGGATGATGCCGGAGGTGTAGTTCTGGAGGCCCTCGAAGGGATAGAGCTGGCTGTACACGAGCGCCTCGCCGGTGGCCTCGCGGACCAAGGAGTCGGCGGCGAGCCCGTAGCGCACGACGCTGCCGACCGTTCCGGGGTCCAGCGGCTTGACGGCGCCGCCCATCTGGAAATCCCCTGTGGAACCAACAATCAAATGCCATCCAACAACAGATTCCAAGAATTAGAGTCCAGCGAAGTGCTTACCTGTGATCCAGGAGACCCAGGCGGAGGTGGGCGCGGCGGAGAGCGCGACGGCGACCTGCTCGGGGCCCCAGCCCGTGACCCGGCGCTGCACACGGGGGTCCGTGTCCGGCAGGTCCACCGCGTGGCCCCTCTCCTCCGGCAGAGGCACCGTCACCGGCTGCGACGGGCCCGCCAGCGTCGACGCCGGCTCAGCCGCTGCCACGGCCGCCGCGAGCAGAAGCAGCAGCGACCTCCACCACATGTCGTTTGGTGCGGGCGCTTCCTCTTTCGTCCGGATCAATGGTAGCCTAGTGCGAGGTGAGTGTCGAGAGGGATTGCTGGCATGGAGGAAATTGGGATGATTTCGGAGGGAAATTTATAGGATTCGAGCAGGGAAAGATTGGGAGTGGGAAACGGAATTTGGTGATCTTCTTCCATTGTCCGCAAAATGGAACTGGGTGATGTCACACGCAGCCGGCCACTTTGGAACAGAAAGATGAGACAAGCAGATTGCCTCGACACCGATGAAATGGTTTTCTGTCCAGGCTTTACTTTCCTAGAAGAAATTGGTCAGATTTATCTTGTTACCGCGACTCAACCCAATATATCCACGACATTTCTTCTGGGAATGCTCTACTATCAATTCGATTTACGGATTTCTGAATGTTGGTTCAGAAAACAAGAAACGGATGGAGATCATCATGTCGGCTGACAGTTTCAAGCACACGTCGACGGACTCGTTCTGACGGCTGTGAGAGGAATATTCTACGGTGCCAGGAAAGATGCCAGCCGAAGAGATTTGCTTTTTGCTATCAAGATGCTGCGGCCGCTCACGGCGTCCCACGAGTCCTTTGGTGCCTTGTGAACAAGCTCAACCGCACTTTTCCACCATGCCATGTTCTACAAAGAAGATGACTCAAATTAAAAACAGGATGCCATGTGCTACAAAAAGGAAGCCTGAAATTAAACAGAGGTAAACAAAAATATACAGCTAGAAAGCGTCAGACCATGAGGGCTCTTCAGTCCGTTCCGTTGGTCCACGGATGGACACAGTCTATATTCAACTTGTTCACGCAGCCACCAAAAAACATCTATTTTTTTCCCGCGCAAAAAGCTGAGACTCGGTGAAGCACACTGACCATCGCAAATGGAGAGCCCGACGAAAGCATCCACTAGGCCTACAACTCAACCTTCTCCAACCTCTTGTGTGGAGATCATCCAGAGAGCGGTTAGAGAGGCGTCAGGATGACTCCAACGGGGCGACCCATCGAGTCCGCGCGCGTCCGTCCCTGTCCGCGCGAGCCAAAAACACGGTTCAACGGGGCGACGCAAACGGACCGCGGTCCGTTTTTTGGCCCGCCGCGACGTATTCCTGGCCCAAATTTGGGCCACCGATGCGTCGGGTCCGGACGCTCGCGGACCGTTCCTGCGTCCTCCCCGTGTCCGCCCTGGCCCTGCGTGTCATCGTCTACAACGGCCACCTACCCGCAATAACTGTGGTCGGTGGAGATGTATAAATCGCGTCGGCCGGCCAAACCCTAGGGCACACACACAAACCCTAGCAATCCTCCCCAATCGCGCCGGCCGACCAAACCCTAGCCACGGCGGCCACCATCTCCAAGCTCAGATCCACGCGCCGGAATGGATCCGCCGCAGCCGCCGCAGCATCTGGTGGACGAGGTCGAGCGAGCGCGTATGAGCGCGCGGGCGCTATCGCGGCAGCTTCTCGCGCCGGATGGCGACCAGCCCGGCATGGGCCGACATGATTCCCCAGCCGCCGCGTCCGCGCCTGAAGGACGCCCAGAGGAGTGCGGTGGAGGCGGCGTTCGCGGACTGCGTCGACAGCGACGAAGAAGAGTACGCCGCCGGTGTCGCGGCGGCCGGTGTCGCGGGGGATGGCGCGCGCCGGAGCCTCCCATTGGCGTGGGCTGCCCTGCTCGCATCACCGAGGAGGAGGCGGTGGATGCAGCCCACATGCAGATGAACGCGCAGAGGGCGGCCGCGTTCATGTCCGCCGCGCGCGCCTATGCCGACGCTGCAGTGGAGGACGAGATGAAGCAAATGCGCCACACCGAAGAGACCAAAAAGCGCGCAGCGAGGCGCAAACGGCACTGGGAGGCCTTGGCGGCGGCCGAGGCCGCGAAAAGAGCAGGCAGCTCCACCTGATGTCATATCCCCGCCGGCGTGGCCGCCTATGTGCGGCTCATTTTCCACTTATACCGGCGCCCGCTACGTGTTTCGTAGCTACAAATGATCAAAGAAGATTGAGTCAGCCAGCCCTGGGCTGGCCATGGCCACGATGAAGGAAGAGCCAGCAAGTCTGTTGCAGAACGGGCATGCTGTGTGACGTTCCTCAAGGCCGGAGCCCCTCTTTGATCTCCCCCCTTGCCGGCCGGTGGTCGGTTATTAATTTTCTTCAAGTTTAGGTTTAGATTTTAGGGTTTAATGTTAGGAGGAAGTCCTAGATTTACTATGTAATTTTAGTTTCTAAAAATGTGATCCTAGTATTAAAAAATAGTTTGGGAAAAAAATGGCAAGCGGATTCAATGCGTCGGCCCCGTTGGGGGCACTGGCCAGAAAGGGGCGGACATGGGCCGGACGCGCGTCCGTTCCCCAACCCAAACGGACAAAACGCGGACCAAACACGCGTCCGTTTGGGTCGCCCCATTGGAGTCATCCTCAACTCTTGAACATAATGGAAACCATGAAGATACGACCGTAGTGTTTGTCCAATTATTTTGATCGAGTGATCTTGTCCAATCAAATAGCCTGCTCCATCATCTTCACCGAACATGACATGTATTCTGCCTTTACAATGACTCCCTTCATTTTCTAAACAAGACGCATAAATGTAGGCAAAAGTAAATGTCTTCTGAGTTTGATCAATTTCATAGAAAAAATATAAACATCTCAATCAATAGATTCACCATAAAATATATTCTGAAAAAATGTTAAATTTTCTTATATATATTTGGTCAAACTTAGTAACCTTTGACTTCTTACTAAATTTATGTCTTGTTATCACCTTTTTTTCTTTGAGATAACTGTTTTCACCTGAGGTACCGAGGTAGCAAACTTAATTGTCCCTTCTGCAATTAACTCTATGTTAGAGCTTAATAAACGATGATCATATCTTATGTGGATGTAAGATTTCAAAAGGAACTTTACAATTTTCATTTGTAGGAACTTTTCTTTCCTATATGGAAGTATTCTGGGCAGCCGGTGAAACCAAGCATTTTTTTATATAAAAACTAAGGCTTGTTAAGATCGACTCAAATTGCCGTAGTCATTAGGGTACTTGGTTTATTTTTCTTTCTTTAGAAGATATATAATGGCTTTTTTACTTGTTTTCTGTTGGAGCCATTTGCAGTCTTGTTATATTTTTGCTGCTATAGGTGATCCAGTCCGAAATGAAAGGAAAATATCCATAGGAAGGAGTGTGAAAGTTCAGCGTCGCGAGTTGCGAGGTACGCTTATAACATCCCATTTTGGATACTTATTGCTCCTTATTACCTATGTTAAGTAGTCGTAGTAGCTTTGTGTGACTTGCTTGGTTGGTTCTGGACTTTGTTGGGTAGTTTGAAGTTTTTATTAGCCCAGTTAAGTTGGTGTTTTAATTTTTGTTTCAGCTCGTTTAGCTTGCAATGTTTCAAAACTATCAGAAATATAATAATCGAAGAAGCATTAAGTGTCAATTATTTGAATTGTCCTAAAGAAAATGTTTTAGAAAGGCTCGACCCCATGTTTTTATGAATAAACTAGATATTTACTTTTGGTGGTTGTTAGAGGGTAAATATTCTCTAAGATTTTTAGACCTTATCGTGTTGAAGTGTCTTCCGATCATAAAGATGCGACTCAAATTTACCTTCGGGGTACTCCCCAATGTCTAAGATTTAATTTTCCAACTTTCTCTCATTACCCTGGTCCAATTAATTTAGAATATGTTTTTTCTTAATTTTGACAACTAGAGTTAGAACTTTGAAAAGTTTTGGCTACAAGAGTTTGTGGGTAGCATCAAACTTTCTATCTCCACATGCCCTTTTTAACACTACTCACACTCCTTGTACATTTTTAACTTTTCTTAATCCCTAGCAAGTGATAGCTACAATTACAACTTTGGTAAAGAGCCTATTGTTCAGACTCCAAGCGCGGAGTGACGTAGAAGAGGAATCACTTTCCCCCAAATAGATGAATCAGGGTTTAATATCTTGTTGATCATAGCAAAAGTAGGTAAGCGCCTATTCGGTCTAGCAACATGTAAAAGCTCTAAAATATACCTTGTTGACCCAAACACACTAGTACAGAACGACACATCGGATATTCCTCTATGGAAACGGCACGAGTTAGGCGACAGAGAATCGTGATTTTAGCTTTGTGGACGAGGCCTGGCAGAATTGGGCCGCGGCTGGTCCGTCAACATTAGTTACAGAGACTTTTCGATCTCCGTTACCAATATTATTGGCAACGGTCATAAATTCACCTCCGTTTCCAATACATATCTCTATGGCAACGATTGTTGATTGATATCCATTTGCGATGTGCTTGGGAAATTGCAGTTGCAAACTGGAAGCACGCCTATTCAATGCGGCTTAATTCACGAGGGATTGGAACCGCCTGCTCGCCGCTAATAAAATGTGACTGGGACCGCGCGAAGCCAGGCCGTTCTCGCATTCTCCCTTCGTTCTGTCTCACGTTCTCTACCACACTAGCACAACCGCCATGGAGGAACCCTGGTGGCAGAACGAGGAAGTCCCGAGCGACGACGCGAGCGGTGAAGACCACGGTAAAGTCCCATGGTGGGATCAAGACGGGCCGCCGGACTCGGACCCCGACGACTTGGACCCGCCGTCTTCATGCTCTGTAGAATACGACTCCGACGACTCCGAACCGCCGCCTTCACGCAAAGGAGAAGACCACTCCGACGAGGACGAGGCGCCGGAGGAAGAGGAGCCGAAGGAAGAGGAGCCGGAGGACCCGCCGGAGCCGTATTCTAGCCAGGAAGAGGACGACTCCGATGAGGAGGAGGAACACGCGTCGAAGGAGGTGCGGGAGGAGGAGGAGGAGCACGCGCCTGAGGAGAAGGCAACCGGCAAGAAGCGACGCCGCGCCGCGGATGACAATGGCGTGGAGGCAGGGCATAAGCAGAACAAGTAGAGTAGATAGTTAGTTCAATTCTACTGTATGGATCCTTCGTAAGTAGGCCCAGTGTGTCAGTGAGGAAATTAAAGGAAATGGTTGTTTATCGCCTCCGTTTGCGATGTTCTACTTTGTGCTATAAATGTGCCAACCCTAACACTCTCGCTCTCACTCTCACTCCATAGTCACAGTGTGGCGGCGGCTCCAAGCAGCACCAGAGCTAACCCTTATCTCGCAGATCTGATCGGCGCGTCGGGCCGGCATCGCCGCCGTGCATCTTCCCCAGCAGCGCGTCGGCGAGCCGCCGCACATCTTTCCCCAGTATGTCGCCGACGCGGATCTGCTGGTCTATTGCCGCGCATCTTCCCCGAGTATGTCGCCGACTAGATCTTACACTTTATTTAAAGTAGCATAGAAAATTTGTCTAGTATTTGAAGTCTAGTATTGTGTCTGTTTTATAGTACTACCGATCATGAATAGTGTCGTGTCTCGATGCACGGACACCGGGAGTATAGGATACCTCCTTTTAGGTTCGGCACGGGGCGCGAAGGAGGCTGAGAATCGTCTTCTCGGGCGGAGTCTAGATCAAGCTCTCCTCTCCACGATCAAAGCATTCAACCAAAGAGACACAAGGAGCTACCCAGGTTCAGGCCGCCCGGAGGCTAAAAGCCCTACTCCTGCATGTCTGGATTGATGGGTTCTTCATAGTGTGGCCTACAATGGAACCTCCCGGATGGGGTACCCGGAAGGGTTTTGGCTGGAGGTAGAAGAAGGACAGATCCTGACCCGGAGGAGATCACCTTCCCTCTACCTTCACAGCCCTAGTCTAGTCTTGCTCTGGTTGAACTTGCGCCTTAGTTCGCCCTCTTTTCTTTTTTTTCCTCCTCCGTGCCTTGGTCCTCCTTTTATAGGCTAAGGGGTTGCCACAGGGTCACGTGAGGGGCACGAGGGACCTTCGGGGTGAAGGACCCTCCTCATCTAGTTAAGGGGAGACGTGGCCTCTCCTCAGCCTAGCGTCTCCTTTGGGTTAGGTGGGAGCGTCCGCCTTGGGGTGGACAGGAGCTGACACCACCACGGGATGTGCTTCCCCCCACGCTGCCTTCGCCTTGCTTCCCAAGTCTTCTGAGGTCTTCCAGCGTGAGGTGGAGAGCTTATCCACAGGGACGTGGGGAAGTACCCGAGAGGGAGCCTGGCCTCCTGCCGGGAACTCGGGCTCTCGGGTCCTTCCTGGCCTTCTTGCTTGGTTCGGGGACCCGGCAGGCCCCCAGGACCGGAGCCCTTTGTCGACGTAGGCCTTGCGTGTCCTGACGGTGAACCCGCCAGCTTGACTTGAGTCTTGGTCTTGTCCATCTTCATCTTGGGCCCACATGGGGTGGACCCACTTTGGCAGCACTAGGGGAACCCCATGTTCCACTGCTGCGACAGTAGCCCCCGGGCATGGTCCCGGCGGCTCTTGCTCCAGCTGCCGGGGCTATGGCCTAAAGATAGGTCAAAGTGGGTCCCCGGGCACCTGGTCTTCCTTGCTCTGCTCCGTTGGGGACCCGCCGAGGCGAGGTAGAGACGAGCCCCCGGGTCCTATTGACTGAATCGCGGCGAACGTTGCGATTCATACGGACTTCGTGCTTATCTTGGAATCCAACGGGCGAAACGCGTAGAAATCGGCACACCCCCTCGATCCCCACGTCCGTCGGAGTAATGAGGCCGCGACGCGACGTGTGGGATGCCTTATAAGCCACGACTGGCTTCCACTGTAGCCGTTACCTCTCCAGATTCGCCGAAATCCCCAAATCGCCGCCTCCGCCTTCGTCCTCCTGACTCTGCTCCGCTACCTCCTCCTGCTGCCATTGCACCAACCTCCCTTCTGCTCCAATGGCTCGACTGAAAGCCCTCGCCCGGAGGAAGAAGAGCGGGGGCCTCGCCCACCGAGAAGCCGCTGTCCCCAAAAACCAAGAGATCGCGGCGGAGATCGGCGCGCAACGCCAAGTGGGCTGAACTCAAGAAGCAGACGGCCTTGTTCCCAGCTGCTTCGCCGGCGATGCGGAGATGATGCGGAAGGCGGGGCACTTCGGGGTGATGGAGTCTGTCGGCCCGATGGTGTCCCAGCCAGGAAAGCGTCGGAGATCTTTCCCCGTCGGCGACCAGGACACCCACGCAGATCCCCATTTTCGACAGCTTCATGTTGATGGGGCTTGTCCCCCTTTCTCTGATTTCTTCATGGAGATCTTGCGCGCGTACAAGCTGAAGCTCTTGCATCTGACGCCAGGCGCAATTCTCGACTTGTCGGTCTTCGCTTACGCCTGCGAGGCGTTCGTCGGGGTGATGCCGTCCGTGGCGCTGTTCCGCCACTTCTTCTACCCTCGCATTGGGGGCAAAGGCTGGATGGGAGGCAGCGTCACGTTCTGCTTCCGCCCGAAGATCAAGTGGGCCTACCCCCTTATGGAGATTAAATCCAAATGGGATGAGTGGAGGGATCACTGGTTCCTGGTCGGGGTGCCGGAAGCCGATGTTCAACTTGAGGAGCCGATGGAGCGCCCAGTGGATCTGGACACTTGGAGAAGCGTCAGCTTGCAGGATGAACAATTCTCGGCGGTCGTGGCGCGCTTCGGACTTCTTCGCGAGAAAGGAGTTTCCGGGGCCGCCATCGTTGCTCATTTCCTCCGCAACCGCCTTGCGCCGCTGCAGAAGCGCCCACACCCGGCCTGGAACTTCCAGGGCCCCAGGGATCCATCTCGCCTGAGGTGTCCCGATATGGAAGAAATCCTTGTCCGGGATAACGTGAGAGGGACCTTCACTCCGGGGGTCAAGTACCAGCTGCCCAAAGGATTTCTGCCTCTTGTGACGACCCGGAGAAGGACAAGATTCTGGCGCAGATGCCGGTCTGCAACGCCTTTGGTATTGTAGGCCGGGCTGACCACGGGCCCAAACCTCCTGCGGTGAAGACCCGCAGGGCCAAGGCACCTTCCAGCCCGAAGAAGGAGAACTCTGGGAGTCCAACGACGAGAGCGAGGAGGAATCCGAAGAGGAATTCTCCGGCTCTGATGATGACGAAGGTGGCGACGGGCACGAGACCGACGCCTCCAACAGAGATGGAGTTGCTGGCGACGACCCGGTTGCCAGCGATGACGACGATGAAGATGACGACGACGATGACGACGAGACGAGAGAGGAGAAGGCTGCTCCGCCCCCGCATTCTGCCCGCGGGGTCGATGCTGCCCCAGACCCGTGTGTCCGCAGCCGTTCCCCGCCAGTTGTGGTGGTGGGGAACAATGACGACCATGTGGATGAGGAAGCGAGCGCCGCAGACTTCGTCCGAGCCCCCCGCCAGAAAGCTTCCACCGGCCGCCTGTCGCCCGTGATGGAGCCGCCTGCTGCCTTGGGAGAGCCGCCGGCGAGCCCCCAAGCTTCTTCCGCTGCGTCGGTAGATGTTCCCCGTCAATGGGCAACAAACGCACCCGGGAGTAAGCCTCTTCTTCACTTCTTTCTTATGCTTTGCATTTCCCGCCTTCCCCAAGGAAAATGACCGAATGTTGGTGCAGGGGTACTCCTTCCTTGGGTACTGGCAAGGCACGGCGGAGGACGACACCGCCACTAGCTTTGGAGCCGGTGGAGGGGGATGCTTCCTCCTCCCATAGCAGAACTTGAAGGCCGTCGGGGGAGCGGAGTGGGGAGCGTGACGGCGACCTCCCTAGCTCACCCGGGAAAGGCGCTCGACGTCCTGACGCCCGAGCAAGCAGGTAACCCAGAGCTTGCGGGTAACATCACTTTTTTGACGCACCAATGCTTTTCCTGACATCCTTTCGCTTCCAGATGCTTCAGTGGCCAATGTCTTTTCACCCGGTGGCCCTCTCGGTGGAGCTAGCCAGGAGAAACCACCTTCCCTCTCGCCTTCAGAGGGTCAAGAGGTGACCAAGGGCGTCCCGAGTTCGCGGGCTATGGGGACGCAGACCGCGAACCCTGTTCCGGGTCCAAGCCCTGACTTGATGGAAAGCTCCTTGATGACTGGGCAGTGTTAACAACTTTTGCCGCCTTTTCCACTGACTCCGGCGCCAGTGAGGAGATGGCGGCGCTGATGAAGATCAAAGAGAGCCTGGCTGCCAACCGCACGAAAAGTGCGCCTGCCCCGGGAGGTCCCCCGGCAGCTACTCCAGGGTTCACCATTAGTGGTGACAACGCGATGGATGCCATCTCCGCGGGATAGCTCAACTGGACAAAGATCTGTGCGACCGGAGGCCGCCGTCGTGGGGACCATCGAGAGTGCCGAGGACCTGATCCAGAAGGGGATGAACAAGCTGAACCGCTTGGCAACCCAGATCACCATCCTGCACCAGGCTCTTGAGAAGAAAGATGCAGACCGGAGGCCGAAAGTGCGCGCCAAGGAAGGTCATCCTGGCGAAAGAGCAGCAGCTGGCATCCCGGGAGGCAGAGCTGGCTGAGAAGGAGAAGACCTTGGAGCTCCAGAAACTCCAGCAGGAGCAGCAGACTGAGAAGCGCCTAAGGGAGGCAGAGGACCGCCACCGTGAAGAGCTCGAGGCCAGGGATAAGGACATCCAACTCTGGAAATCCAAGGAGAAAGAGGCCGTCCAAACCATCGAAGATATCAAGAACGTCCTCCACCAGGAGCAGGAGTCCGCCCAAGCTTTGCAGCAGCAGGCCAAGAGTGACGGCCAGAAGATGTCAGAGCTGAAGGAGTCCTTGGAGGCGCAGTGCAAGAGCTCAGCACTGAGAGAAGGCAATCAAAAGCTGATCCAGGCCAACTCCCAGGCATCCACTGAGCTGTCTGAGCTTCGCCGTCTTAACCAGGAAGGTTTCGCCGAGGTTGAGGCCGCCTGCGAGTTGGCGACGACGCGAGTGAGGCGGCTGAATCTGCCCACCGAAGCTCCGGTACTGGAATCACAGCGTCAGAGTCTGCCCTCCTCGCGAGATTCATCAGGGGAGTGGCCGCTGATCTCCGGTCTTTCAAGAACAAGATGGTCACCCAGCTTGTGAATGACAAGCATGAGACAAGCAAGGTGACGGCGGCCTTGGTGATGGCGTCCTTCAGGGAGGCCAATCCTGGCGTTGCCTTGCCAGATTTCTCGACCTCGTCTCCTTCCAGGGCTTCTCTCCACGCGGTGTCGGCTCCCGCGACTGCACTTGCCATGAGGAAATTCCGCCTCACTAGTTGTCCTGCACCATGTTTGGGCACTTCGTGCCCCAAATAAACTTTGCGTCAGATCTCATGTATCAGCTTATTAAAACTTGCTTGTAATAGGCTAGAACTTGCTATGCTACTCTAGTTCTCGGGTTACTTTTACTTGTCTTTAGCATGTCTTTACTTTTCTCCACGTCCTTGAGGGACCTTCTGGGATGTAAGCTTACCCGCGAGGCCCTGACTGGTCAGGCATGCGCTCGCGAGCCCTACCGATTCCCAAAAAGCCGCTCACTCTGCTGGCACGCACGTCCCCGGGGTGTATCAGGTCTGTGCACCGCTTTTTACCCCCGGGAGAGTCGATACCCCATGAGTGCTCGCACGACGGTCGAGCCTTGCCTTTCTAGTTCCGCACATTTTCTGTTACCGAGAAGTAGATAGCACGTACGACAGAAACAGGTTTGAGGGTAACTTATCTTTTATTCATCATGGAAGTTCTTGAACGACAACTGGCCACTTCAGGGTACATCTTGCGGCAACACAGTTTTTCGGGTACACAGCACGCTTGCTTCAACGACTCTTGCGGGGTGGAAGGTTAGCAGCTTCTTCCACCATGGCACATCGGTCAGCTATGTCCCACAAGTCCTCCAGGGTGTCCACAACGCGGATACTCATCTTTTCGCGCATCTTGGGTTGCGGACGTTGACGTGGAAAGCGGCGATGACGGAAGCCTCGCAGAGGTACTTCGGGGTAATGCGGTCGACGACGCCCCGGAACCTCCAGATGTAGTGACGCAGCGTCTCCTCAGCTTCTTGCTCTAAGTGATAGAGGTCAGAGACGGTTGCCGGGTATGGCGTGCAGCAGGTCTTGAGGTGCTGGCTGGCCTGGCCTTCCATGTCCTCCCGTGAGCGACGCCTGGGGTTGGAGCTCTGGCCAGCACCTTCTTTAGGAAGTTCCATGGGCCGTTTGCCATGGGGGTCCTCAGGCTGTTCCTCTGCTGGAAGTAGAGGCTCGGGGACGGCAGCGCCGTGGTCGATGGTCGGGGCAGGACTCGTGGGAGCGTGGCATTGGAGAGCGTAGTCCAGCAGGTTTTCCAAGCTGTTGATCCATGCCTTCGCACGGGGATCATTCTTGCACTGATCTGGGGGGAAAGAGAGAAGCGCCCGGGCCACGCCCAGAGCTTCCTCTAGCCCCCAGCCCTTCGCGATGTCTGGCACGCTTGCTCTCCAAGGACCTCCCGAGTTCCCGACATGACTCTTGCTTGTGACTGAGGCAGCTGCTCGCCTTGCCCCGAGGAGACGGCGGTTCCTGGAGCGGATCGGTCGCAGATGAGGAGCTAGAAGCAGTTCTTGACGATCTTGCCGTAGATCGCGAGCCAGAAGAAGAACTTGACGACGAGCTTGTTTCGAAGAAGAGGAGCCTGACTTAGACTCCGAGGTTGTCGACGATGAGCTTGCCGTCGCGGCTGATGTAGGCGAATCCAGCGCTTGCGCCCCCTACCTGGCGCGCCAGATGTCGTGTCTCGATGCACGGACACCGGGAGTATAGGATACCCCCTTTTAGGTTCGGCACGGGGCGCGAAGGAGGCTGAGAATCGTCTTCTCGGGCGGAGTCTAGATCAAGCTCTCCTCTCCACGATCAAAGCATGCAACCAAAGGGACACAAGGAGCTACCCAGGTTCAGGCCGCCCGGAGGCTAAAAGCCCTACTCCTGCATGTCTGGATTGATGGGTTCTTCATAGTGTGGCTTACAATGGAACCTCCCGGATGGGGTACCCGGAAGGGTTTTGGCTGGAGGTAGAAGAAGGACAGATCCTGACCCGGAGGAGATCACCTTCCCTTCTACCTTCGCAGCCCTAGTCTAGTCTTGCTCTGGTTGGACTTGCGCCTTGTTCGCCCTCTTTTCTTTTTCCCCCTCCTCCGTGCCTTGGTCCTCCTTTTATAGGCTAAGGGGTTGCCACAGGGTCACGTGAGGGGCACGAGGGACCTTCGGGTGAAGGACCCTCCTCATCTAGTTTAGGGGGAGACGTGGCCTCTCCTCAGCCTAGCGTCTCCTTTGGGTTAGGTGGGAGCGTCCGCCTTGGGGTGGACAGGAGCTGACACCACCACGGGATGTGCTTCCCGCCCACGCTGCCTTCGCCTTGCTTCCCAACTCTTCTGAGGTCTTCCAGCGTGAGGTGGAGAGCTTATCCACAGGGACGTGGGGAAGTACCCGAGAGGGAGCCTGGCCTCCTGCCGGGAACTCGGGCTCTCGGGTCCTTCCTGGCCTTCTTGCTTGGTTCGGGGACCCGGCAGGCCCCAGGACCGGAGCCCTTTGTCGACGTAGGCCTTGCATGTCCTGACGGTGAACCCGCCAGCTTGACTTGAGTCTTGGTCTTGTCCATCTTAATCTTGGGCCCACATGGGGTGGACCCACTTTGGCAGCACTAGGGGAACCCCATGTTCCACTGCTGCGACAAATAGATCCCTCAATACTAAATCTTGCACTATTTAAAGTCTAGTAGGGTAAATTAATTTCAACTCTTTGTAGTACTACCGATGATGAATAGATCTCTCACTACTAGTCACAACTTTTTGTCAATGTGCTAATCCTCGTTATGGTTTTGTGTAGCTAGTGTATGAAGTAATAGTATATTTTGGTGACAATGCATAAAAATGGTGAGGCTCTTGAAGGAAACATCACCTTCAAGTTCTGCCTCCAAATCGTTTCGATCAGACTGTAAGCACACGGATATAGTCGCTTAAGGTGTAAACTGTTTTCACATTAAATTGTATTTTTTTGAATTTTACCATATATATTAAACCAGCAAAGTGTACACGATTACATCGATTACAAAAACAATACGAAAAGAGACGAGCAAATCTATGAGATCTTCAAGCCCTTTCTTCTTCCATGGCACAATCTTGTACTTTTCTGAATGCAGCCGTAGAACAACGCCGAATACACCAAACCACAGACCTGTGAATACCAACGAAGGTTCTCCCCTTTTAATTTTGAGCTGCAATGCCAAGACTTTGTGCACGCACACAACCATTAAATTAATCAAGCAACATCGGTAAGAGCACCACCACTGATATTCCAGGGACAAATAACCGAACCACTTTGTCGACGTCGATGGGAGCCGAGAGAACGAATCACCATTGCCAAAGACGTAGTAGCCGGGATAGATATTGCGAGGACAATCCTCCTCGCGGCAACCATAAGAAACAATCCAAGATTGATCTGGCGAAACAAGATCTGAAGAATCATACCTAGACAAACTTAATCTTCCAAAGCCACCATTGACGTCGGGAAGGAGATCACGCCGTCGAACGAAGCGCGGAAGATCACTTATTGCAGACGAAGCCATCTCCATTGACGAAGAAGAAAACAACCAAAATCAAGCTCTAACATTAAGGACCTTTGTATAGCGCCCTGCGCAGGTCCAAGGTCCCCACCCCTCCTAGTGCCAGAGCGGCAACTAGACGAGGCGAGGACCCGTCAATTCTTAGACGAAGGCGACGATGAAGATGCAGATGGCGCCGGCGGCGACGGCTAGGGTTGAAACCCTTGGCCGCCGCCTCTTTTTTTTCTTTCTTTCCATGAGCGTGGGTTTTCACATTAAATTGTATTTATGTCATGTAGCATCATATTTGGATCTTTTCTAACTATCTACCCATGTATTTTTATCCAGAAACACAATGCTGATCCAAACAAGATTTAAATGAGCTAAATACAAAGTGGGATCATATCCGTGAACCGTCACTGTTGTGACGTTTCGCTGCACTGTACAAAACATTTTTTTAATTAAGAGTGTCTTGGACAGTGTGGCCAAAATGTCACAGCAGTGACGTTATTATATTTTGGCGACACCGTCCAAGATGGAGCAAGCCTCATTACGAAGAATTTGGCAAAATTAATTTGCCACGGAGGATTGCGAGCTCGGTGTGGTTTATGGTTTTCAGTTTCTCCATCTATTTTTGGGATGTGTGTAGCAATTTGGCTGCATATGTGGTTTGGAGAAGCATGAAAGTGCTACTCGAGTCTATTGCTAGCTCGAATACCATTTTCGGCGCTTTGGAGCCGAGGAAGAAGGTGGAGCTGGAGAAGAGTGGAGTACCATAAAATTTAAGTTTAGGGAGGCATGAGAATGATAGAATTAGCGAGGCATATGTAACTCATCTTTTGATGCTATGTAATGGTGACAATTATTATATACGTTATGAATGGATTTGCTAGCAACTTTGTGCTTACGCTGTGACATTTTGAATGTCAATTGGCAACTGTACTGCTACTGTAGGCTTATGAAGAAACCTCAATGCAAAAGAGTAAAAGAAGAATCTCCGTTTCTGATGTCCTGATACATCGGCAACGGAGATTGGTTGGCAACCGTAGCCAAAATCAGGCCTCATCTGTGACGGTTTTTGGCCTCCGTTCCCGATGATGGCCTCCACATCAGCCACGGGGACGGGGACACGGACCTTTTTTCCGTTTCCGATGGGGTTTTTTGCCCGTTTTCGATGTGTCGTTCGGTACTAGTGACACTAGCAAAATAGTTGTCAGTTACAACATATTGAAAGAAAGTGAAAATATTTTGTAATTCTTAAATAAGTAACTTCAAAAATTAAACTACTAATAAACTAAAATTAAAGGTGTTTCTTATAAAAAAAGATTGACAAATGTTTTATAGTTATCTTCTCATCGAAAGATCATACACATTTGCCTCTGTCAATGAGCTCCGGATCCTCCGGCTTATCACCATCCCGCTCCGCTGCATCCTTGCTTGATGTGGACCCGATCTTTCACGGCACAAACCTCCATCGCAGCAAGTAACAAACACAGGTTTACGAAGATATTCACGAACTCCATAGAAAACAACACGCCAACCCTTCTAATCAAAGGAATAACGTGGACGAACCATATAGGCTCAGCTTGTAATATCCTACGTCGCGGGAACTCACACGCCAACAGAGATTTTTGACAAGAATACTCCAAACTCGATAATGGCGGCCCGCGGCCGGAACACACACGGTGTCTAATTCATAACTCAAAACCTAACCTTTTACAAACACACAACTTGGCTTTATAGTATCAGCCGACTACTACGAACTTGATGATCGATAAGAAATAACACAAGGAAACGGAAAGTAATTTTTAGACTATTGCCTTTTACATCTCGGCAGATACTAACGAACAAAAACGGTTTTGTACGTCTCCTCTGGTGGACCCCACCCTAGCTCCTGTAAGGAAAGAAATCTCCACGGTTGAAAACGCCTAGCCGTCTAATCTGTTCTGATCGGCGTGAACGTTTGAAGAAGCAGCAGGCCTTGATCTTCGTAACCACCTTGATTAATTCCTTTTTCAAATTGATATGCTGCCACATAAGACTAGTCATAATGGTGGTATTATATGTGGTATCATGCATGCCATGTTGGCAAAAAGCTGACGTGGCACTGCAATTAATGATGAGAGAGGTGATAGTGGTATCATAGGTAGATACCGTAACATAACGGATTCCAATGCAATATGAGTCTACAATCTAATTAATGTTGTATTATATGATACCACACATATGTTACTACCCATTGTGAAGGTAATAACATAGACTAGTATCATATGCAGGATACTAGTATATGATACTTCCCATTGTGACTAGTCTAATAATCTCTCCAATACGTGATGGAGCTAGCCTCTTTTCCTGATTGGCCAACCATGAGAAAACCAACGTCGGTGCATGACGTTGTAAAAAAAAAACGTCGGTGCATGACTGCTGAGGTGAATAAGGTTTGGACTCCAACATGCTAGTTTGCATAGGATGTATATCTCTGAACTGAACCGAGCCCACATCAGAATGCAGGCATGTCATGTTAACCCATGCTTCAACTTTCTCTTTCTCTTGGTACTTTGCATCCAAATATATTGTGTCGGACACCGTATCATAGCTCCTCCGTCGTGCGCTGCCCACTTGAAAGGCTACTCCGTGCTTCGTCAGCTCGGCCACGCTCTCCTCCCCCTCCGCCTTCGATGAACAGGTGGCCCGGCCGCGCGCGACAAAGGGCCGGGAGAGGGGGTGCCCAGGAACCAAACACAAGATTTGATGCTCTTTTTTCATAATAGTAGCGCCGACGCATACCTTGCGCCCTCGCCACCAGGCCTGCGTCGCCGCCGCCTCCATGGGCGAGCTCCGGATCCTCCGTCTTATCACCATCCTGCTCAGCTATATCTTAGCTCCTCCCGTCGTGCTTGGAAGGCTACTCCGCGCGTCGTGAGCTCGTCAGGCCGCGCTCTCCTCCCCCGCAGCCTTCGACGATGAGGGGGCCTGGCCGGCGCGACAACGGGCCGGGAAGGGGGTGCGCAGGAACCAAACACGCCCTTGGTGCTCTTCTAACATTTTTTTCTGTCTGAACCACGCTGTGCACGCACCGCTTCTCCTTTTCTAGCGTTAGAACTTGAACACGGCCCAGGCCCAAGATACAAGCACTTTGGAGGGACAAAACGGTCAATTCGGGGAGCAGACGAAGAAGCGCCAGACTCCACAGGCCCAGTCACCAGTCTCTCTCCCGAGTCCCGAACTCCCGATCCCCTCAGCTCAGCTCCCCTCTCTCCCGAGATCTCCCAAGGCCAGGAGCCAACAAACGCAAGGCTACCGCCGCCTCTGCAGTCGCCGTTCTGCGACCTTCTCCGCCGCCCTGAGAGATGGCGAAGGCGTTTTACGCGGTGGGGTTCTGGATCCGGGAGACCGGCCAGGCCCTCGACCGCCTCGG
The DNA here is from genome assembly GCA_947311845.1 of Poa pratensis. Classification (NCBI taxonomy): domain Eukaryota; kingdom Viridiplantae; phylum Streptophyta; class Magnoliopsida; order Poales; family Poaceae; genus Poa; species Poa pratensis. The sequence goes on along the minus strand of CAMZMU010000110.1, from coordinate 3,722,646 downwards.
CTCCCGCCTCCAGGGCAACTACTTCTTCCACGAGCAGAGTAAGAACCAACACCTTCCTTCGCCCCAAATAACCCTACCTCTCTCGCCGTCCTCGTCGATTTCTGCGGATTCCGAGCGAGCATCGGGTGGACCTGGTCTTCTCCTGCTGTCCCAAAAGGAGTGAGGAAGTTGGGATTGCCGCCTAGGGTTAAGGACGGTTTAGGAAATGTGCCCCACTATTTAGGTTGGGGGTATGCCCAGGGTTTTGAGTTGTTATGTCATCGTGCTCGCTTATTTGCACGCTAACCGGTTCAAGCTGAAATCGACGTGCTTTTCTATGTGAGTTGTGCAGTTCATTTTGTGAAATCTAGTGCTGTTTATCTACTAGCGTTTTATGGGAATGCTATGTAGTTTAATGTTGAAATTAAGGGTGTGGACAGTTCATGGATTATGAACCATTCTCTGGTAGAACGTTGGTTTTACCCAATTATACTTATTGCATGTCAAATGAACATCTGTTATCGTTCCGTATTCGCCATGACATTATGGCTATAGCTTCTGAGCCCCATTGTGCCCCCCTTTATTGTCCAATGCTTTTCTGTTTGCCAGGTGAGCTGAAAGTTGACCAGTTCCGGTCCAAGATGTGGTAGTGTGTCAGTTTGTTTGTTTCAGATAGCTTATATTGCTAGGGGTAAAATTTACTTTTAGCTGTACGGATAGTGGGTCATGCATGGATGGGTTTGAGGTTTTACACGATGTTATTTCCATATAGCTACAATCTAAAAGTTCTAAGAGATGTCAATGACGGTTTCATCTGGATTAGTGCTCAGTAAGATGCTGGAAGACAAATTTAATAGCTGCAATTTTGTTATCATCGCCGCAGATTATTGTACCCCATTTAGTGTTCAAGCCTTCACTCCCTCAATCTGAAATGAAGGGTGTGTTTTGAACTTTTGATTGGTTAAGAACAAGGCTTTGGCCAACAGTTACTCCATTGGTATGCAATATAAAAGTGATACCATCAGTTTGTATTCAAAAGAACTTTATAATTGTGATTTTGCATCACCTAAATCACATATTAAAGGAATAACCGTTGGTCAAGCAACCCTAGGTAGTTGGGATTTGTTGATGCTACTGCAACTTGCTTGTTTCAGTTATTTTATGCCGCGAGACCGTTTTCAATTCAAATAGAAAACGATACTGGTACTTTGCTTTCATAAGATGTTCATCTTATAACTGAACACATATAATACTCTAATGTGATTATATTGCACAATACACCACCTATATTATCTCCATTTAGCAAACACAAACTCTTCAGCTATCTTCCGCATAACACAAATCTTTGGCAATCTAGTTTTCATCTGACTTGCTTACAGCCCCCACTCGCAGCCAATGTGTCAAAAAGCTGGCTGGCCGTGTTGAAGCTGGCTGGCCATGTTGGCTTCTCATGTGGCTCGCAAAAGTAGTCTCTCTGTTGCACGAAAGTTCCCCGGATACACTACTCATCTGTGCCAATCTCTCAACCTTATCCATGAGCCATGTCAACACTGTTGCAACCATATCAAGCCAAGACCGTACATGTAGCTAGTCCTGTTCTGTCAGTAAGCCGGTCTATGTGGATGATTTGCTTAATTGATACCAAGTGAATTCGGATTGCAAAAGATGTGGTGATTGTTTATATATTTCTTAAGGGTGGTGTTTTATCCAAATGAGCTACTATACATGGCCGAGTGCGCATTTTGCTGCAATACTTTAGCCTGCTTGCTGAACTAGTGCTCCTGAGAGTGTTCAAATTTTAGTTTAGTGGGTTCTGCACATTCACCCCTTATTTGCATTGCATATCTGATGATATTGTGTTGTTTTTTCTGCTGGATATTTTTACATATTTGTAAGCTCAATAATGTTGTGTTAGCATTTTTGTTCATATACCTGTCTGGTATATAAGCATGTCACATTTTACTAGGATATGTTTGGTCCAGCCTAAGCTTGCCCTACCAAATATTTGGCTAGCCAAAGTTTTGGTTGAGCTATTGGTTGCGCATCAGTTAGCCAACATTGGTAAGAAAGATGAACTAGAGTGGGCAAAGAGCCATTGGTACGCCAAATTTTTTGGTAACCATCCAAACAAAGACAATTTTTTCCATCGTGGAAAAAAAATAGTAGTGTGAGATTGGCCACAATCCAAACATACCCTGTATACTGGCTATCTTTTTTGGGCACTTAATCCCTGATCGAGTTCATGAATTTATTTTTCTTTCTTATGTTACACTCTGTAGTTGTATAAAATATTTATTTGTGTCTTACTTGTTCTGTATAGTGAATCTTTTGTAATTTTTTTCTTCTGCGTGTTAGCTTTCTGTGGCTGGGAAGTGATTTTTAACTCAGAAACTTTCTAATCACCTGATCTTCTGCATCCATATCTGCAAGATTTTGCTTATGTTATGCACTGCATCGAAGTTTGACTCATTGTATGTTGACATAAATTATAATAATTGTTTGTGCTGTTGTGAAAATTAATCACATCAAAATGCTGACTTGATTTATTTTGTTCCTTTCCAGTTTCAAGGCATCGTACACTTATGAACATCGTTGATCAAGCCCCTTTTGTTCACAGAGAGGCATTTGTTGCTCCAAGTGCATCCCTTATCGGTGATGTTCAAGTTGGTCGAGGGTCTTCAATTTGGTATGGATGCGTCTTAAGAGGTTTGTGCTTGTCATCCCAGCGAACATCATTTTGATCTTCTTTGCTAAATCAACGGGTGCATCAAAATTGCTTGTATCTTCAGATTCGACTTTACCAAAATGAACTTAGAAGTAATCCCGCCATTTTTGTTTTTTGTCCAGTAGTCTCAGACTCTCACCTTATGTGATGTACTTTCTCAAGTTATAGCTCTAGATTATTCTTATTGATCATACCTTTTGTTATTTCTACAATAAATACATTATCCAAAACTAATAAGCAACAATTATGTGGGATATAAGTTGTCATTGCATTGGTCGAGGTTTGTTTTTAAACTGTTTTAGCTAAATTTACCATGCATATCCATGTGCATTGTCTTTCACATAATCTTGTGAAGGGTTTGTTCAATGGTAGACATACATTAGTTGGAGCTTGTAGGCGTGTGTGTCAGTGTGTGTATGGGTGGGTGGGGGTCTACAAACTCCACAGTTTATTTGTGATAAGTCCCACTGATATTTGTAAGATTGAGTCTTAGCTCCACCAGTAGTAGCTTGTAGGTGTGTGGGGTATACAAACTCCACAGTTTATTCGAAGGGATAGATCCCACAGATATTTGTAACTAGATATTAGATGATTGAGTCCTAGCTCCACCAGTGGCTGGGTGATGAGGCTGTCTATCCGTCTCATGGCTTGGTGCCCTTTCCATCCTTCACAACATTGTAGCCTTAGTGCAGCTAGATGGTTTTATCACCGAACGTCCAGATCTAACCAATCCATGTTGAAATTTTCAGTAAATAAAAAATTTAATCTCAAACTTTTGACCTTTCCTATTTACTGAAACTGGGAAACGGAAAACCACAAGGAAGATGGCATTTTCTGAAAGAGAAGACAGATTTATGTGGTATGAAAAGAAGGATATCCTAATATCGTTTGAAGAAAGAATATAGAGGGAGGGGATCTGCTTACATTGAACAGCAAGAACGAAAGAGATTCATTCGTGTACCTCAACGCCCTTGTGCAAGCCATTGTGCAGATCCAGTTTCATGGACTCGTTTGTCGAGATTAATCGTAGCAGCATTTTTCTTTCCGAGGAGGATAGATAGTGATGCGTGCTCTTCCTCGTCCTCACCAATTCCATCATAATCCACTACCTCCTCTCCCATCAGTCCATCACCTCCAGCTGTGGGTGCAGTTCTGTCGCATTCTCTGTGGCGCCTCAAAGCCACTGCCCTCGTTGTGTGCGACACAGCGATGATGCATTAGCAGTGTGTTAAGGAACTATGCCAAGCATTATGTCCAGGGTCTGGTAAGTTGAGCGATGGACTCGAGACTCTGAATTAAGCAACACAATTACACAACTATGCGAGTATCACCAGACATGATGCTGCAGAGATCAGCCTGAGCACTGCAGTTTGATCCAGAGGTGATAGAAGTCGGTCGATTCGAGTGTGATTGGTGAGGGAGAGTAGTGTACCATTTATCCTCAAGGAGCTGCCACAACCGAAAACAGATCAGTGCCATGACTCCTATACATGTTTAAGGAATAACAATTACCTTTTGTTCTTACTCGTCATTACAGGCAGTGTACCTCTCCCTTTCCTCTTCTTCCAGTGACAGCTGGTCCTTCCGAAGAAGAAAGAAACATTGAGTGGTCGATAGGCAAGCACAGCAAGCCACCAATAAAGACGATTTTGATCATGAATCAAATATTTCATTGAATTTGGTTTTTCTAAGAAAATGTTTTCATGGAGATCTACACAAAAATACATTTTTCTATTTTGCATATTCAGTGTTCAGTAGTAGTTTCCAAATTTGTTTATATCCTTTTGTATCGTACTCCCTCCTTCCCAAAATATAAGTTGTAGTAGTAGCGTTTTGAAGTTTGACCAAAGTTATAGAAAAGATGTCAACATTTATAATACCAAATTAATCAGTAGATACATCCTGAAATATATTTTTGCAGTGTACTTATTTGATAATATAGGTGGTGATATTTTCTATATAAATTTGGTAAAACATCAAACAGTTTGACTTAGGACAAAACTAATACACCTTATAGTTGGGTAAAGAGGGAGTACTTTGCTGTGAATTTGTGACCTTTTCAGTTGTTAGTTATGTTGCCCACATGTTTCCTTAACATACTTAATTTCAGGTGATGCAAATAATGTCCAAATTGGATCTGGGACCAATATACAGGACAACTCTGTTGTGCACGTGGCAAAATCTAATTTAAGTGGGAAAGTCTTTCCAACCATCATCGGGGACAATGTCACAGTAGGTAAATATAAATATACCTTCTGATTCTTGTTTTAATCCATTCGTTTATTCCATATCCTCAGATATATTTATCTGAGGGTATGCACTATATGTAAATATTCTTGTTCAAATTTTAAACTCCGATGTTGGTAATTTGTCTCATATTGCTGAAAACAAGGTGCCCCCCAATCCATTGTCTTCTATGTAGAAACTTCATTTGTGTCAATTGTATGGCTCAGTACTACGAAAGTATGAAACCGATTCTCGTGTATCAGTTTCAGCGATGTTCTGGTAACATGTATTCCAACCTATGTTTTGCAGGACATAGTGCTGTATTACAAGGATGCACTGTTGAGGATGAAGCTTTTGTTGGTATGGGGGCAACCTTGTTAGATGGCGTTGTTGTGGAGAAGCATGGGATGGTTGCTGCTGGAGCCCTTGTAAGACAGAACACAAGGATCCCTTGCGGAGAGGTACATCACTTTTGTTTGGCTTCTTATTTAGGCCATCCCAAACACGTTTCCTCATGTTATTTTTAATTAACTGCAGTTCTTTATTATAATAAGGTATGCCTGAATCTGGATTAGTATGTGCTGACAGAAGAATCTAATTTTCTTGAGACAATAACCCTTTTAACTCTTCCAAATGTTGCATGACGCCTTTAGATGCGATGCATTTATGCATGGATGAAAGAGATATATGCTGCACAACTCTTGTTTCATGATCTTATCTCACCAAGTGGTGTGTTGAATTTAGGTATGGGGTGGAAACCCTGCGAAATTTCTGAGGAAACTCACAGACAAGGAGATAGCTTTTATTGCGGAATCCGCTGCCAACTATTCCAACTTAGCCAAGGCACACGCTGTTGAGAATGCTAAGCCTTTGGAAAAGATTGAATTTGAGAAGGTGTTACGCAAGAAGTTTGCTCACCAGGATGATGAGCACGATGCCATGCTTGGTGTGACTCCAGAGGTCCCTCCGGAGCTGGCGCCGTCCAGTACCACTGCTGCGACTCCTGCCCAATAAGCTTTTCTTATCTGTTCCTGTTTTCCTTTGATGCCTTCACCATCTTCCATTAAGATCGTTGAAATGGACACTGTTCAGTGAGTTTGGCAGTTTATGTTTACTTCCCCAATAATTTTGGGTCGAGCGAAGTTCCAAAGCTGGCCATGTACTTCTTCAGTTTCTGTATTCCATATGTTTAAGATGCGCTCTATGGAACAAACAGAATCGTTGCACACAAATTTACGAGTAGCATGTGTTGCGGAGCATGTGGTTTACTTAGCTTGAAATAGCAAGGTGCACCGGAGGAGGCATATGAACTGTCGGCCTGTAGTTCAGCGCCTAAAAAACCTGATTCATAGTTTGGTAACAAAAAAACTGAAGGATAAATTTTGGCTACTCCATGATTTTACACATCATTTCTCTAACCTTCTTTGATGAATTGGTTGGTGTTGAATTTGTATTTGCTAAATTTTGCCTGATGTTTGTATTCACTGTGTGCGTGTTATAGATAAGTATGTGATCCCACACGGTACCGTAAATGGGCAAGAGCTTCAAATGCTGTTTTCCGTCCAAAGCTACCGCTGCTAAAAGTAAGAGCATGGAAGCAACAACATAAAACATAAAGCACCGGAGACTACATTTGGTCAGACCAGCTGAATGCGAGGCAAACTTACCTTCCAAGGCAAGATAACAATGGTCGCAATGGCAGGACAACTAATTTTTGGGGGTGATGCGTGGTGTGGATCTTATCCTTGTAAAAACATGTTTCCACAAGAAATCTGTGATGAACATAATGTGAGCGTGCATGTTATGATTCAGAGAAGGTGTAACTTCAGCTTTAGAAGATGGCTTAACGGGGATTTGCAGAATAATTTGAGAGAGATGCAAAACTTGCTGATGGGATTAGCTTTAAATGATGAGCATGAGCAACCCGGGTGGAAATGGAGCAAATTAGGAAATTTTACTGTGAGATCTATACAGGAGTATATGCCAATATATACAGTAATGAGGTGACAGATCGTTCAAGCACTTGCGAAAGGTAAAGATCTCACTGAAGATTAAGATCTGGCTTTGGCTGATCTAGCACAATGCAATAGCCACAAAGGATAATATGTAAACAGTGATTGGGTTGGTAACGCCAAATGTCAATTCTGAGAAAAGTATGCAACAATTGTTAACTTATTCTTTGAATGTTTAGCTGCAAATTATGTTGGGGTGTGGTCAGTAGGTAGTTGGAGCAACAAACAATCTTGGTTCCTTCTCTCAATAATTCTGGTGGATACCTCAAATCCTGCAAATTAGTCGAAATAAATCACCGATGTGGCAGCCATATGCTGGGCTATCTGCAAGTTAGTCTCTCATTCTGACCACGAGTTTAAACGCGGGTTCGTTCTATGGGAGGAGGAGGATGACATGATGCACTCGCAACACACACATCACAAAAGCTTCCAAAACACAACGCGCGCGTTCAATCAATTAGCCAGGAGCCCAGGAGGTCAAACAGATGGACATCCGTCCGGATCCTTAATTGTCCTTTTGACTATTGTGTACTCCGTACATCTGTTGCTTTACATAGGCCGGCAAGCAATATCAGGCTCGATCCAATCAAGAATCACCGATCTCTTGGTTCCGAAGGCATGCTCAAGGTTTGTACTACTCCACTATATATGTAAGGTCATTTTGAATACTACCTCCGATCCATATTAGTGGACACAACTTTGTCTAGATACACATGTATCTAGTCTAAATACTTAACTAGATACATATGAATTTAGACAAAGCTATGTCCACTAATATGGATCGGAGGGAGTATTACTTTTGGACAACTATGTTTATGTTGGTTGAAGTCACTATCCCGAAGACATTGTTAATCTTTGCAACGCCGTGTCGATATTTAATTGCATAGGTGCATGTCTAGTCAGATTAGATAGGATACCTATGGGCTGATCGACCACCACCAGTCTGTCCATGTAACTTATGTTAGGAAATATATCATGGCGGTTTTATATTCCATATATTATAAACCGAATATGCTGCTTATAAAGCATATCTCGGGTTTCTTGTGTGTCAAGCTGATCTCGGATCAGATCAAATCTCTGTGATATCTCTGTAACAAACTATGCCTATGGCACCTTATAAACACGCAAGACATGCCGAGAACAAGGCATCGCTTCCCACAATAATCTTTACAACTTAAACCTGTATACGCATAGCACAGACATGGAGTAAAGACTTGAAAGTTACAGCCACAACCGAAACGCACCAATCAAAAAGTTGCACACACATAGGGTAAACTTTACGCTCTACCAGTTCGAATGGAGCAGTATTAGCTACTCCTAATTAATACCCAATGGACTCCCGACCTTACACAGCCGAGACACAAATGCCTTATGCCTACCTTTGATTCGCTCGCCGTGGCTATATAAACACCGAGCTGCAAAGTGGCCGTTAAGCACTCAGCTCGCACTGCAATACCACCACCGGCGGCTACCCAGGGAGAGGTGCGAGCCATGGCGATGCGTCGCCACCTTTCCTCCGGTCTCCTATGCATCCTGGTGATTGCAGCTGCCATGGCAGCGGCGAGTGCAGGATGCGCGCAGGCGATGCCGCAACGGAAATTGCAGCAGCTCCCAAACCCTCAACCACTACCAACCCCGGATCCAAACCCGCAGCCGCAACCATTACCTCAGCCAGACCCAAACCCGCAGCCCGTGCCGAAGCCCGATCCCAACCCGCAGCCCGTGCCGAAGCCCGATCCCAACCCGCAGCCGCAACCGTTACCTCAGCCAGACCCAAACCTGCAGCCCGTGCCGAACCCCGACCCCAACCCACAGCCTCTGCCCCAACCACCGCCAGACTCAAACACGCCCGGACGGCAATCGAACACACTGCAGGGGCCGGGTGAACCACTGGGAAATGGTGCTGCATCCGGAGCTTTATATTCGGGTGGTGCAATATACAAGCTCGTAGTATCTTCCGTCGGTTTATTACTCTACTGTTTTGTTTAGATAAAGCGATCCTTACTCATGTAAATAAATGCGCTCATCTCCATGTTTCGTATGTAACATATCGATTGCTAGGTTAGTCGTGTGACGTATTGAGGCATGTACCACGATCTATTTGTATTCACATTTGTATAATTCTAGTACGGAGTAATATATTAGTACATGTGATACCTTTTTATATGACGGTACAAATAGTTGCATTAGGAAAAATTTGTGTGCGTATTTGGTACACGTGTTGTGATGATGTCTTTGTTAAGCTCTATTCAACTCGTGGTGGTGGTGGTGGCGGGGGACCCTAGGGCCGCCGCCGGTGACGTGGGTCTACCTATCGGGTGCCCCACTATGAAGATATCTGGTGCACACAAGGATAAGGGCCCAACCGGAGGCCTACTAGAAGACAATGATCAAGACCCACGAAGGGAGCCCAAGAAAATAGAGTACGCCCCAAGGCAGGCGAAACCTAAGTCGGTAGAACCTATCATACCTGTAAACCTAGTCGGTTGTGAACTCTCGAGACCCAGCCTCCTTTATAAACGCTGGGAGGGACGCCGATCAAAAGGACACACTCATATTCCGCCACCAGAACCCTAGCGAGATCAACATCTCGTCGGGATCGCCATTGTAACACCTCCAAATAATCAATAATAGACAAACTGGAAGTAGGGTATTATCCTCCGGGAGCCTGAACCAGGGTAAATCGCCTTGCTTGTCAGCCGTGGTAACTACCAACACTCCAACTTCTCTCCCTCTCAATCAACCTGGGGTGCTCGACCCTGAGATTTGCCGTGGCCACCCCACGACAACTGGCGCCGTCTGTGGGAAAGAAGAGTGCTGGAATCATGGTTGCACCGGCCCCATCCGCAATGATCATCGACTCGACAACAATCACGACGCCGATCCGCTTCGGCTCCTTCAAGTTCGCCCCCCACCCGCCAGCCCACCGATCAGTGTACGCCGATCTCTACAGAGGTATGTGCTTTACTTTCGGTAGCATGAAGTTCCATGTGAACAAGTGGGGGACGCTCCGACTCTCCGATCACGCACCTACATCTTCGTCGACTGCGGAGATCACATCTGCTTCGACTACGTCGCCTACATCTCCGACGACTTCGGAGATCGCATCTGCTTCGACTACGTCGCCTACATCTTCGTCGACTGCGGAGATCGCATCTGCTTCGACTATGTCGCCTACATCTTCGTCGACTACGGAGATCGCATCTGCTTCGACTACGTCGCCTACATCTTCGTCGATTACGGAGATCGTATCTGTTTCGACTACGTCGCCTACATCTTCGCCGACCACGGAGATCGCATCTGCCTCCGCTACACTCGTGTCGTTTTCGACTCCGACGCCCGCGACACCATCGACTGCTGCTTCGCCTGCCGAGTTCTGCACCGATTGCGGCGTTTACCACGTCTCCTCCATCTTCAGCTCCGAGGACAGCTCCGGCGGCGAGAGCAGCAGCAGCAGCAGCGCGCACTCGACTGCGCAGTCTTACCCTGTCCAAATCTTCATGGTGGACGCAAGAAACAACAGGACACCCGACACCGGTCCCCGCCGCGAGGAACCGACGTTTCCAATGGAGGTCACCATGCCGGACAAAGTAACAACCCTGACAATCACTCAAGAGATGGGGGTCCAGGCAATGAAGCACGTCCAAGAGTGCACCTTCCCCCCAGCGGAGGCGACTCGAGACGAGATGATGGCTTACCAATACCTCGTATGGAAGGAGAACGAGAAGCTGTTGCGCGAGAAAGCTGATCTAGCTAGACGGAAGGAACTCGCCGACGCGTCGAGTGCTCGATGGGCAGCTTACTCCTTCTCCTCCACATGACCAACCGTCACGAACGACAATAGGCGCTCCAGACCGCGTATCAACCTGATGACAGATGCTGAGAGGACCGCGCCACTCGCAACCTTGATTCATCGTTCATGACAGAAGACGCAGACGGGATACCCATCCCCAAAACAGCCTCGGGTGTTCTCATGTCATTGTCCACGTACTTACGGGCGACCCAACCTCCAGAAGGTGACCCCGCACCGCTCTACACCGCGACAGACGCAACCGCGAAAGAGCATCATGCGGAGACTGACCCATCCGACACCTGCAGGAGGGCGAGGACACCCACAATGTCATCGCGCAGCGAACAGTCGATCGCAACCGCTCCACCCGACCCGTCAATACTCCGATTGAGGAATTCTACTCGGACGGTGACAATGAGCCTTGCGGACTCGCCTGTTTCCACTACCGCATCCGCGCCGCAAGAATACCGTGAGGCTTCAAGCTCATGTCGGAGTCAGTCAAGTTCGACGGCACACAGGATCCCAAACTTTGGCTTGACAATTACATCATCGCAGTCAACTGTCAAGGAGGTACCACGACAACAGCCATGCAGTACGTCTAGCTGATGCTCGTAGGATCAGCACGCACTTGGCTTCAGAACCTGCCTAGGAACTCCTTCAGCAACTGGGACCAATTCGAAGATGCCTTCGTCAAGAACTTCCTCGGCACATACTCAAGGCCTACGACGTTCGTGGAACTGCAAGCCTGCAAGCAGCGCAAAGACGAGTCACTACGATCCTACATCCAGCGCTGGAAACTCATGCGCAATTCCGTTGGAGTCGTCTCTGAGGACAGAGCCATGGACTCATTCATTCGTGGTGTCACTCGACACGACCTTCGGGAGGCCTTCGGTCGCCTCCGGCCGCAATCCATAGTCGAGCTCATGAAGATCGCCAACGAGTGGGCCGATGGTGAGGACTCTGTACGCAATGAGTTCCTAAACGAGGAAGCAGAACCAAGCAATTGGAATCGCAGAAACAACCGCGGCAACGATCGCCGCCACAAGCGCAAGACTCGTTTCGATGAAGGAGAGCCAGCCGAGCTCGTAGCAGCCGGATTCATCGACACCCGAGAAGACCGGAGCCGCGATAACAATCGCCCGAGCAGTCGAAGCCGGGAGGAGTACAGGAATGATGGAAACCAGAGACGCGACTGGCGACGCAAACCTCGCGACCAGAGCTTACACCCGAGCAGGAGCTCGAGGAACCATGCAAGTTCCATTTGTTCAGAAGCGACGAAACCGGCAAGCTGGTCTCCACTCACCTATTGAAAGATTGCCGGATAATGCAACGTATTAACGGAGCATTCGCTAAAATCCTGGCTCCTGCCCCCGCACCTCCACAAGCACCGCAGTTGGCCCTCCCAGGACCACCCGCAGCAAACCTTGCACACATCGCAGGAGCAATCCAATACTAGCTGAGACTGGACGCACCTCTCGCACCAGGAGAACAATACACTCAGGCTCGAGAGCAAATGAACATGATACAGAAGGGGTGGCCATCAAACAGGTGCCAGAAATTGATCACCCGCCAAGTCTACCAGGCCGTGACGATGCCACCCGCCGTACCCGAGTACCTCAAAGGCTCGGAAACCAGCATCACCTTCTCTCGGAGGACCACCCTCCACAGTTATCGCGTCCAGGCCACGCCGCGCTGGTACTCGACGCACAGATCGGACAATTCCACATTGAAAGGACACAGATGTCGCCTAGAGGGGGGGGGGGTGAATAGGCGATTAAAATTCTTTACGGTTTAGGCTTGAATAAATGCGGAATAAAACTAGCGGTTAATTTATCAAGCATAAAACCTAAACAAAGCTAGGTTTACCTATGTGCACCAACAACTTATGCTAATCAAGATAAGCAACTATGTGATAGCAAGATATATTACTTCAAGCTCGATGACTATCACAAAGTAAATTGCATAAGTAAGAAGCTCGGGTATAGAAATACCGAGGCACTTGGAGACAATGATTTATCCCGAAGTTCACTTCCCAATGGAAGCTACGTCTCCGTTGGAGCGGTGCGGAGTCACTAAGTGATCACCGAATAGCCGTCAAATGGCACACCGTAATCTCCTTCGTGCCTCTACCAATTTAGAGTACCACGAACCACTATGGGACACTCGAGGGTGGTCACCGAACCCGTACAAGGATGAGGCACACTCCACAACTTAATTGGAGGCTCCCACCGAAATCCCGCGGCTCCCAAAGCCACAAGACTCACAAGGTTGAGGCACACTCCACAACTCAATTGGAGGCCGTCAACTAATCCCGGGAGCCACCAAAACTCCGAGATCAACAAGGACCGTCTAGGGCACCCCAAGTACCCAAGAGTAACAAGCTTCTCAACTTCACTTTCCATGTATCACCGTGGAGAACTCAAACCGATGCAACTAATGCAAGAAGGCAAAACCACTATGAGTGATCAAATCCTTCACTCCCAAATCCCACCAAAAGCAACTAATGCTTGTGTGGGGGGGGGGGGGGGAAGAGAGGAAGAACAAAGAAGAACCACTAGTACAGAACGACACATCGGAAATGGGCCAAAAATCCCATCGGAAACGGAAAAAGGGTCCGTGTCCCCGCCCCCGTGACTAATGTGAAGGCCCTCATCGGTAACGGAGGCGAAAAACCATCGCTGATGAGGCATCGGTTTGGCAACGGTGGTGCACATACCTCCGTTTCTGATGTGTCGGAACATCAGAAACGGAAATTTTGTTTCTGCTCGTTTGCATTGAGGTTTCTTCATACGCCTAGAGCAGGAATAGATTTGCCACTGGACATTTAAAATTTCACAGCAGAAGCACAAAAATGCTAACAAATTCATTCATAAGGTATAACAAATGTCACCGATACATTGCATCACAAGACAACCAATTACTTATCTTCATTGTCATGCCTCTCTAAATCTATCATTGACATGTCTACCTAAATCTATCTATGTCATGGCTCACTAAACTTATCCTTGTCATTTCTAACTTAATTTATCTTCATGACTTGCTGTTACATATGCCTTACAACTTTGCCAAGTTCATGAATTCAATCTTCTTCTTGGACGGTGTCGCCGAAATATAATCAACTCGCCGCTTTGTCCCCGACCTTGTATTTAGCTCATTTAAATGAGCTTAACGGATCAGCACCATGCTCTGCACATAGTGCAATAAGCGAGTGCTGATGTACTGAAGGTGCCTCTTTTATAAAGTGGTCACTGAAATGCAAAGAGAGAATATATGACTCCATGTTAGCTCACTATACATCTAGCATAAAGGACATACAACACAAAAGGATGCATAAGACAGAATAGCAAACTTACAAATCCATTGCATAGTTGTTGTGTACCAACAATTATGCCGGACGACAAGCGCACCTTGGCTAAGGACCCGACTTTTTATACAGTGTCACCGAAATGTACATCTGTTTTGCAAAGTAGTTAAGTCAGCCATGAGTTTCATACACTACCGATTTGTGCTAGTTCTGTTCTTTTCGAGCGACACTACAAACGGATCGGAGGGAGTCATGTTTTAACTGGTCCTATGGAAGAAAACCTAAACAGAACAATGACAACAACCCTAGTTCGTCGGCACGACGGCCGGTCACAAATAGATGTATTACCTTTGGATCTGGCGGCGGGAGTACGTAGTCGTCCTCGTCGTCCTCAGATCGACACGCCATGCACCCTCCACCTACAGATCAGGCGACGAGATCTGCCTGGGTGGAGCAAAGAACGGTGAAGCGATACGACCCGGTAAAGGTTGTATCCCATGTATAGTGCTAGTCCCTGGAACGACTCGCTAGCACACATGGTTCCAAATGAATAACAAAGAACTCAAGTGCATCATTATTACAACGAAATGAATCCAGAAATATAATTCTTTATTACAAATTGCATAGCTCATAGCTAGCTCAAATAAAAGTATGAAGTAGCAAATAACAGCGGAATAAAATAAAGTAGGCTCCATCTAGATGGTCCCCACCATGCAGCACACTCTGATGACCCCTCTAACAATCCGCCCAGATGATTGTTTAATTAAATTTGTTTTCATTTAATAACAAAATAGCAACAATTTTAAAAATCATTTTCATAGTATGATACCACAGCCCCGGATAACTAAGCATTTGCTAAGCATAATCTAATCTTACGATTGGCATCAAGAGGACAATATTCAATTGTCATGGATTGGAAACATATGGCTATCCTACTTGGGTTCTCATAGCATAGCAATATATATAAGCCTACACATGCAATTCTACAGAAAATACTCTAATTATGCATAGCAAAATAGTGGGACTTTCATGGTAAAAACACACTTGCCTTGATTGTTGGCGTTCAAACACTCGTCACAGTCACAAGCGTTGCACTCCGCACAATCTACACGATTCGGTACATCACAATAAGAAAACAAAACAATACAGATCAAGAGTGCACATATGTATGCATGTCGAATTAATATCACACATAATATTTTTATTTAGTTCTCTGGTCATAACAATAGGATGATGCGTATGCAACTAAAACAATGCAATATGAGATTTAATATGATTAACAAGTCTATTTTTTAAGGGTAATATAGGTTCTGTACACATGCGTTTTTATTGCAGAAAAAGATTCTACACAATTTTCTGAAACCAACGGTATAAGGAACGTAATTTTCTGACATGTAGATTAAAATATATGAATTTTACAAAATAAAAACATAGACTGTTTTCTAACTCGAATTCACAGATCACTTGCCACACGGCAGCCTGTGATTTGCTGGTACCCCTTCAACTGAATCTAATCTAACCCATCTAATCACGATCCAACGGCTACTGTAATTCTTCCCTGTTACCATCGAAGCAACCAGCCATGGCAGCTCAGCTGAGCACGGCGACGTTGCTCGGAGGTGCTCGGAAGGTGATACAACTCGAGAGAGTTTCTAAACGCATCCTCTACTCACCAAGAAAACTCCGTGACAGTCTCGACAGCAGCTCTCGCAGGTCCAACGGTGAAGACAATGTGTTCTGCAGATCCAAGCTCCGGCGTCGGACAGCTCGCTCCCGTCTCTGGTTCGTGCGAAAAACGACATTAGCGAGATGCATAGACTCAAGGGAAAAAGTTGAACAGGGAGGGAAGGTCTCAGGGCGATGAAAATCTCGAAGTAACCTTCACCGAAGCTTCGGTGAAGAACGGCGGCGACGACGATCGAAAAACCGATCTGTGGCGGCCAGGGTTTCGAGGTTTGTGGAAAAACTGAACCGTGGAGTTGTGAGGTATATATACCAGGTTCGGGTGGCGAAGGGATAGAGCTATTGAACAAGAATTTGGAGATATTTCTGGAAACAGGTTCTATACGGTTTGCGTACGAGAGCAGGAGTTTCCGAGTTGAGTTCAGAAACGGAAACTTGTTTCAGTTCAGAAAACCAAAGGCGATGGCTGACGTGCCGTGCTGTACGTTCAGAGTAGAAGAACGATCAGCGGAGAAAAATAAACTGAACGTGAGGTGAGAGAGGAAGAAAACAAGTCCTGATCTCCCTTGCCCCAAAAATATACGCCTGTTGCTTCCTGATCTCCTTTTGCTCTATCTATCACACGTAGTGCTATAGAGAAAATAACTTGTGTGCTTATATGCACAAATACACTTGAAAAATATAAATTGATCTATTAATTTGTGAATTTAAAATGTGATGCTGGTTGTGTTTATTTAATACATGCAATGCAATGGACATGTAGTAATGAACATGCAATACTATATGATGCAAATGCATATGAATGATATGAGACATCCAAATTCTAAAAATTGGGATGTTACAAACGGGTACGCACTGCCACGGTCGGAGGAGAGGAAGATGCGCGCCGCCACGGTCGGAGGGAGGGAGATGCGCGCCGCCACGGTCGGAGGAGAGGGAGATGCGCGCCGCCACGGTCGGAGGAGAGGAAGATGCGCGCCGCCACGGTCGGAGGGAGGGAGATGCGCGCCGCCACGGTGGAGCTAAGATCTGGTGCTGCGTTGAGCGCCGCCACACTTTGAGAGTGAGGCTGAGAGTGAGAGCGATAGAGTTTAGCGTTGTGTGAAGGGCGCATTTATAGCAAAATAGAACATCGGAAACGGAGGGGATAAACAACCGTTTCCTTTGATTTTTTTACTGACACACTGGGCTTATACTGATCTCTACTAGTTTTTTTAGAAACATATCTCTACTACTATGGAGAATTCAAGAACATAAAAATAAATAACTACTCCTCGGCCTCCGCCTTCTCCTGCTCGTATGCGAGGAGAGCCGCGTAGTCGTCCGTGTCGTCGCGCGGCTCCTCGCCGACGATGTCATCGCCGCCCGTGCGCCCCTCCCACATCTCGTCGTCGTAGGCAGGATCGTTGCGCAGCTCCGGCGGGAGGATAAGTAGCTCAACTCTTTCCAGCGGCATTGGCACCGCCGCGTGGTTGAGGTGCCAACCACCGGGTAGCCGAACCTTTGACCATGGCGCTGGCCTCCTATATTGCCAGTGCCGCTCCGCGACGGCCTGCCCGACGATGACGCGGTTCCATCCAAGCGGGCGCGGACGAGTGTCTCTCCGCCGCGGCGAGCGGTTGTGGTCGCGGGCGCCCGAGGATCCCGCGTCCTCTTCCGACGGCATAGGCACCCTCCTGTGGTTGACGCGCCAGCCACCGGGAGGCTAACATTTGACCAGGGCACTGGCCTTCTATATTGCCAGTGCCTCTGCGCGACGGCCTCCGGCATGACGACGCGGTTCCAATTCAGCGAAAGCGACAAACTGCTGCGGCGAACGCCCGAGGAGTTGCTAGGAGTATCCATGGCTACGGCGAAGTGGCGTACTGAGATAGCAGGGAGATCGTGGGTTTCTAAGGAGTAGTGGGCGGCGGTGCCGCGGCGCCACTACGCCATAGCTGTTACTCCGCTCGCATCGAATTCCACAAAGATGGAACGTGTCCACATTGCACACGGAAACACAAAAGTCTCCGTTGCCATAGAGGCACATATCGAAAACGGAGCTAGAATTATGACCGTTGCCAATACTATGGGTAACGGAGTTCATACTTTCTCCGTTACCTATGTTGACGGGCCAGCCGCGGCCCAGGTCAGGTTTGTACGCACTGGCCGTGCGGAAAGCGCGATTCTCCGTTGCCTAACGCCTGCCGTTTCCATAGAGGGATATCCGATGTGTCATTCTGTACTAGTGAACTCAACAAATGGAACTCCAAGATCTAGATCCAAAGGCTTCCCCTCACTTAGAGGAGAGATGGATTGGTGGAACAATAGATCTAGATCTCCTCTCTCTTTTCCCACCAAAAGGAGGCAAGAATCATGGAGGGATTGAGAGATAGCTAAGCTCAAGGAGGTCAACAATGGAGGTCAATTTCGTGCTCAGCAAAGCTAGACTCATTGGGGAAGAAGGGGGCCTTTTATAGGTCCCCACGAAAAAGAGCCGTTGCAGCCAGAGGAGTCGGATAATCCGATACAAGTGAAGCCCGGATAATCCGACGCTCGGATAATCCGATGCAACCAGGATCGGATAATCCGACTACCTCCAGAGAGAAACAAGATGAGTCCTTATATGTTTTCGCGTACAGCAAGACTGGATCGGATAATCCGATTCAAATAGAGTCAGATTATCCGATAGTCTGAAAACTGACAGAACCAGTAAAAAGAAACACCTATAACTTTTTCATTCGAGCTCCAAATTTGGTGAAACCAATTTTGTTGGAAATATTAAGAACCATAAATAGAGTAAAGTTACCACACATGGGAAGGTGTGGAACTTTCCTCAAGGATAAACCGATAATATTTCCAACATGAAAACACAACAAGTTTTCCATCCGGACTCCGATTTCGATGATCTTGGGTTTGTTGGAATCGCAAAGAAGAGCTTTACAAGATCATGCATAAAAACATCATAGTCCATCAAGGGAGGATAAAACCAAATGTAGAAAGGTAAGCCTCTCTAAAAAGGAACAACCGGTAAATCCTCCAATATCAAAACCGCAACAAGATATTCATATGAAATCCGTTTTTGATGAACTAGAGCTTGGTATGGAGATGAACACAAGCTCTAAATTCTCACATGGATAAAAGACAAATAAGAACCAATAAATATGATACCAAGAATGCAAAGGTTTGAGCTCTCTACGAATGATATGCTAATGCTCAATCGAGAGCCCCTCTTGATAGTACGGTATCTATCCTATAACCCGGTCTCCCAATTAGCACCATGAGACCGGTAAAATAGAAACCTATCAAGATCATACCTTTGCCTTGCACATTCCACTTGAGCTAGATGATGAAAATCTTGATCTCTTCAAGTGGACCATATTTCTTGATTGCACTTTGCTTGGTGAAGACTCACATATTGCTCCCCCATACTCCACTATGGGAGAGCCTATTTTAGCCACATCTTCACTTGACCATTATCTCCAAATGGGTGACAATCTTCAAGCATGTGATCTCTTCGAGATGCTTCTCTTGAACTTGCACTTCTCAACCTTGATGACGAACACCACTAGACGTCATCCTCCATGGGCTATATGAAATCTTCATTTGATGCAAGCCCATAGAAAGATACCTAACCACACATAGAAATACTACACACACATATCATGGGTTAGTTCACAAAGCTATATGGACAATTACTTACCATACCAAAGGATACATGATCCCACTTGGTACACTTGTAGCTTTGTGTGTCGACCAATATCTTGATCAACCTTGTATCTTTTCTTCTCTCTTTAAATGATTATGTTGATGTCTTGAAGATAAACATGAATGATCACCTGATCCTTTTCTTCAAGACATACTTGCAATATGCTCAATTCTCTCATGACCAATCATCGGATAACCCTTCAAATAACATGTTGGTCATCACGTACTCTTCTTCTTGATCATGTCAAATATATCCAAACAACTCGGTGATCTTTGATGCCAAATGCTCCATTATATCAATGTATTCATGGCACCAACCTTGAATCCAACATATGGAGTTCAAGCATTACTTATGGACAAACACTACAAGTATAACTCAATGCAACCATTAGTCCATAGGGATTGTCATTAATTACCAAAACCACACATGGGGCGTCATGCCCTTTCACACATGACCAAGGTCTTCATGGACGACGATAGCGGCATCAACATCATCTTCGCCGACACTCTCCGAAGATGGGCAGGTCTCTGGAAGGCCTAGCAAGGTCTGACAGCACTTTCCACGACATCGTTCCAGGCAAAGCAGTCTACCCTGAAGGAGTAATCGCACTCGAAGTTATCTTCGGCACACCTGACCACTTCCGAAAGGAGATGATCGACTTCGAGGTGGTGGACTGGAAACCACAGTATCACGCTATACTTGGGCGCCCAACGTTCGCTCGCTTCATGGCAGTCCCACACTATGCCTATCTCATGCTCAAGATGCCAGGGCCGAAGGGAGTCATCACTGTGCGGGGCGACTTCCAACGATCAGATAATTGCGACCGCGAGTTCAGCAGGATCTCCGAGTCCTTTGGCATGTTGCAATAGCTCGAGGAACTTTCACTCGGCAACGATAGGACCCTCTTTCCTGCAAGCAAGAAGCCGGCACCCGACGCCTCGTTCAGCACAACCGACGATACAAGGGAACACCAAGTCCATCCGACTGACGCTTCCAAGACAGTGCTCGTGTCTTCGAGTCTATCTCCCGCATAGGAAGGCGTGCTCGTCGAGTTCCTTCGTGAGAACTGGGAAATCTTCGCCTGGTGTCCAGCCGACATGCCAGGTGTACCCAGGGAATTCGCCGAGCACGCCCTTCAAGTTTATCCAGATGCAAAACCTGTCAAGCAAACCATGCGCCACTTCTCCGAGCCGAAGCGCGTCGCCATAGGGCAAGAAGTCGACAGATTACTTCACGCCCAGTTCATCCGCGAGATCAAGAAGTCCGATTGGGTCACCAACCCAGTCCTCGTCGAGAAGCAGCAAGTTTCAGACGCACTCTTTTCCTTACCAGGGTACCTAAGGGGACTGGAAGGTTTTTAATGAGGCGGCTTGCTAGCTTAATGTACAATGATTGAGACACAAGTTCTCCCTTTACTTTTTACAGTCAAAAAGCAAATAAAACCTTGGCCGCACTCGAACACTCGGTGGCTGCGCCATACAGGTTCAAAAAACAAACAAGGCCTTGGCCGCACTCGAACACTCGGGGGCTGCGCCACACAGGTTTAAAAAATAAACAGGGCCTTGGCCGCACTCGAACACTCGGGGGCTGCGCCGCACAGGTCATCACACTAAAGCATGGAAAACGTACCCGAACGCTCGGGACTACGTTCAACAGTTCTATACAAATAATTGTCTTCGACAAACACGTTACATACATACACTCGGGTGTTATCCCCAGGAATTTATACTATTCAGCTCAGCGAGCATACAATTTTTTGCCTATTGATCTGCAGGCTCATCCTTGGGACCCCCGTCCAACGGACCTACAAGCTCCTCCGTCTGCTTCTGCACCTGGAAGATGACCTTGCACGCCTAGCCGAGGGTACTCGCATAATGACTCCGCTCCGGCAAGCCTTCGGTGGCACCTTCAAAATTGAAGTTCGACCAGTGGAGTCGCAAGTACACGAAGGCAATATTCGCTCCGCCTACAAGCTCAGCACGCAGCATCTTCTGGTTAGCCTTGCCTTCGCGGAACCTCGTCAACAGAACAGGTATGCCTTGCGGCTGCTCGTTGTGAGGAAACATCGCACGGTGCACTCTGGCCAGAGTACTTCGACACGACTCCAATAGCAGGACAGCACGCCAAGCGCGATCCAGCAAGGTGGCCAACACTCGCGCCTTCGACCGTCCGGCCAGAAGTATTGGGCGCCGGATGCTGTCCCATCAACAATTCCATTCAGTCACTCGACTATGCGAGTTTCTTCAGCCTTTTTGTCAAGGTTCACACCTGCATAATGAAGACAAGTAAAGTTAGCAGCATTCCAAGCAGTAGCAACTGGCAGCCGGAGGTGTTGTCGAATGTGTTTACATTCCAACATCTGGTTAATCAGATCCAGTTGTCCAATCAGATAATCCTCTTGCTCGATGTGGGAGCGGGCCTCGCTTTCTCGGCATCTAGTTCAGCTCGAACATCCTTCAGCTTCCGCTCCAGATTTGCGATCTTACGCTTCATCCACGGCATGACGGCCTTATCGTTTCTGCTTCGGACAATAGTTTGGTTCCGTGTACTCGTGGAAGGAACAGCTTCAGACGCACCAGAAGACTCGGCCTGTCCACATGACACAGGTTGACCAACATAAGAACTTCAAAACAAAAGACAACACACTCGAGGGCTGGGTCCCGACAGAGCAAATAAAATAGAAGTCGACTGCAAAGTCAAAGTCAAATTTACAACTGCTTCAAGGTTCATTACAAGCAAACAGCAAAAGGGAGTCGCCGCTACACCCTATGACACCGACTCCGACCTAGACCTAGCAGCGCAGGCGGCGACTTCGGCACTACGGCGCTCCACCATGGACACCATGTCCTCGGCCAGAGGTGCCACCTCATCCTTCACCGCGCTCAGCTTCACGGTCCTTCCATCAGGCATTCACGGGAATTCCGCAACACCCTTCTTGAAGTCAGCCGCGACACCGTGGCCCAGCAACATCTTGAATGTAAGCTCTGAGCCACGTACCGTTTGGGCGCGCGTGAAGTCCACCATGGTGGACGACTCGGGGCCAACCACCGCAGCCAAGCCTTCAGCACTGGCGGGTGGTGCGCGCAGTGGAAAGACGTTCTTGTGCACTGCAGCAAGAGCGCCGGTCGACTTGGTGAGCGCATCCTTGGCATACGCGCACATGGAGTCGAAGATGCTGACGACACGCTCCAGTGGGATGTCCTCATTCGTCGGTTCCGACGGAGGAGTTACACTAAATGCACCTGTACATCTCGACAATTAAGTACCAATTCGACTGAATTGGGAGAACAAGACTTCGAAAGCGCATCGCAAACATGGATACATTACCTCCTACAATGTGGGCGAGCGTGAGTAGACGCTCCACCTGCACCTTCTCGCCTTCGCGGGTGGCATCCTCGCGGTCTTTGGCCTCCTTCAGCTTCCGTTCAGCGTCATCGTGCTGAGCTTTGAGCTTTTTCTCGAGCTCGCGCACTCGCTTCGCGGAAGATTCTTGATCGCCTGCATGAAGACAGAAGGTGTCGACTGGTGGCGATACATGAACAACAGCAAGTGAATAACAATAGAAACACTTACGCTTCAATTGCTCCAGCGCAGCGCGAAGGTCATCACTCTCCTGCTCCATCTGGACGAAGGCCGCACCCGACTCCATGAGGTTGCGGTAGTAGGGCTGCACGGAGTCGATAAGCACATGACTTTGAGCCTATGCCCAACTATACTAGTTGCACATAGCCTCGGGGGCTACTCCCATCGGGAGCGCTGTCGCGCACCCGATAAATCAACAAGGCAAGACAATACTTACATGATCTTGGAGTTTCGCCGCACTCGAAGACGATGGAGCGGACGGTGCAGGCACCTTCAGAGCAGAGGGAGCCGCCATCTTCACCACCTCCCTCACGGCCGTGGTGGTCGCCAAGACCGAAGCCTCCGGAGGGGTCAGCTCCGACTCCCGGCCACTTGGAGTAGCCGCCCGTTCTCGGGCAGGTGACCGTGGAACACTCGCGCCATGACCGGTGCTGCGCAAACAAGGAGAATTTCAATTCAAGGTTAAATCGACGGCAACAATTTACATTCCAGGAAGGTGCTCACGTTATCTCTTTTTCGTCGCTGCCAAGGTCGTCGACGTTGAAGAGTAATCCGCCGAACTCGGTTGCGCCACTAGCAGGAGGCGCCATGTTGAGCGGCTCAACCTCCACGGGTTCCTTCAAACTAGGCGACGACGAACCCGAGTCGCCATCGTCGCGAAGTTCCATTCTTTCGGATGGCGACTCCGTGACAATAGCTTTCGCCTTGTCCCGGCGTTGGCACTTGTGCGGTTGCTCATCCTCTTATTCTTGCTCCGTTTGCTCGGCCACCTCATCAGGATAGGTGGTCGCCGAGGGAAGGGAGTCATCTTCATCAACCGGCTACACTTCAGGAAATTCCACCTCAAAGGTGGGCCCATCTTCGGGCAGTGGTGGCAGGCACGAGGGAGCCGGGTGACCCTACAAGTCAAGCATACATTAATACAAACAAGAAGCGCACACGCGAAGTACTACATCAACAACAAGATAGAGGAGTCGAAAAGCGAATAGAGTCAATTATATACCTCAGGTAGTGGGTTGTCAACCCCGTATGGCTTCACGGCGCAGTCGACGTTGCAGGGGTCGGCAGTTCTGAGACTAGTCAGTAGTCATAGACCGCACAGAGGCTTCAACTCCCCTCTTCGACCGCTTCTCCTTCGTCAGGCGAGTCAAGTCCTCCTCGCCTTGGTACTCCCTCATCGGGTGGTCCCGCAGGCATAGTGGCTGCACGCGCCTCCTCATCATCGTGGCAATAAGGTGGATGCCACCCACCTCCTTGCCCATCGACTTCAGCAACTCGGCGACAGCACCCAGCAGCGGAGCCACTTCAACCTTGTCGGCTTTCGACAGCGAGTGCGCCCAGGCATTTAACTTCCTCAGAGGCTTGTTAGCCTCAAAGGCAGGGACGCCCTCCTGCTCCACGCGGACGTAGAACCACTTCTTCCGCCAGCCTTGGACAGAATCTGCTTGCTTCAGCTGGAAGTAGTTGGTGTCACCGCGCACTTGGATGCCGAAGCCTCCAATCGGGAAGGTGCCGCCGCCGCCCACATTCCTCTTCACATTGAAGATGGCCTTCCACAGGTGGTGAAGTAAGGGACTTCTAGGGTTGCCCGATCTTCACGGATTGACGGCGGGAATGGACGAACGCACGAAAGAAACACGAGGAACACGAAGAACACCAAGAATACAAGAACACAAACCCGATACAAGAACCGTTTCCCTTACTGGTCGGTCCAACCGGCCCAATATAATCCACACGAGGGTGGGAGATTGGCAAGTAGATACAAGAAGGGATCTTGGATGGTTGTTTCTCCAACGGTCAACCAAACCGCTCCAATAAAGTCACCCGAGGATGAAAGATTGGCAAGTAGTCAAACTACAAGTAGAGGTCTTGAATCCACTAGAGGGATCTTCTCCACAAGAGGAGGAACCATCCCCACAAGGGGAGGAAGGTGACCATCTTGAGGTGAACGAGCACAGCTCTACTCCAATCTCAAAACATAGTCTATCCTAGATCTGAGCAAAGGGGGCATATTTATAGTGTTGACTAAAGGTGTAGGTGGGTGGATAAGATTACAAGGCACAGGGGCCTTTTTAGCACACAGGCTCGCCCACGCCGGTAGTGCCGGGCTCGGCGCGGTAGTACCGGCAAGGGAGTAGTACCGGGCTCCGGGACGGTACTACCGGGACAGATCAGCCGCGAGTCCAGTAGCTCCTGGGAGATGCGGTAGTGGACGCGGTAGTACCGCGCCGGCATGTGGCGGTAGTACCAGGGCGGCAAGACGCGGTAGTACCGGTGCGGGCAGTCGCTCCTTCAGGTGACACGTCAGGCGGCTGGTCCGGGCGGTAGTACCGGGGCGTGTCCGGTAGTACCGCCTGATGCAGTTTGTTCTTCCTTCTCCTCTTCCAAGCCACCGTCTTGTCGGGCTTCATTCCTCTTGTACCTTGGTCATCCTCTCGGGTACCCGTAGTCATCGTGGTGAACCTAGTATCATCAAGTGATGGAGGATGAGGTAGTATACCGTCCAAATGTGTGGGAATTGAGTTCTCTAAGAGGAATGAGTTCACCTTTGATGTCCATGGTGACTTGTGATGTGTTGGGATACTTGACATGGTGGTGGTTCTAGGTTGCACTACATCATCTCCCCCCCTTCAAAAAGAGTCGTCCTCGACTCTTGCTCGTCATCACCATGGCAAGGAGGTAGATGTGTAGACCTTTTCGTGGGGTTCACCATGTAGTCGTGCTTGATGGAAATTAAGTGGCACTTCTTCAATGTCCCTTCGCATTTCAAGTAACCTACAAGACTCACAAGGAAGACGAAACAACACTCAAAGAGTAGCCAATTCTTGAAGGTCATCGCATGAGCGCTTATGTAGAAGGAAGTCACCTTAGCAAGATGCCGATGTGCTCTTCTTGCAAGACTTCCGTCATAGGAATGATTGGTTGAAGCAACTCATGGAAGCTCATTGATGACGTGGATCACACGTTTGTTGGGAGACCCCAAGAGAAAGGTATGAAGCAGTGTAGCAGCAGTTTTCCTCAGTATGAAACCAAGGTTTAATCGAACCAGTAGGAGCAAGAAATCACTTCTGAAGGTTGTTGGTGGCACCGTTTACGATCACCAACGTGGAATCTGCACACAACACAATCAAACTACTTTGCCCCAACGAAACAGTGAGGTTATCAATCTCACCGGCTTGCTGAAAACAAAGGATTAAACGTATGGTGTGGAAAATAGTAGTAAATTGCAGAGAATGAAAAGGAACAATGTTTGCAGTTGGTTGTATTATCAGTGTAAAAGAATGGACCAGGTCCACAGTTCACTAGTGGTGTCTCTCCATAAAAGATAACTAACATGCTGGGTGAACAAATTACAGCTGGGCAATTGACAAAATATTGAGCGCATGACAATGCATATATATGACATAATGAGTACTATTATATTCATGTGGGCATTACGACAAAGTACATAGACCGTTATCCAACAGCGTCTATGACTAATAATCCACCTCCAGGTTGTCATCTGAGTTCCCCATTGGTATTAAGTTGCAAGCAACGGATAATCACATTAAGTAATGTGCGTAATGTAAACAAATGCATTAGACCTAACGGCGCACCCTTAAGCTAAGAATCGGTTATTTTATCCCTAGTGGCAACAGCACATCCACAATCTTAGAAGTTATTGTCACTCTCCTAGATTACCGGAGGCATGAGCCCACTATCTAGCATAAATACTCACTCTTGGAGTTACAAGCATCTACTTGGCCAAAGCATCTACTAGTAATGGAAAACATGCAAGATCATAAATAACATATAAGATAGATTGATAATCAACTTGACATAGTATTCAATATTCATCGGATCCCAGCAAACACAACATGTAGCATTACAATAAGATGATCTTGATCATGATAGGCAGCTCACAAGATCTAAACATGATAGCATAAAGTGGAGGACAACCATCTAGCTACTGCTATGGACCTGTAGTCCAAGGATGAACTACTCACGCATCACTCCGGAGGCAGGCATGGTGATGTAGAGCCCTCCGGTGATGATTCCCCTCTCCGGCAGGGTGCCGGGAAGAGCTTCTGAACCCTCCCGAGCTAGGGTTGATGGCGGCGTCTCTGGAACTTTTCGTGGATAATGACTCGTGTATTTAGAGTTTTCGCGTCAGGAAGATTATATAGGCGAAAGGTGAAAGTGCATGTGTTGCCCCATGCGTGGTTTTGGTAATTAATGACAATCCTTATGGACTAATGTTTGCATTGAGATATACTTGTAGATCTTGTCCATAGGAAAAGATTGGAGTTCATGTGTTGGACTCTAGAAGATTACATGATGATCAATGTTCTACTCAAGGGTTTATATGAAGAATGGTCATTTGTAGAGAAGATGAAGTGCAAGCTCAACATGATCCATCTCGGAAGATATCATTTGATTGAAGCTTGCAAAGGAGACATGAAGACGGAGCTTTGCGAGGTCCTCCCATAATGGAGTTTGGGGGAGCATTTGGAGAAGTCTTCATCAAGCATGTGCTAGCAAGCACAATCAAGAAAGGTGTTCCAACTTGAGAGAGTCAAGATCGTCATCATCGAGCTCAAGTGGAATGCGCAAGGCAAAGGTATGATCTTGATAGGTTTTATATTTTACTGGTCTCATGTTAGTGGGAGACCGAGTTTTAGGATAGACAGTGTACTATCAAGAGGGGCTCTCAAGTGAGTAACTTGATCGCATCTCTGTGGAGAGCTCAAACCTTTGCATACTTGGCATTTCATCTTTCTTGGTTCTTACTTGGCTTTTCTCCTTGTTGGGTTTTGGTGCTTGTTGTGATCTTCACGACAAACCCAAGTTCACCGAAAACGAATTTCGTTTGGAAAACTTGTTGCGTTTTCGGTTTTGGAGGTTTGCCGGTTATTCCTTTTTAGAGAGTTTTTACCTTTCTCCATTTGGTTTTATCTTCCATTGTTGGACTATGATGTTTCTCTGCATGATCTTGTAAAGCTCTTCGTTGCGATTCCAACGAGCCCGAGAACATCGAAAACGGAGTCCGGATGTTCAAGTTATTGAAGTTTTCGTGTCGCTGTCGCGTGTCCAGCCTCCCAGCCAGCCTCCCAGCCAGCCCAGGCCGGCCAGCAGGCTGGGCGCGTCTGCCACTCGGCCAGCCTCCCAGCCAGCCTAGGCCGGCCAGCAGGCTGGGCGCGTCTGCCTCTCGGCCAGCCTCCCAGCCAGCCCAGGCCGGCCACCAGGCTGGGCGCTCGAGGAGTCGATCTGGTCGTACCTGTCAACGGCCATATTTTCAAGTGGACTATTTAAAGGGCTTTCTTCCCCATTTTGTAAAACAACCTTTGAGCAAGCTTGTCCATCCTCTCTCCTCCATTGTTGCACTTTGCAAAGCTTGCTCTTCCTCTCAATCCCTCCCATGTTTCTTGCTCATATTTGAGGGATAGTGAGAGGTGATCTTGATCTACGTTTTCACCGATCGATTTCTCCTCTAAGTGAGGGAAACCTTGTAGATCTTGTTCTTGGAGTTCTTGGTGCATCTCCTCTTTGTTCCTCCTCTCTTATTCCCCCATAAGCATTTGTTGCTTTGTTGGAATTTGAGAGTGAGGATTTGAGCACTTGTGCTCTTGCCTTTTGCATTTGGTGCATCGGTGTGCTCTCCACGAGGATTCGTGGAAGTTGAAAGCTGTGAACTTGTTACTCTTGGGTCTTCGGGCCCTAGACGCCTTTGTGGTGGTTGGACCCTTGTGTGGTCACTTGAAGCCGTTCGGGAGCCCCCAATCCATTGTGGGTTGTGCCTCGAATTGTTGTTGAGAGCCGTTCGGGAGCCCCCAACCCATTGTGGGTTGTGCCCCGGATTGTTGTTGAAAGGCTCCGGATTCCGCCTCGAAGGAATACCGATAGTGGAAGGTGAACCAAACCTTTGTGGTGCGGTTCATCGGAGAAGAGGGTGAAACCTTTGTGGTTGTTGAACCGTTGTGTCGGTTCACACCTCTCCAACGAGACGTACTCCCTTTCAAGGAGGAACTCGGGAATACATCCTCGTCTCCGCGCGCTCGGTTATTTCTATACCCGAGCTTTTACTTATGCACTTTACATTGTGATAGCCTTCGTGCTTGAAGTATTCTATTGCTATCACCTTGTTGCTTGTCTTGCTTAGCATAAGTTGTTGGTGCACATAGGTGAGCCTAGTTTATTTAGGTTGTTGGCTTGTTAATTTAAACACCTAGTTTTATTCCGCAATTAGCAAGCCTAAACCGGAAAAGTTTTAATCGCCTATTCACCCCCCTCTAGGCGACATCATTGTCCTTTCAATTGGTATCAGAGCCTGGGCTCTCTTTTTGGGCTTTACCGCCTAGAGAGTAAAAGATGTCGTTTAGGGAATTAGTGCACGATCCCACTTTCATATTCGATGGCACAAATTATGATGTTTGGAAAATTCGCATGCTTAATCTTTTTAGGGCCATGGGTCCAAATTATATTAAGAGGATTGTGGATGTGGGTTTTTCTCCTCCAAAGGATTCCAAGAATTATCTTTAGAGGATGAGGAAAACTCTCATCTCGAGACTCTAGTTTCTAATGGTCTTATATGTGTTTTGAGCGATGTAGTTCTTGCTTCAATCATGCCTTTTCGGAACGCTCATGAGCTTTGGACCAAGCTTCAAGATATATATGAAGTGTCCAAAATTATTGAGGATGATTGTTCTCCTTCCACTTCCGGCCGTGATGAGTTCACAACTTCTTCCACTTCACCAACATGTGATTTGTCACAAGGTAATGATATGGTGAGTGGTGATAGAAATTGCATTGGTGATGGTGAACTTACTATTGATTATACTTCTTCTCTATCACATTGCAATGTTCTATCTTTGGACTTAAACTCTTCTAGCACTCCAAATGTCATACATGCTAGAGTTGATAGTCCTTGCATATCATGTAATAGTTGTTTAACTAAATCTCATGATGATATGCTTCATATGTCTTGTTGCCATGAAAAAATGCTTCCATATCCTCTAGTACTTGCATGACTAACAATGTAGAGGAATCCCAACATTTGTTGGAACAAGACATGGACCTAAATGGTGCTTCAAGTAATTCTTCATCTCTTCAATCATTAATCATGTTTGCCTTATGGCTAAGGATTCCGAGGTGTCTCCCACCTCAAATCCAAATTGTGATGATGAGGATGAGGATTCTCATGAAGAAGGTTTTGATTTTGAATCCTTAACCAAGATGGGTGAGATGGTACTTGGTGCTCTCCCCAAAGGTAGTAAAGCTATCCCTCCTCTTGTGAAATCATTGATTATGTTACTAAGAGTAGGGAATTTATTGAGGATTTGGAAAGTCAATTTGATGAGAAATGTCAAATTGAGAGAGATGACTCTATTACTATAGCTTCCTTGAAAGCTTCTCTTGAAGAAGAAGAAGAACTTAGGTCTTCTCTTGAAGAGAGACTTGAATCTCTTGATGAGTCTAATGATCTTATTATTGCTAAAATCATTAAGGAAAGAGATCATGCCCTTGCTAAATATAAAGTGCTTAAAAAGGAAAAAGTTGAATTTGGTGTTGGCAATGCTAGACTAAGTGAGGACATAGAGAGACTTGACAAAGCTCACAAGGCTTTAGAAAGTGAACACTCTCTCCTTATCAAGTCTCATGATCAACTCCAAACTCAACTATCTAAGAATGATAAGCTTGCCAAATTGTCTTCTATTTCTAATATTAATGATGCTTGTGCTACTAACTCCACTTCTTGTGAAGCATCTATTTTGAAGGAGAATGTTGAGCTAAGGGCTCAACTTGAGTTGCTATCTAGCAAGTATGGGAAATTGGAAGAAAGTCATGAAAAGCTTTCTAGCTCTAATGATGATCTTCTAGCATCCCATGCTAGGCTAAAGTTAGCTCATGAGGCTATTATGTCAAAGGTAACATCTTGTGAGCCTCATGTGGAAATTGGCACAACTTCTTCAAAAATGCTTTATTGCCATGTGCTAGTCCTAGTGATTCATCCACTCACAATTTGCTACATCTTGTGATGAATTACTTTCATTGCCTTGTTGCTCTAACAATGAAGCTTCTACTTCCTCTAGTGTTTTTGTTGATACTAACCATGTAGAGGAACTAAATGAGCTCAAGGCCCAAGTCACTTCTTTGAAGAAAGACTTGGAAAAGCGTCATGTTGGGAAGTCCACACTTGACAATATGTTGAGTGTTCAAAGACGCCCCAATGACAAGAGTGGACTTGGATTCAACTCCAATAACAAGAACAAGTCCAAGTCTACAAGAAGAACAAGGGCCAAGAACAAGTTAAAGATTCGGCCAAGATTGTTTGCTTCAAGTGCAAAGTTGAAGGGCACCATGTTAGATCTTGCCCTTTGAAGAAGAAGTCTTAGTGAGAAGCAACAAGGGAAGAAGCCTCAAGTTCAAACTCAAGTTCCTCAAGTTGAAGAACACCTCTTCCCAAGAAGAATCACTCCTCCTCAAGTCAAGATTCCAACCAAGAAGAGAGGAGGAAGTCGATGTTGCTACCTATGCCGTGAGAAGGGTCACCTTGCTTCTTCATGCACAAATGGTACCTTATCCAACCCCATTATATTGATGATGTTATTCTCTTCGGAAGGATAAGGTTGGCAATGTGTTTGCCAAATATGTTGGGACTCAAAGTGGTGTCAAGAAAAGAACCATTTGGGTTGCCAAGCCTATTGTGACTAACCTCTTAGGACCCAACTTGGTTGGGGACCAACAAGCTAAAACTTGATCAATAGGTGTTGTTGGAGGTCATTGGAGACTTGGCTACATCATGAAGAATTAAGGGATCTTCATCAATTATATTCTCTCAAGCCAAGTCATTTGGATTATATTGTTCTACCTCATATCCAATGTTTCCTCCTTGCGGTAACTTTTATTTAAATCATATATACATTGAAAGTTGCTTGCACCCTTGCATGTGTTTGGTTTTGTACCTTGCTAGTGTTTGTATGTGTTGTGCTCTCTACTTACTTATCTTGAGAAATCAAGTATGTGTATGTTGGTTTGCACACCATTTACTTGTGTTGAGCCTTATTGCTTTTATTTGATATATACCTTGTTGGCTCTCTTTTGAGAGATTAATGGACCATTCCATTTTTGGAGAGTGATATGCTTCGTGCACTTCACAAACCAAAAATGTGTGTACATGAGGAATACCACTTAGTGATGATATATCAATCTTATCTATTCTCTATGTGGTATGTCATGCTCATGAGAAATTCAAATTCTATTATGTCCATTAATTTCTCGAGTTGGTTTTGTTTGCCTCTTGCTTTAAAAGAAAATGGATTATCACATTATGGGGGAGTAATAAGCTATGTGCATATTACAAGCCTAGAAAATGTGAATATGTGAGGTGTTGCCACCTAGAATTGATATTGTCATTATCCTTTTCCTTTGTGGCATGTTGCTCAAACAAGTTCCATTTTGCATTTGCTTTTGTCTCTTTTCGTTGGATCTTGTTTGTGATGGAATTTCTTGTATGGCTTCCCAAATATGTTCTCATATATCTCTTTGGGAAACCAATTGCTTCAAGCTACTCCTTGGAGTTGCTTTGCATTATTGCGTGATTTTTGAAGCTATCAAGAATTTCTATCTATCTAAGCATGGCTTTTAATTCCTATCCTTTGCCATATGCTTATGTTTTGTGAATATGATCTTGAATATATCTTTGCAATCCACCACCGAGAAATATCTCCATACATTACTTGTCTTGACAAGTGATAATCATATTTGTGGTAAATATATTGATCATATTCACTTTGGCTCTTGCTTTGAATTGCCTTATTTGATTGCCAAGGATTTGTTTTGATCTAACTCTCATTTGTCTTCCTTGTATCTTTTGGATCCTTTATTGCTCTACTTGAAATTTGTTTTGTGCTTTCTTGAGTTGGGAAAAGCAATGAACCAATTCTTGTGCATTGACATTCAAAAGTCATACTTCTTGATAATGCACTATTCTTTGGGAAGCTATCCTACTTTGAGTAAAACACCGTTCTTTAAATTGGTATTGCAATTTCTTGCCTTTCTTGAACATGACTAGTGTTTGAATATATATATATATGGAGAGTGATGATCTCATTTGTGTGCATTTTGTATTCAAATGCAAAATCTTAAATAATGCACACATCTTGGGGGAGCAATCCTATAGGCTTTTTGAACATTAGTTGTCTTCATTTGATATTTGATCCCGATGACGTGTCTCCTTGGAAGACAAACATTTTTCGTCTTGGTACTTGTGCCATCATGAAAAGTGTAGAGGGTTTGGTTTATTCCTTGATGATATTTTCATCATTTGGTATCTTGATTTCATTGGTATCTTTTCAAAGTGGTATCTTCACTCATGTGTTGATTTGGGTATTTGATATAATTTGGACACTTTTTTTCTTGTCACACTTGTGTGTGCTTTGTTGGTTTACTTGGTGTTTTGTCTAAATTATATCTTGTTTGGTTCTTGAAAGTCATGTGCATGCATATTTATTATATGTATATCTTATGGCATGCTTACTTTCGTTGATCCAATATATAGGATAAACTCCATCAAATCCTAAATGGCTAAGATGTGCATGAAATTCAATTTCATATCTATATGCACATATTTATGTGGAGTTTGTCCTATGTATTGTAGTTGCTCTAACTACTTTGGACCCAATGAGTTTGGGCACCATTTTGTACTTGAATTTGTTTTAGGTACATTTGGAGATGCATTGGAAGCTTGTCTCATCTACAAGGAAGGTGTTGTCACCATGTGCTTATTGGAGCCAAGCTTGGATGATCATGAGCTCCTATCTTCTACATCACCAATGCTATCTCGGTAACAAGTATCTACCTCATGCATACTTTTCTAGCTCTCAACCTTGTGTAGGTTGTTTCATGGCATGAATCTCTTTGGTTGCAATTCTTTTGATTCTTGCAAAACGTCTTTATTGCAAATGTGAGTAAGCCGGGATGATTACATATAAGGGATATATATTCATTTCATGATTCATCGATCCCATTATGTCAATCTAGCACTTTCTACTTAAAGTCTCTCATGTGCAACTTTGATGTTTTCAAAATCATTTGCCTTTCGTGATACTTGTTATCTTACTCGGAGCATCCCGTTTATCACCTTTATCCTTTGTGGATAGTTTTTGATGCTATGATGAGTATATGTGGAAGTTCATCTATATCCTTTAAGATAAAATTGAGCTTTGTGCTATGCTTTTAAGCAAAATCTTATTGGTGTATTTATGACTTCCTCTTGGATATCATGACTTTACCTTTGTACCTATTTGTGTGTACATGTTTATTTGTGGACTTATATCTTCGTGATTGTGTCTACTTAGAAACTTATACACATAAGAATAGTTACATCTTTATTGTATTCCAATTCTTTAGTGACCACCTCTTATTGCTTTTGTTCTTTGGTGGTTCTAATTAAAGGCACAAGCTTTTGTTTATGTGTTATGCTTTTGAATCTTAATAAGCTTGTGGAGCTATTTGCTATATCTCCGTTGGTGTGTGAGTATGTGAAAGACATGATATGCACTATGTGCAACACTTTTTGAAAGACTATGTTGATGATTTTGCTCATCCTTGTATTAGTCTCCTAAAATGTCTTTTATCTCACACCCATCCTTTTATTTGCCGCTCCTTGCTCATGTTGCAAAATTTATTTGTTGCAAGTTGTTTGCCTCTTTTCTCATTTATATTCTCTTGCATGGGCTTGTGTTCGAATTTATCTAGGAGGGAGTGAGGATTCCATGTTGTGCACACTATATTGAAATGAAATCCTATTTGTGCACGTACCTTGGGGAGTTCCCTCTTGATATTTAGAACATTTTTGGATCTTTTGATTGCTTGCTTCTTTCGTTGAAGTATCTTTTTTTGATATTCATTTGCAATCTTTGGATCCTCAATATAGTTTGATCTCCTTTCCAACTATTCGTTATTGGATATGTGCATTTGATTTCACTCATATTATGAGAAATGCACACATTATGGGGGAGCTCTTATATATTGGCCTTCTAAATTTTTCCTCCCATTTCGGCAATCGATGCCAATGGGGGAGAAGTTTAGAGGGTTTAAGAGTTTTGGTTTTATGCTTTAGTTTCGTTCTCAAGCATTTGCCTTTCTTGCTCTTGCATCCTTGCTCTTTGTGTTGCATGGTTGCTTAATTCATTATATAAACCCTCGTAAAAGGGATTGTCATCAATTACCAAAATGGGGGAGATTGAAAGTGCATGTGTTGCCCCATGCGTGGTTTTGGTAATTAATGACAATCCTTATGGACTAATGTTTGCATTGAGATATACTTGTAGATCTTGTCCATAGGAAAAGATTGGAGTTCATGTGTTGGACTCTAGAAGATTACATGATGACAATGTCTACAAAGGGTTTATATGAAGAATGGTCATGTGTAGAGAAGATGAAGTGCAAGCTCAATATGATCCATCTCGAAAGATATCATTTGATTGAAGCTTGCAAAGGAGACATGAAGACGGAGCTTTGCGAGGTCCTCCCATAATGGAGTATGGGGGAGCATTTGGAGAAGTCTTCATCAAGCATGTGCTAGCAAGCACAATCAAGAAAGGTGTTCCAACTTGAGAGAGTCAAGATCGTCATCATCGAGCTCAAGTGGAATGCGCAAGGCAAAGGTATGATCTTGATAGGTTTTATTTTACTGGTCTCATGTTAGTGGGAGACCGAGTTTTAGGATAGACGGTGTACTATCAAGAGGGGCTCTCAAGTGAGTAACTTGATCGCATCTTTGTGGAGAGCTCAAACCTTTGCATACTTGGCATTTCATCTTTCTTGGTTCTTACTTGGCTTTTCTCCTTGTTGGGTTTTGGTGCTTGTTGTGATCTTCACGACAAACCCAAGTTCACCGAAAACGAATTTCGTTTGGAAAACTTGTTGCGTTTTCGGTTTTGGAGGTTTGCCGGTTATTCCTTTTTAGAGAGTTTTTACCTTTCTCCATTTGGTTTTATCTTCCATTGTTGGACTATGATGTTTCTCTGCATGATCTTGTAAAGCTCTTCGTTGCGATTCCAACGAGCCCGAGAACATCGAAAACGGAGTCCGGATGTTCAAGTTATTGAAGTTTTCGTGTCGCTGTCGCGTGTCCAGCCTCCCAGCCAGCCTCCCAGTCAACCCAGGCCGGCCAGCAGGCTGGGCGCGCCTGCCACTCGGCCAGCCTCCCAGTCAGCCCAGGCCGGCCAGCAGGTTGGGCGCATCTGCCACTCGGCCAGCCTCCCAGCCACCCTAGGCCGGCCAGCAGGCTGGGCGCGTCTGCCTCTCGGCCAGCCTCCCAGCCAGCCCAGGCCGGCCACCAGGATGGGCGCTCGACGAGTGGATCTGGTCGTACCTATCAACGGCCATATATTCAAGTGGACTATTTAAAGGGCTTTCTTCCCCATTTTGTAAAACAACCTTTGAGCAAGCTTGTCCATCCTCTCTCCTCCATTGTTGCACTTTGCAAAGCTTGCTCTTCCTCTCAATCCCTCCCATGTTTCATGCTCATATTTGAGGGATAGTGAGAGGTGATCTTGATCTACGTTTTCACCGATCGATTTCTCCTCTAAGTGAGGGAAACCTTGTAGATCTTGTTCTTGGAGTTCTTGGTGCATCTCCTCTTTGTTCCTCCTCTCTTATTCCCCCATAAGCATTTGTTGCTTTGTTGGAATTTGAGAGTGAGGGATTTGAGCACTTGTGCTCTTGCCTTTTGCATTTGGTGCATCGGTGTGCTCTCCACGAGGATTCGTGGAAGTTGAAAGCGTGTGAACTTGTTACTCTTGGGTCTTCGGGCCCTAGACGCCTTTGTGGTGGTTGGACCCTTGTGTGGTCAATTGAAGCCGTTCGGGAGCCCCCAATTCATTGTGGGTTGTGCCTCGAATTGTTTTTGAGAGCCGTTCGGGAGCCCCCAACCCATTGTGGGTTGTGCCCCGGATTGTTGTTGAAAGGCTCCGGATTCCGCCTCGAAGGAATACCGATAGTGGAAGGTGAACCAAACCTTTGTGGTGCGGTTCATCGGAGAAGAGGGTGAAACCTTTGTGGTTGTTGAACCGTTGTGTCGGCTCACACCTCTCCAACGAGACGTACTCCCTTTCAAGGAGGAACTCGGGAATACTTCCTCGTCTCCGCGCGCCTTGGTTATTTCTATACCCGAGCTCTTTACTTATGCAACTTACATTGTGATAGCCTTCGTGCTTGAAGTATTTTATTGCTATCACCTTGTTGCTTGTCTTGCTTAGCATAAGTTGTTGGTGCACATAGGTGAGCCTAGTTTATTTTAGGTTGTCGGCTTGTTAATTTAAACACCTAGTTTTATTCCACAATTAGCAAGCCTAAACCGGAAAAGTTTTAATCACCTATTCACCCCCCCTCTAGGCGATATCATTGTCCTTTCAAAAGGGCGGCGGCTGGAGACGCCCGTGGGGCCCACACCACCCCACGGCACGGCAGGGGGGCCCGCGCCGCCCCATGGTGTTGCTGGCTCGTGGCTCCCCTCCGTCTCTCTTTTGGACTCCGTGTACGTGTTGGAAAAATAGGAGGTTATGTCCAAGTTTCGTCCAATTCCGAAAATATTTCCAGACTAGCTTTTCTGGAATACAAAAACAGCAGAAAACAGGAACTGGCACTGTGGCATCTTGTTAATAGGTTAGTCCCAGAAAATGCATAAAAAATGCTATGAAGTCTATATAAAACATGTAACAATTGGTATAATATCAACATGGAACATCAGAAATTATAGATACGTTTGAGACGTATCAAGCATCCCCAAGCTTAGTTCTACTCGTCCTCGAGTAGGTAAAACGATAAAAACAAAATAATTTCTGAGGTGACATGCTACAATCATAATCTTGATCAAATAGTATTGTAAAGCACATGTTATGAATGAAGTGATCTAGGTCAACGGTCTATAATTTGCTAGCAAGTAGATAATGAGCAAACAACTGAATCATATAAGCAAAAACTTTTCATGAATAGTACTTTCGAGACAAGCATCAAAGAGTTTTGCATAAGAGTTAACTCGTAAAGCAATAGATTCTAAGTAAATGGTATTTAACCAACACAAAGGAAGATTTAAGCTTCAGCAATTGCTTTCAACTTTCAACATATATATATATATCTCATGGATATTTGTCAACACAAAGCAATATAATAAGTGCAATATCCAAGCATATAAAAATTGTTGCACCAAAGTTGACACTAGTGTTTGCTTCTGAGATAGAAAGAAGTAGGAAAACTGACTCAACATAAAAGTAAAAGAAAGGCCCTTCGGAGAGGGAAGCAGGGATTAAATCATGTGCTAGAGCTTTTTGAGTTTTTGAAATCATAAAGAGAGTAAAAATAAGTTTTGGGAGGTGTTTGTTAATTGTCAACGAATCAGAAAATGGAAAGTACAATATGACCCCTGCCAACCAGACTTTTAAGAGCGGCTCCCATGAAGGACGTTATTTCTACCAGCAAGGCAGATCATCCCTCTTCTCTTTTGTTTACACATGCATGTATATCACTGTTTGTCATTGCTTGACTGATAAATCAGGGCAAAAATGTGAAGAGAATTAATCGGTTTAAAGTTGTAATTAATTGGGACTGGGCACCCCATTTGCCAGCTCTTTTTGCAAAATTAATGGATAAGCGGATGTATATGCCGCTAGTCCGGTGGTAAAGTCTGTTTGACAGTTGACATAAAGACATCCACCCGTCCTCATGAGCTTGGTAAACATTGACACAAAAATAGGAGTAATAATTTTTGAATAGTTTAAAGGTAGCACATGAAAAATTTACTTGGAATGGCAAGGAAATACCACATATAGGTAGTTATGGTGGACGCAGATGGCATGGATTTTGGCTCAAGGTTTGGATGCATGAGAAGCATTCCCTCTCAGTACAGAGTTTAGGCTAGCAAGGTTATTTCAAGCAAACACAGGATATCAACCTACACATCAAGACTTATATAAAAACATATTGCAAGCATTATAAGACTCTACACTGTCTTCCTTCTTAACCAAATCCTTTTACTAGAAAATATCTAGACCTTAGAGATACCAATCATGCAATCCAAATTTCAATGAGCTTTACGGTAGTTCTTCATTAATAGATTTTAACTACATGATACAAAAGCTTAAACATGAACTACTTGATAACTCAAAACAATTGACAAGTATCAAATTATCCAATACAGCGATCTACAAGAATATGTAAACTTTTTCCATTATACCATCTACCACATGCAACATTTTCTGTTCCAACCAAACACCAATCAATTTATTTCAACATAAACTCTCCAAACAATTATAAGTGAATCAAGAGAGTACTTTCTTTAAAAGAACTAACAGCTCTGAATAAGAGATGCATGCAAAACAGGAGCTAAAATCATAGCAATAGCTAGATAAGAATACTCAACAAGTATAAGTGAAGAATATGAGTATTCATATGAAAAAGCGGAGCATGTCTCTCTCCCAATCAAGAATGCTAGGGTCCAATCAAGTTGACCATAAAAATAAAATACTGAAAATAAAAGCATACAGACGCTCCAAGTAAAGCACATATAATGTGAAAGAATTAAAATATAGTTTCACTAGAGATGACCTGATAAGTTGCTGATGAAGAATGGGATGCCTTGGGCATCTCCAAGCTTAGACGCTTGAGTCTTCTTGAAATATGCTGGGGTGATCCATGGAGCATCCCCAAGCTTAAGCTCTTCACTCTTCTTGATCACATTATATCATCCTTCTCTCTTGACCCTTGAAAACTTCCGCCACACCAAACTCAGAGTAATTCTCATTAGAGGGTTAGTGCACAATCAAAAACTCACATGTTCTATAAGGACACAAACATGACCGTTACTTTTAACATTAACTACTTCCACTGATGTTATGTGAAGCTCTTCACCCTAAAAAGAATTCCACTCAACACTAGTAAAAGAGAGAATGCGAAAAATAAAAGACAGGATCTGTCTAAACAGAACAGTCTGTAAAGATGAATTTGTTCGAGGCACTTACTTTGCTCAGATAATTTTTTTTAAACTAACGAAAGATGCATACATATCTGAGGATCACGCACAAAAATTTGCAGATTTAAATAATTTTTCTGTGATTTTACAGAAGTAAAACGGTGAACGGCAGAAATATGTTCCTGCGCAAAAATCCAAATGTAGCATCATTCCTATTAGAGGCAATACTTGGCACAACAATGCGATAAAATAAAGATACAAAGGAATTGTTACAGAAGTAAACAACTCCTTGACTTCTGTCCAATTTGTGGTGATACTCTTTCTTGAACTTTCTTCATTCCTACTCTAGGCACTGGTAAAACATGTCTCCAGATCCAAATATGACGTGACACTCTCCACATTCCATATTCGTAGCTTTATTGACTTCTGTCTTCTGGACTTCCTTCTCTTTATGAGCTTTCTTTGCTTCCTCATCTTTCTAGTTACTCGTCTCTCCCTTACACGACTCCTATCTACCTCTAGATCAGTAACATCAAGAAAAGAACTCAATGTGACAATCATGTCATTGTACATCAAATTCTAACTTCATGTACCAACCTAGCCAATCAAAAATCCAATAAGATCCAATAAATCCAAATACAGTTATATAGCAAACATGCAACATAAGCCCGCAAGGTAAATAGTACTTTGAGTAAAAACATCTCAAAGTACTCAGGCTTAGATGCTATACACTACAATATAGGTTTATATCACCTTATGGTCCTATTCTAACAACTCTTTGACTCGGTAGTTACCCCAATTGCCCATTTGCAAAGGAATAAACTAAGACAAAGTACTCAGAGAGTAGTTGTGGACTGACTTGGTTACGTAGAGAACTAAACACCATGTAGATTGAATCCTCCATCTGGCTTGAACAAAATCTCTTGACATCTCTGGATCCTTCATGTCGTTTCTGATTATACACCATAAGTAGTAATGTAGCTTCCTTCATTGCTTATGTTGTCTCCTAATATTCTTACGACTCTGTACTATACTAAGGTGAATCTCCTTTGAAATGAAGCTTTAGGGTATTGGAATCCTCTTCATAGTTACCATACTTGATTATCTCCGATTCTTCACAATCATCAGACTTCTCCCGTCCTCCTGTCTTCACAAACTTACGATAGGGTTCTACTTCACCAGATGTCTTCACATATATATGGTGGTATTATCAATGATACCTTATAGGTAACACTGACTTGGATATAAATCTATTTGGGATACAAACTGGTAGAGAATAGGTTCAACTTGCCCTACCAACTTGAAAATAAATGAGGTAGATAAGTACCTATAAACGAATAGTCAAGAAGATTTACTCTAGACGAGTAAGAAAAATCTATACAAGTATAACAGTAGTATTCTCAAGTGAATAACCATCATAATTGTAGAAAGATATGGTTTAGGTAAGATAACTTCCTATAGTAATTACCAACCTACAAGTCTCCTAAAAGGGTTTTAATCCTAAGGTCGTTTTGCTCTGATACCATCTGCGGTGACCCAACACACCACTGCATGTTGTAGTGTACAAGTCGTTGATGTAACACGCACGGAAGGACCTCTCCGCAAATATTACATCCCTCAGAGTAGTACAACAGAAACATAGTCGGTCCAAGGTAACACTATAGGATTACAACACTATTCAATACAAAATCTCGAGAACCTCTTTACATGGAAGAAGTCTCTTGCAAATGAAACACGAGAAGATCCAATTCATAGCACTAAGCTGGATATCAGCTCTATCTCTAATTCCTATTCCACTACTGCTGTTGTCACAGCCCTAGTCTATTCCATCTGGTATGTCTTTATCCAGGCTGTACTCCTTTTCCAAAATGATGTTGTCTCCTCCCTCGGCAGTGTTGTCGTCATATACACCTGGTAAGGTTGTTGTCATCCTTTTGTTGGTGAAGTAGCAG
The DNA here is from genome assembly GCA_947311845.1 of Poa pratensis. NCBI lineage: Eukaryota > Viridiplantae > Streptophyta > Magnoliopsida > Poales > Poaceae > Poa > Poa pratensis. The sequence goes on along the minus strand of CAMZMU010000110.1, from coordinate 3,680,754 downwards.
TTGACTCCTTTAAGCTCCACCAGATAGGTTTGGACTCCTTGTTGAAGACCTCCTCGTTGTCTTCATGGATATCTATCATCTCCTTGGATGACTCCAAAAGTCTAAGCAGGGGGTCAACGGGGAAAGGGTGAGCAACACGAGCGTTACTCAGCAAGTTCAAATTATAGGCGATAAGCTGTTTTATGCACTAGCTACTACCATGACCAACGGTCTTTGGCATAATGCAAGTTTTGGAAAATATTTTTAGGAAAGGGTCCATTTTATTTTCAGAAAGCTATGCTCACAGCCTCCACGGGTCTTTAGTCATCACTTGGGATGCCTTTCCTGCAGCGTTCTGTAGTTCCTTCCGGGAACACGGATGTGACAACCACAATTTCTTGTTGTTGACTCTGCAGAGCTGCGTAACTTTACCCATGAGAGAAACCCAGCCTTGTTGCCTTTCTGAGCGGCCAAACTCGTCCATACTTCCATGGTATGGGGCCAGGTGTGAGTCCAAAGCCAATCACCGCCTCTCCGCACAACACATATCCGCCCATTTGTGGCGCGGCCGGTAACAAAGACCGCTATCCCGCCACCCCTCCCGAGCTTCTATTCCAATCACCCCGTCAGGTGGGAAGGTCACGCGCTTCCACACTGTTGGCCGCCGCAACGGACACAACCAGGTAATAGCCTGTCGAGGATATGTGAACGAGAGAAGATACGGCTGACTTTTACCGTCCATAGCAGATCTCATGGTAAACGCTTCAATACGGCGCAAGGATCACTGTGACATTGGTAATTAATCCTAGGTATATACTTTCCCGTACAATGGAACCTCCACCACAACATCAATCCGTGGTTCCATTGCCAGCCAAACAATATATATAGCAATTCTCATCATTCAAAAATAGTTTTTCTTTTTCAATGCAATGATAATAATACGTTTTTGAAAATAGTTTTTATAAAATAGTTCAATAAGGATATGCAAGAATGAACTTGCCAGTGGTAGAAATGGCCGTTCAACCCTTCGAGGTTCTAGGGTTTGCTGTAAAACCCCGAGTTCTGAAAATAGCAAAGTAATCCTGATAAGGACTACTGAAAACTCTAGCAGCATGCTATTATGCATAATCATGAAATGCATCGTCACCCCAAAATTCCCAAGTTGTGGATTTTAAGACTTTTCTAGTGTTTGGGAGTTTTAAATTATTTAAATAATTTGACAACAGTTTTATGAGGAATTTTAAAGTGATTAAATTTAAATAGTTCAATATAATTGTAATTCAACACTTTATTTTCCCATATTATTTTCTTTTAGGAAAAGAATTTCAAGTCATTTCCACTTAAGGATCCTAGAATTTTTCATCCACAAAATGTTTTTTCAAAACTTCAAATAAAACTTACATAAAATTCAACATATTTTGTAGAGTATGTTGCATATTTTTAGTTGATTTTTGCGTATTTGAATTTGGTGTAAAAATTCATTTAAGTTTGAATATTTTTGATTTAGGATGAGTAACAAGATAGTCTTGGTATAGTTCAAATATTATTTTGAACTTAGTATTTATTTTCCCAAATTATTTTTCTTGAGAAAATATTTAAGAAATTATTCCAAAAAATAATCCACTTAAGGATCTTTGGATTTTTAATCAAAGAAATAATTTTCAAAAATTCCTGTTAGTATTTATTTAAATAGCTTATTTTCTGCTAATATTTGTAGATATTTTTAAAGTATTTTTACGAATTTATTTGAATTTATAGCAAGTTTTGAAGTTTGGGAAATTTCATAATTTAATTTTTTTTACAAATAAGCCCTGGTCCAACTTGGTTGAACCAAGTCAAAGACCTGGCTCGGGTCGGGTCAACCGAGCCACTCTCTTCTCTCTCTCCCTCTCTCGTGCTCAAGCCCGTGCTCGACTCCTCTGGCCCCCGCGTCGCCCGCGCCGTCGCCGCCTTGCTCCGGCCAACTCTAGCCACTTCCGCCGCCGTGGCGTGGGGCAAAACACTCCCCTCGCTCCGCTCTTCTACCTCACCGGAGCGATTCGTCCCTCTCTTCCTCTCGTGCTCACCATGGCAGGTACAGAGCTTGACCTCTGTGCCGCCGTGGTGCGGTGGTGCTGGTTCGACGACCTCTGTGTGCCCCCTCCAACGGTTGCGCGAGCACTGCCTCGCCGCCGTGGAGCTACGGCCATGGTCGCACGGTAAGATCCTTTTCCTCCCTCTCTTCTCCTTCTCCTAGTACCTCTACTCGATCTAGATGCTTCTGGAGTTCGGATTAAACATATGTTCCTCTGTTGGTTAGGTTCTTGATGAACAGATGATGATTTCTTGATGCTTTACTCATTTATGTGCACTGTCTACCTACTGTGTATGAAGAATGAGATGAATGGTGTAGATCTAGCATGATTAGATCCTTCCATTACCTTTGGAATTGTTGTTGGGAGCATTTCTTGCTCACAGAGGAAGAAAATCTTTTAGAACATTACTTCTGAGCTAGAACTTGTACTGTATGATCTAGCTGTGATGAAAAATTACTTTAAGCATGATTTAGACAAGTTTTGCTTGTTGTGATGCCTCCTTGTAGAGTTACACATCAGCTTTCTTGTTTAAAGATGATTTACTGTGCTTCTTCTAAGTGTACAGATGTGCAAAGCAAAGTTAATCCAGCTCTGCTGGTTCACTGCCTTGTGTATTTTGAAATAAGAACATATACTATACTGCTGCCTTTTTCCCTTTGTCCCTGTATGCTCAAACAAAAGCTGAATCAATCAACTGCACTTCCTTTCTTCTCTCTTTCCTATTTTCTGCATAGAACAGATATTCTCTGCCTTGCATAATTTCTCTACAGCACCTTACCTTGCTTAGCAAGGTTCTGTTAAGAACAGATGCTGAATAATTCTCTCTAGCATGGTTCTGTCAATTACAGAACCTGCTGGTCTCTCTCTAGCTTTTCAAAATCAACCTGCTGTTGCTGAGCAGCTTGTTCTTCTGGAAAATGATGACAACATGCGTCTTGTGGAATTTGCCTCCTCCTCCTCCTCGCTGTTTCAAAGTTCCTAGAGTGTATTTAGCTAGCTGAAATGGCTTGTGGTGGATGGATTAGGTTATCTCCATGAGTAGTGCTTGGTTGTGCATGTTCTTGTGGAAGAACATATAGAAATGGGTGTGCTGATGGTTGTATAATGTGTGAGTTGTGGTTGCTGTGAATTATGTGTGCTGCTAGCAGCTTCTTGAAAATGTCTTTGTGGCAAATGAATTTGCTAGGATGGTTGTGGTGCTGTTTATAAACCACTGGCTGGTTGTTGTGGTGGTGACACACAACTAGGTGACTCCTCATTTGCATTGGTGAGTAAGGTGCTTGGTTGTCAAGCTCTCATGCTTGGGCATTCCTTAGGGTTTAAGTAATGTGAGATATTTTGCTTGTGGATAACTCTCCTATGTGGCAAGCTTATCCATCCCAAGCTTGGTCTTATCTCCTTGTGGGATTTATTCTTGAGCAAGACAAGTGGTAATTGTCACTAGATGGACTTGTGGGCTGATTCTCCTATGTGGGCTTGTGAAATATTAGTGGCTTAGCAAGTTATGGGTGGTGATCATGTGGGCTTTACAATTTCAGATTTGTGGGTTCTCAATTGGCTTATTTTCTTCCTTGGCAATTAATACCATTGGAGAAACAATTTAAATTCCATGTGGCTTTGTTCTTATTGGTTCTTAATACCAATAGAGAATAATTTAATTGTGGGCTTTTCTTTAATAGGAATTTGACTAGATTAGAGGGAAACAAAAATGTTGCCTTGTAGACTAAAGATAATTGGATCAATTATATTTGCCTTTGCCCCCTGTTGCCTTTGTTGCTTGCTCAAATGGATCAATGTTGCCTTCTTTTCCTTGCTGCCTATTTGCCTCTAGATGATCCAGATGATCCAAAGTTGATCCATGATCAATTGCTGCCTTAGATATAATTCCCTCTAATCACCACTTGGGTATTAGGACAAGTTCCTAGTATCCAGTAGTCGAATTCCAACAAAAAGTTGCCTCACCCTTGTGGTGAAGGCAAACATTTTAATTAGAAGAAACCTTTCTTTTGTTTTGGTTTTTATTTATTTAGGTGATACTCAATTGCTTTATGCATACAAAAGGAATAAGATAACAAGGTTGCAAGGCTTGTTACCAAATACTTCTATATAGCACAAGGCCTTTGGATTTCACATGGTTCATTTTTAGATGATCTCCAATTGCTTCATGTATGTAAAAAGAATTTGTTCACAAGGTGATCAGCCTTGCTACCATCTTCTTTTACATAGCACAAAACTTTTGAATTTCACAATTTCTAGAGAAGTTGAGAAGAACAGATACTTGCTTAATTCCTTTATTTCTGTCCTTCTTAAATGCAGGAATCAAGAATAAGACATGGGAGGTAAGAAGATCAAGATAAGTTGAGAAGACCAAAAATGGAGTGAAGATCAAGTTTAATATTTAGTTTAGGAATTTCTTTTATTCTTGTGTAATTTTCCTTTCTCTTTGGATGAGATATGTAATTATTCAATTATGTTGTAATATTCATTTAAGTTCATTTGGTAAAGTTGTGGAATGCCCAATTCCAATTGTTGTAATTAATTTGACTTGGACATTCAAACTCTGGAATTTGTATTTGAGATGTGTTGAAATGATGAGATGAGATAAAATTGAAATTAGGACATGTTGTATTTGGATTATTATTATATGATCATGTATGTGTGAATTGAGATGATCATATAGATGAAATTATGCTTGTGTATTTTGTTAAATTGAATTATACCTTGTCGTGTTTGAAACTGTGATCAGAAGTGTCGATGAATAGGAAAGGTCATGTCCAATTTCTAGAATGCCTCGACAGATGATCCTAGTTTCTAATTAGTTGTTTCAAAGATCACGTCGAAGTTTATAGCACTCAACAGGATGATCTAGCTCCTAATTCATCGAGTCGAGAGAAACATCAATCCCTTTGTCTTTTTTCTTAAACGCGGCAAAATTACCCGCATTTTCAGATGCATGCTATGCAAATACACATATTCTATTTCTACCCTTTCGACTCTCTAAACCTTGGGGTATTACATCCTCTCCCCCTTAAACTAAACTTCGTCCCGAAGTTTCGATTATCTCGCGTAGAGTAAGGTAGAAAGAACTTCTGCAGATATTGATTCTCTCAGATTCCTTCCTGACGTGGACGTAGATTTAGGTGATCCCTTGTCCAAAATCCTTATGTCCATCCTCCATGGATCCATACTATCCATTTGTCGACTTTCGTCGCTTCTCCACTGAATTCCAATGATTTTACTACCTTTTCACGTCTCTTGGATTATCCATTTCAGGTTACTCTGGCTTTATACCCTTCTGTCGAAGATCCTTTCTACATCCTTATATGATCTCCAGGTGGCACTCTTCCTTATAATCATGAGCCTAATAAAACCTCACTTCTGATGGTAAAGCTCATCTCTTTTTGCTCGAGAATATGAGGTAACTATTCTTAACATGTCTTATAGAACATAATTTGCTCTTTGTAATTTGCTTCCTCCGAATGTAGTAGACACCTTTGTCTATCCAACTTTGATTACTCTATCTTCTCTTCAATCAATTGTAATCAGGGGTACAAACCTTCTGGCATCAATCTCCTCGGATCCTGGTCTCAATCAAATTCAACGAATAGGTATCTAGATTTCCCCATCCATGAATTCAGGTCTCATTTGTTTACTCTCCTTTAGATCATTTAGTCATAGCTTCTATGACCACTAAATCCCTTAAAATTTTCATCCTTCAAATCTCCACTTTCTATTTGGCTTCAAAATCTGGTAAAGATTTCTGCATCGAAGAACTTTTAGAGCACTAATAACCAATTCAGTCATGTCTCCGTCAAAGTCTTCCTTTCGAATTTCATGTCATCTTCTGTCAAGTACTTTCCAATACACTTGTTCACTCTCCCCCTTGTAATTCCCTAAGACTTCCATTGTTCTGACCCTCTATCAGCTGAGTTTCATTCTGTCGGCTCCATTCAGTCAAGCTTCGTGATCGTTCTTGGTGCTTAATCTTCCAGTATATGTGCCTCATGGTCTCACAAAGAACACGTGGTATATCCACCATGTTGTGAATACCCAGTATCGTTCTCTAATAAATAGATATTAACTATTCCTATATATCCAACAGTTTCCCGAAGAATACGTGGTATGTCCACCATATTGTGGACAACCAAAGTAATCCTCCGATAAATTGGATTCCTACTATGGCTAGAATTCTAGTTGGCTTATCCGATGGTCTCAAGAAAAGAATTGCACACGGGAACTTGTGCAAATGGATGATATCTTAACTCCATACTCGAATATGATGTTGGTCATCAATGTAAAATTCAGCTGACATATCATTTCCTTCCTTTCTGATACTTCAGACTAATTCCAAACAGTTGCGACTTGTTTGACCATGTAACTCGCCTTGATTGCATCTTCCATCATCCGAGTGGTCAGCTCTAAGATGTCAATTCTCTTGGTAATACATCTTTCTCCACCATTGCTCGAGATATAAACTCTGACTTTGGTACACCGACATCATATGTGGTGAGGTGACTTCATCCAAATTGGTCCACCTCCTTGGGTTGTCGACAATTCATGCCAAAACGAACTCTTCTCTCATGGTCCTAATCTTCTCTTGAAAATTCGATTCTGTAATTGCACTTCTTGACATGGTTGATATGTCATATTTCTACCCTTTTGACAACGTGCTTCCATCCAACTACTTCACTTCCGTCATCCCTTTCTAACTTATCATCATTTGTCGGATGACTTTCGCATCCACTCCTTCTTGTAATCTGTTTGTATATCCAACACAAATTTTTCCTTATATATATATCCAAGTTCTAATCACGAACTCTTGTTTGGCAGTTAATTTCACCGCTTCCATCTCTAGTAATGCCTCTCAATAGACGATCAACTTTTCCTTTATTCCGTTAGAACTAGAAATAGCCATGTTCTTCCAGTCTTCATACGCCTTTGTCATCATCCTTATAATACTTTTAGACTCCTAAGTTATGCTGAACTCATTCTCAAACTCCATTTAACTAGTAGCAATAACTCTCTATTGCTCCAACAATAACTTCTTCCACCAAGTTATGACAACCTCAAATGTATCCTCCATATTTTCCTTCTTACTTCTTGATCTTGGACTTCCATGGACAGACTTCATAACTTGATATACAAAATTGCATATTCTTCCTTCTTGGTTATTCCTCCTCATGTAGCATTTCTTGCGTCATCTTCGGTAGATCTTCGTCCAATTTGTGGTGATACTCTTTCTTGAACTTTCTTCATTCCTCCTCTAGGCACTGGTAAAACATGTCTCTAGATCCAAATATGACGTGACACTCTCCACATTCCATATTCGTAGCTTTATTGACTTCTGTCTTCTGGACTTCCTTCTCTTCATGAGCTTTCTTTGCTTCCTCATCTTTCTAGTTACTCGTCTCTCCCTTACACGAATCCTATCTACCTCTAGATCAGTAACATCAAGAAAAGAACTCAATGTGACAATCATGTCATTGTACATCAAATTCTAACTTCATGTACCAACCTAGCCAATCAAAAATCCAATAAGATCCAATAAATCCAAATACAGTTATATAGCAAACATGCAACATAAGCCCGCAAGGTAAATAGTACTTTGAGTAAAAACATCTCAAAAGTACTCAGGCTTAGATGCTATACACTATAATATAGGTTTATATCACCTTATGGTCCTATTCTAACAACTCTTTGACTCGGTAGTTACCCCAATTGCCCATTTGCAAAGGAATAAACTAAGACAAAGTACTCAGAGAGTAGTTGTGGAGTGACTTGGTTACGTAGAGAACTAAACACCATGTAGATTGAATCCTCCATCTGGCTTGAACAAAATCTCTTGACATCTCTGGATCCTTCATGTCGTTTCTGATTATACACCATAAGTAGTAATGTAGCTTCCTTCATTGCTTATGTTGTCTCCTAATAATCTTACGACTCTGTACTATACTATGGTGAATCTCCTTTGAAATGAAGCTTTAGGGTATTGGAATCCTCTTCATAGTCACCATACTTGATTATCTCCGATTCTTCACAATCATCAGACTTCTCCCGTCCTCCTGTCTTCACAAACTTACGATAGGGTTCTACTTCACCAGATGTCTTCACATATATATGGTGGTATTATCAATGATACCTTATAGGTAACACTGACTTGGATATAAATCTATTTGGGATACAAACTGGTAGAGAATATGTTCAACTTGCCCTACCAACTTGAAAATAAATGAGGTAGATAAGTACCTATAAACGAATAGTCAAGAAGATTTACTCTAGTCGAGTAAGAAAAATCTATACAAGTATAACAGTAGTATTCTCAAGTGAATAACCATCATAATTGTAGAAAGATATGGTTTAGGTAAGATAACTTCCTATAGTAATTACCAACCTACAAGTCTCCTAAAAGGGTTTTAATCCTAAGGTCGTTTTGCTCTGATACCATCTGCGGTGACCCAGCACACCACTACATGTTGTAGTGTACAAGTCGTTCATGTAACACGCATGGAAGGACCTCTCCGCAAATATTACATCCCTCAGAGTAGTACAACAGAAACATAGTCGGTCCAAGGTAACACTATAGGATTACAACACTATTCAATACAAAATCTCGAGAACCTCTTTTACATGGAAGAAGTCTCTTGCAAATGAAACACGAGAAGATCCAATTCATAGCACTAAGCTGGATATCAGCTCTATCTCTAATTCCTATTCCACTACTGCTGTTGTCACAGCCCTAGTCTATTCCATCTGGTATGTCTTTATCCAGGCTGTACTCCTTTTCCAAAATGATGTTGTCTCCTCCCTCGGCAGTGTTGTCATCATATACACCTGGTAAGGTTGTTGTCATCCTTTTGTTGGTGAAGTAGCATTGACTCCTTCAAGCTCCACCAGATAGGTTTGGACTCCTTGTTGAAGACCTCCTCGTTGTCTTCATGGATATCTATCATCTCCTTGGATGACTCCAAAAGTCTAAGCAGGGGTCAACGGGGAAAGGGTGAGCAACACGAGCGTTACTCAGCAAGTTCAAATTAAAGGCGATAAGGTGTTTTATGCACTAGCTAATACCATGACCAACGGTCTTTGGCATAATGCAAGTTTTGGAAAATATTTTTAGGAAAGGGTCCATTTTATTTTCAGAAAGCTATGCTCATAGCCTCCACGGGTCTTTAGTCATCACTTGGGATGCCTTTCCCGCAGCAATCTGTAGTTCCTTCCGGGAACACGGATGTGACAGCCACAATTTCTTGTTGTTGACTCTGCAGAGCTGCGTAACTTTACCCATGAGAGAAACCCAGCCTTGTTGCCTTTCTGAGCGGCCAAACTCGTCCATACTTCCATGGTATGGGGCCAGGTGTGAGTCCAAAGCCAATCACCGCCCTCTCTGCACAACACATATCCGCCCATTTGTGGCGCGGCCGGTAACAAAGACCGCTATCCCGCCACCCCTCCCGAGCTTCTATTCCAATCACCCCGTCAGGTGGGAAGGTCACGCGCTTCCACACTGTTGGCCGCCGCAACGGACACAACCAGGTAATAGCCTGTCGAGGATATGTGAACGAGAGAAGATACGGCTGACTTTTACCGTCCATAGCAGATCTCATGGTAAACGCTTTAATACGGCGCAAGGATCACTGTGACATTGGTAATTAATCCTAGGTATATACTTTCCCGTACAATGGAACCTCCACCACAACATCAATCCGTGGTTCCATTGCCAGCCAAACAATATATATAGCAATTCTCATCATTCGAAAATAGTTTTTCTTTTTCAATGCAATGATAATAATACGTTTTTGAAAATAGTTTTTATAAAATAGTTCAATAAGGATATGCAAGAATGAACTTGCATGTGGTAGAAATGGCCGTTCAACCCTTCGGGGTTCTAGGGTTTGCTGTAAAACCCCGAGTTCTGAAAATAGCAAAGTAATCCTGATAAGGACTACTGAAAACTCTAGCAGCATGCTATTATGCATAATCATGAAATGCATCGTCACCCCAAAATTCCCAAGTTGTGGATTTTAAGACTTTTCTAGTGTTTGGGAGTTTTAAATTATTTAAAGAATTTGACAGCAGTTTTAATGAGGAATTTTAAAGTGATTAAATTTAAATAGTTCAATATAATTGTAATTCAACACTTTATTTTCCCATATTATTTTCTTTAGGAAAAGAATTTCAAGTCATTTCCACTTAAGGATCCTAGAATTTTTCATCCACAAAATGTTTTTTCAAAACTTCAAATAAAACTTACATAAAAATTCAACATATTTTGTAGAGTATGTTGCATATTTTTAGTTGATTTTTGCGTATTTGAATTTGGTGTAAAAATTCATTTAAGTTTGAATATTTTTGATTTAGGATGAGTAACAAGATAGTCTTGGTATAGTTCAAATATTATTTTGAACTTAGTATTTATTTTCCCAAATTATTTTTCTTGAGAAAATATTTTAAGAAATTATTCCAAAAAATAATCCACTTAAGGATCTTTGGATTTTTAATCAAAGAAATAATTTTCAAAAATTCCTGTTAGTATTTTATTTAAATAGCTTATTTTCTGCTAATATTTGTAGATATTTTTAAAGTATTTTTACGAATTTATTTGAATTTATAGCAAGTTTTGAAGTTTGGGAAATTTCATAATTTAATTTTTTTTACAAATAAGCCCCTGGTCCAACTTGGTTGAACCAAGTCAAAGACCTGGCTCGGGTCGGGTCAACCGAGCCACTCTCTTCTCTCTCTCCCTCTCTCGTGCTCAAGCCCGTGCTCGACTCCTCTGGCCCCCGCGTCGCCCGCGCCGTCGCCGCCTTGCTCCGGCCAACTCTGGCCACTTCCGCCGCCGTGGCGTGGGGCAAAACACTCCCCTCGCTCCGCTCTTCTACCTCACCGGAGCGATTCGTCCCTCTCTTCCTCTCGTGCTCACCATGGCAGGTACAGAGCTTGACCTCTGTGCCGCCGTGGTGCGGTGGTGCTGGTTCGACGACCTCTGTGTGCCCCCTCCAACGGTTGCGCGAGCACTGCCTCGCCGCCGTGGAGCTACGGCCATGGTCGCACGGTAAGATCCTTTTCCTCCCTCTCTTCTCCTTCTCCTAGTACCTCTACTCGATCTAGATGCTTCTGGAGTTCGGATTAAACATATGTTCCTCTGTTGGTTAGGTTCTTGATGAACAGATGATGATTTCTTGATGCTTTACTCATTTATGTGCACTGTCTACCTACTGTGTATGAAGAATGAGATGAATGGTGTAGATCTAGCATGATTAGATCCTTCCATTACCTTTGGAATTGTTGTTGGGAGCATTTCTTGCTCACAGAGGAAGAAAATCTTTTTAGAACATTACTTCTGAGCTAGAACTTGTACTGTATGATCTAGCTGTGATGAAAAATTACTTTAAGCATGATTTAGACAAGTTTTGCTTGTTGTGATGCCTCCTTGTAGAGTTACACAGCAGCTTTCTTGTTTAAAGATGATTTACTGTGCTTCTTCTAAGTGTACAGATGTGCAAAGCAAAGTAATCCAGCTCTGCTGGTTCACTGCCTTGTGTATTTTGAAAATAAGAACATATACTATACTGCTGCCTTTTTCCCTTTGTCCCTGTATGCTCAAACAAAATCTGAATCAATCAACCGCACTTCCTTTCTTCTCTCTTTCCTATTTTCTGCATAGAACAGATATTCTCTGCCTTGCATAATTTCTCTACAGCACCTTACCTTGCTTAGCAAGGTTCTGTTAAGAATAGATGCTGAATAATTCTCTCTAGCATGGTTCTGTCAATTACAGAACCTGCTGGTCTCTCTCTAGCTTTTCAAAATCAACCTGTTGTTGCTGAGCAGCTTGTTCTTCTGGAAAATGATGATAACCTGCGTCTTGTGGAATTTGCCTCCTCCTCCTCGCTGTTTCAAAGTTCCTAGAGTGTATTTAGCTAGCTGAAATGGCTTGTGGTGGATGGATTAGGTTATCTCCATGAGTAGTGCTTGGTTGTGCTTGTTCTTGTGGAAGAACAGATAGAAATGGGTGTGTTGATGGTTGTATAATGTGTGAGTTGTGGTGCTGTGAATTGTGTGTGCTGCTGGCAGCTTCTTGAAAATGTCTTTGTGGCAAATGAATTTGCTAGGATGGTTGTGGTGCTGTTTATAAACTACTGGCTGGTTGTTGTGGTGGTGACACACAACTAGGTGACTCCTCATTTGCATTGGTGAGTAAGGTGCTTGGTTGTCAAGCTCTCATGCTTGGGCATTCCTTAGGGTTTAAGTAATGTGATATATTTTGCTTGTGGATAACTCTCCTATGTGGCAAGCTTATCCATCCCAAGCTTGGTCTTATCTCCTTGTGGGATTTATTCTTGAGCAAGACAAGTGGTAATTGTCACTAGATGGACTTGTGGGCTGATTCTCCTATGTCGGAGAATGACTCCCACGAAACAGGGGCAGTCACACTCGCGAAGAGAGTTCGTGTAAGGGGCTGAACACGACGTCAATCAACCCTCATCCGGCGCGGCGACGCTGCTCGTCGTGCCTGAGGAGGGACATCATAGCAGAGAGAGACACGGCGCGTACCCAGGTTCACGGCCCTCTTGTGGAGGTAAGACCGCTACGTCCTGCCTGTCTGTATTGCTGCTTGTAGAGGTTACAGTACAGCGTGCTTGCCGAGGGCACAGTTATGGCAATGGCGCGTGCAAGGGGAGGGAAGCCACTGTCTTCTTCTCCCTTGCGCGCAAGTAGCTAGACTAGGAGTAATGTGTGCGATCTCCTCAGCTACGGTGGTGCACCAGCTCCTTTTATAGGCGCCCCGGGCCTCCTCCCTGTCCTTCTGCAGCGGAGGGGCTACCACATGGCGACAACGGTCGGAGCACGGTGCACAGCTGCTTGGGCGTCCATGAGCGCGGTCCATGGGCACAAAAGCTGAGGCCGCAGCAGAGAGGCCGCCGTCCATCCAGGACGGCCAGCTGCTGCCGCAGAGGAGCGGGGGGAGTCCCCACGGTGACGTCGCGTTTGGCGCGTAGCGCCGGCCTGCTCCCTTATCACCAAAGAGGAAAGTATGGTGGTCTGTGCCGTCGCCCCCGCTTTGTTGACTCCTTTATCACCAAAGTGGGACTGTAGCTCCGTCGTCACCCTGCGCAGAGGCGCGGTCACTCTGCGGCCGCTGCGGAAGCCATGTGCGCTCCGCAGAGCTTGCTTTACGGTGAAGGAACCCTCGCGTGGGCGGGAACGCCCTGTGGAGGATTCTGCGTTGACTTCCCTTCAGGGAAAGCTTCCTTGGAGAGGGGGCAGCGGAGTAGAGGCTCCACAGGCCTTAGCTGCCTCCTCAGGCCTCCGCGAGGCGATTCTGCCCCGCGGGCTCCCCAGGCTTGCAGGCCTGGTCCTTAGCGAAATTCATTCGCCGAGTGTTGAGGGTTATAGAGGCCTGGCCCAGTACACCCTGGTTCTTACTGGGCTGACAGTAGCCCCCGGGCCCATGACGGGCACGACGCGGTCCAGGGGGCGCAGGCGAAGCGGCATGGGCCCAAAGTGTCCGGCCGGCCCGAGACACGTGGCGAGCGGTTGCTGCGTCTCGGCTTCTCCGGAGGAGGTGGGCGTCGTGGCGGGACCCACCACGCCTCGGAAACCGTCCTGAGGTGATATAAAGCCTGCCGCGGCTGTGCGGGCAGCAGTTACGCTGCATTTACGCCCTTTCCTTCTTGCATACACCCCCGGCGCTCCACTGCTCCGGCGATTTCCGTTCTTCTCCGAGCTTTTCCGCCGCCCTTCCTTCGCGAGCCATGGGCCCCAAGAAAGGCAAGGCGGCGATGGTGGAGGCCTGCGCCGGGCGCAGCAGGGGGAGGAGCTTGCGCCGGCTCTCATCGGCACACGCGTCTCCACAGCGGAAGCGCTGGATAGGCTGAAGGTCCTCGTCGCCGGGAGGAATAATGAGCATGGCGCCAGCGGTGTCAAGGCGGCGCGCTTCGGCAAGCTGGCGGCGGGGTGGTATCCCGTTTTCGTCCACACGCTGTTCGCCGGCTTGGTGCCGCCGTTCTCCCCCTTCCTTGCGGAGGTGCTGTCTTTCTATCAGATCCAGCTCCTGCACCTCCACCCGAACTCCATCCTGATTCTCGCCATCTTCGCCTACCTCTGCGAGGCGTATCTGGGAGTGATGCCTTCCGTGGCCTTCTTCCGGAGCTTCTACGCGCTCCGCAACACGGCGCCCGGCGAGCGGTCTGGGTGCGTGTCCTTCCGCATCGCAGACGGGATGGGCGCCGTCTACATCCCCATGTCGTGGGATGGCGACAAGGCCGTCACGAGGGTGACGAAGAAGGTGGAGGACTTCCGCCAGAAGTGGGTTCTCGTCGACGCCAAGGAGCGGAACGTCTTCTTCGATGAGCCTGAGGCGCCGCCGCTGAAGAACTCAAATTGGTCCAGCGAGAAGTTCCAGCACCAGAAGATTGCTCACTTGGTCTCGCGCATGAAGCTCGTCCGCGAGGCCGGCCTCACGGGGCAGATGGTCGCTGAGGACTTCGTGAGGCGGCGCATCGCTCCCCTTCAGGCGCACACGAAGCCGGTGTGGATGTACTCCGGCCCGGCAGACCCAATGCGCTTGCACCTCAGCACCCACGCGCCAGACGACGTCGCCTCCATCTTAGGCACGCTCTTCATCGCCCCGGAGATCCCTGTTCCGGGCACTGAGCACCTGAGGCCCCTCCACCAGCTCACTCCAAAGAAGCGCCTGGCAGTTCTGGAGATGATGCCGACGTTCACGCCAGAGGGCTTAGAGGGAGAAGAGGTGAAGGGGGCTGCGGCGCCTGTGGTGGAGGAAGACTTGTTCGGCGAGTCCTCTGCTGCTTCAGACGCCGAAGCTGACGCCGCCACAGGAGGAGTCAACCCCTCGTCAGGGGAGGCGAGCTCCTCAAAGCAGGCGGCCCCTGAGGAGGAGATCCTGGAGGTATCATCCGATGTGGACGAGGATTTTGTGGTGGCCCCGTCACGACGGGCCACAGAAGAAGAAGACGAAGACGGAGAAGATAGCGGCCCGGAGGCCGCGGCAAAGCGGTGCGAGCCCCGCACTAAGGCCATCCACGACAGGGCCGCCAGAAGCCTGGAGGGCACTCCTCTTAAGAGGAAGGCTGAGGCGGCCCCTGAGGAGCCCAGCGCTGGAGCTCATCAGGCCTGTGGCGCTCTGCCAACAAGGTGTGGGTGGACACCCGCGCCCAGCCATCTGGGTGAGTACTGTTTCTTCTTGACTTGTTCTTGCTTATCGAGAGTTCTTGCCTTTCCGAGGATCTCACTGTCTTGATTATCAGGGATCTGGCTCATGCGAAGCGCCGCCGACTCCGCAAGGCTGCGGACGTGCGGCGCGGCGCTACGCCCGTTGTTGAGGGGCCTACGGCGCCCCTTGAAGAAGCAACTGCCTCGCCACCTCCTGCCGAGAGTCTGATTGAGGAGGTGGTGAAGGCTCCGTCGCCGCCGCGCCCTGATGCTCCACTGGAGCCCCCAGAGACGCCCGCCGTGGAGACGGCGGGGACCAGCACACAGGCGCCGGGAGGCGCCGACGCCGAGATGGAGGAGGGAATTCCTCCGCCGCCCCCTCCAAATTCCGAGCCTGAGGGGGAGGCCACTTCTTCTGAGGCCGCAGCAGGCGAGGCTGCGGTTGAGCCACTGGTGGCTAGGCCTCCCTCGCCAGCCCCCGAGGCCCACGAGGAGGTGGTCGTGGAGAACAACGACGCACAAGACGGGGGGCCCGCTCCTGGGGCCCCGTGTTGACCCTGGTCCAAGCACTGCGCTTTCAGCACCAGAGGCTGGCGCTGGGGTGGAGGACGCTGCGCCACGTGAGGGCTCTTGGGCCTTGGTCTTGAGCGACCGGAGCCGGAGCAGCGCGTGCCGCCAAGCTGCCCTCCGCTTGGTGAGGGGCACCCTAGACGGGCTAGAAGCCCAACTTGCCCTTGAAGAGGCGGAGCTTGGCAGGAGGTACGACGCCCTCGCTGCTGACTGGGCCCGCTTCTTCGAAGTCAGGCGGCGGAGGGGCTCTGACGACCAAGCCCTTCAGGCGCAGCGCGACGAGGCGACGCGGCAGGCCCAGGAGATCCGCGAGAATGCGGAGCGCGAGGCGCAAGGGGCCTTGGCGCCGGTCCAGGCGGAACGCAAGGCGGCTGCAGAGGATCGGGAGGCGGCTGTGGCGGAGCGCCAGGCTGCAGCCTCGACCGAGCGGCTATCGAGACCTCCCTCGCCGACCAGTGCAAGGAGCTGGCCAGCCGCGAGGAGAAGATAATTGCTGAAGCTGAGGTGGTGAGGAAGTCTCTGGAGCAGCATCGTCTGTCCCTGGAGGCTCGCGAGCAGGCCATGGCGACACGCGAAGCTGAGGTGCTCAAGCGTGAGGAGAAGCTGGAGCAGGCGGAAACAGACATGAACACAGAACGTGAGGCCCTGGAGTCCCGCGAGAGCAGCTTGGCTGAGGCCATGGGCAAGCACGACAAGGAGGTGGAGCGGCACCGGGAGCTTGTGGAGAAGACCAACCAGAAGCTTGCCGAGAAGAAAAAGGAGGCGGAGGCGGAGGCCCTCGCCAAGCAAAAGAGGTACCGCACTGCTGTCACACAGGCCGTCTCCCGGGAGTACGCTGGGAAGTTCAAGAAGCAGGAGGACGGCTTCCAGAAAAACGCAGGAGCTCGGCAAGCGCATCCGCCAGCTGGAGGAGTGGAACGCCAACTTGAAATCCTCGCTGAGGCGCGCCAAGGACGCTCATCTCCGCACGGAACAGGCCCTCGAGCGCTCTGAGCAGGACCTCACAGCCCTGATGGCAGACATGCAGGAGTTGAATGCGCAGGTGGCCCCTGTTGTGGAGAGGTCGAGGAGGCTGAGCAGAGCGCGGTGGCGGCAGCGTATGTTCCGGTCTCTGGTGACGCGCGGGAACGCTCTTGCTGCGAAGCTGGGGGTGGATGCTCCTGCCGTCCCCGTCCACGGGAACGCCGACGTCGCCACGTATCTGGCCTACTTCGACCAGCTCTTCTCCGTCCTTGAGGGCCCTGTGGCGGAACTCGACGATGTTGTCGACGAGGAGTGCCGCAAGCTCCTGCTGGTGGCGGTCGAGCGCGTCTTCGTCAACCTCAAGCGCCTATATCCATGCTTCGACTTCGAGTCCGTGACCGAGCCCATGGAGGATGCTCAGATCGAGACGCGCCTCTCCAACTCGCTGCGGGAAGATCAACGACTATGTCAACCGCTTCAAGAGGGTCGCTGAAGAGCCGGCCTCTGGCGAGGAGGAAGACGTCGAGGAGGAAGGCGCGGAGGAAGATGACGCTGAGGAGGATGAGGCCGCCAAGACTTCTGCTTAAGCTGCTCCTGCCACAAGACGCGCCTGAGGCGCAAGTTATCTTTGTTTAAAGACTTTGTTTCATTTGTGATGGTCTGTAAAACACTTTATTGTGCTGCAATGTGCGTGCCCCTCGACGGGCATTTTATCCCTATTCCATGCCTTTTTCGCTTTACGTCGTCAGGACCCGTCTCTTAGCGCTATGACTCCGCCACTACGGTATGCCAGAGCAATGACTCAGCAAGGCCGGGGGGTGTTTAAGGCTTAGAGAGGTAAGAGCTCTCGAGTCGCGATGCTCGAGGGCTCCCCTTTGACGCTCAAGCAGTCCATGAAATGCGAAGGAGAAAATACCCGCCCGAGGGACGGAAGTTGCTCGTGAGAGGAAAAACACAACGCCTGAGGTGTAAGCGCAGGACTTAGCTTAGCGAGGTTCTGGCCTCGTGGAGGGCGTTGATTTCCCTGAAGGTGTGCTTCCCTCTTTGGGTCTGGAGCGTGACTCCACGAGCCTTGGGGGGACTCTTGTTCCCTGTGTAGGTTAGAGGCGGAACCAAAGCAAAACATGGTAGAGAAACTCATGCGCGCTTATAGGTTTCCTCATGGGTGCCTCGCGAGGAGAGTAAGTACCAAAGGTCCTTAGGTGAGGTGGCAGGTTTGGGAGCAAGCCCCTGGGCCAGAGCTCTTTGGTGAGGTAACAGGCGTGAGAGCGTGCTCACGTGTTAGAGCTCGGATCCTTTTGGATTTTGCGGTGCTGCTGGGATGCTCCCGAGGCACAGTCACCGTACTCAGCCCCCGCTCGCGAGGTGCGCAAGGGGAAAGATATGAGCGCGAATGAAAACACAGAGTAATGAAACTAAAACTCACCCCCAAAATATTACATAGCGGCGCCGCAGCGCAATGTTTCACTAGGAAACGAATTGGTTCGTTACACTTGGGCTTGCCAAGATAAAGTTTCCATGTCGAGGCATGGGGACCACATTCAGTGGCTGAGACTCTTCACGGCCTGCGGCGGCACGTTACAGGAAGAGCTCAGAGGGACTGGCCCTCAGAGAGAGAAGCTTTTGTGAAGCTTGGAGGTGAAGCTGTGCGCTTTCCTCTAGAGACAAAAAATGCCTGGTGTGATAGAGATCACGGGTAGAACTTGCGTAGATGCGCGATGTTCCAAGGGTTCTTGACCGGGATGCCGTCCTCCGTCTCGAGGCGTACCGCGCCAGGTCTGGCGACATGCGCGACCCTGTAGGGGCCTTCCCACATGGGCGAGAGCTTGTGGAGACCTTCCCTGGAGAGGATCCTCCTGAGGACAAGGTCGCCTGTCTCGAGAGTGCGCGGACGTATGTGGCGGCTGTGGTAGCGTCGCAGGTCTTGCTGGTACTTTGCCGCTCTGAGGGCGGCTCGGCGGCGCAACCCGTCGAGGAACAGCAGGTCGTCGTTGTGGAGGTCTTCTTGATTGTCCTCATTGAAGGCAAGGACCCTTGCGGACCCGTGCTTGATCTCTGTGGGGAGGACTGCTTCGGCTCCATACACCAGGGCGAATGGCGTCTCACCAGTGGGCTTTGTAGGGTTCGTGCGGATGGACCAGAGCACGGAGGGGAGCTCATCGATCCAGCCCTTGCCATAGCCCTTGAGGCGGTTGAAACTTCTCGTCTTGAGGCCCTTGAGGACCTCAGCATTTGCTCGCTCGGCTTGACCATTGCTCTGTGGGTGAGCTACCGAGGCGAAGCAGAGCTTGGTGCCGAGGCTCTCGCAGTAAGCCCTGAAGATGCCGCTGGTGAACTGTGAGCCATTGTCGGTGATGATGCGGTTTGGCACACCAAAGCGGCAGACCAGGCCTCTGATGAACTTCACGGCTGCCCTGGCTGGGATGGTGCGCACCGCTTCAACCTCTGCCCATTTGGTGAACTTGTCAACAGCCACGAAGAGGAAGCGGTAGCCCCCTTGCGATCTCGGGAAGGGTCCCAAGATGTCCAGCCCCCAGACCGCGAACGGCCAGGAGAGCGGGATGGTCTGGAGTCCCAGTGCAGGCTGATGGACTTGCTTGGCGTGGAACTGGCATGCATCGCAAGACTGAACGATGGTGACGGCATCTTGAAGCACTTGAGGCCAGTAGAAACCGCTCCTGAAGACCTTGCCAGCGAGGGTGCGCGCGCAGGAATGGTGGCCGCACTCTCCACTGTGTATGTCCCTGAGGAGCATGCGTCCTTCCTCAGGAGGCACACACTTGAGGGCAATGCCATTTGGGCGCTTGCGGTATAGGTCTTCCTCAAGGATGTAATAGGATTTCGCTTGTCGAGCGACTCGTTCTGCCTCTGCGTCTTCCTCGGGAAGGACTCCTTTTAGCAAGTAGTCCTTGAGCTCGTCAACCCAGCCTGTTTCTTGGTGCACCATGGTCAGCATCAGACGCTCCCCTGAGGATGGGCCACAGTTGGGTGCGCCACCTGTGGGAGGTGGTGGGAGTACTTCGTCTGTGCTTGTAGCTGGTGCTTCTAGCGGCTGCTTTATGGACGCCTTGGAGAGCCTCTCTTCAAAGACACCTGCGGGCTGGGCCTCCCTTCGCGATGCGCGCTTGGCGATGTCATCTGCTTCCTGGTTCTCCTTGCGCGGGATGTGCATGAGCTCCATGCCCCTGAAGTGCTTCTCGAGCTTGCGGACCTCTTCAAGGTAGGCAGCCATATGGCTGTCTTTAGGGGTGTAGCTCTTGTTGGAGAAGTTGACCAGGAGCTGGGAGTCGCCTTTGATGAGTAGGTGCTTGACACCGAGGGCAATGGCAGCTCTGAGCCCGGCGAGGAGGCCTTCATATTCAGCGATGTTGTTGGAGATCTTGTCCATCGTGAAACACAACTGGATGGCATAGTAGAGCTTGTCGCCTTTAGGTGAGGTCAGGACAACGCCAGCGCCTCCGTTGCGGCAGGAGAAAGCTCCATCGAAGTGCATGGTCCAGTGGCTTGGCATTGTATCTCCAGGCGGTACAGTTTCTGCTTCAGGAGGCTCTTCAGGAGTTGGGTCTGTCCATTCGGCGACAAAATCTGCCAGTGCTCTTCCTTTGATGACCCTTGTGGTGTCAAAACGCAAGTTGAAAGGCTGCAGCTCGATGTTCCACCCTGCTACGCGATCAGTGGCGTTGGGGTTGCGCAGGATTTGCTCCAGGGGAATGATGTGACCACCGTGACAGGGTGGCCCTGGAAGTAGTGGCGCAGCTTTCTGGAGGCGATGAGCAGGGCGAGAAGGAGCTTCTGCTGCATAGGGTACCGCTCGCGAGCATCTCTTAGCACAGTACTGACATAGTAGACAGGATGCTCGACAAGGGTTGTGGAGGGTGACGCGGCGTTGGCTCCCTCGAGAGACTCCTCAGGCCCTTTGGCGAGGTTTCCTTGTGGAGGAGTCTCAGCAGGGGTGCCTGTAGTAGGCTCGACAGCTGGCTGTGGGTCTGGCTCTGGGCCTGGAGGGACTTTTTCCTTGTCGGGAGGCTCTGGACTTGGAGTGGCAGCACTTTTCTTGGGGAGGACTGGCTCTTCTCTTTCGACCACCAGGACGGCGCTTGCGGTTTGTGGAGTGGCTGCAAGGTACAGCTTTAGATGCTCGCCCGTCCTGGGGGCTACCATAACTGGTGCGCTAGCCAAGTACTTCTTCAAGTCCTCAAATGCCTTGTCTGCCTCTGGAGTCCACTTGAAGGTGCCGGACTTCTTCATGATCTTGAAAAATGGCAGGGCCCTCTCGCCAAACTTGGAGATGAAGCGGCCCAAGCTGGCCATGCACCCAGCTAGGCGCTGCATGTCCTTGAGGCGGCGAGGTGGCTGCATTTCTTCTATGGCCTTGATCTTGTCAGGGTTTGCTTCTATGCCGCGATGGGACACGAGGAACCCGAGGAGTTTGCCTGAAGGTACCCCGAAGACGCACTTGGCGGGGTTTAGCTTGATGTTCACCTTGCGCAGGCTGGCGAAGGTCTCCTCGAGGTCCTTCAAGAGAGTGTCTCCCTCGCGAGACTTGACTACGATGTCGTCAACATATGCCTCTGCATTTCTTCCCATCTGAGCCCCCAGGGCGATCCTCATGAGCCTCTGGAAGGTGGCGCCGGCGTTCTTCAACCCGAAGGGCATGCAAGTGTAGCAATACACGCCACAGGGGGTGAGGAATGCTGTTTTCTCCTCGTCCTCTTTAGCCATTTTGATCTGGTGGTAGCCTGAGAAGGCGTCCAGAAAACAGAGGAGATCACAGCCGGCTGTGGAGTCCACGATCTGATCAATCCTTGGCATGGGGTATGGGTCCTTGGGGCAGGCTTTATTTACATCAGTGTAATCGATGCAGAGCCGGCCTCCCCCATTGGGTTTTGGGACAACCACGCCATTAGAGACCCAGGTGGGGTGGGCAACTTCTCGAATAATGTCTGCTGCTTTTAGCTTTTCTACTTCTTTGATGATGAAGGCTTGCTTCTCAGGGGCTTGTTTCCGTGCTTTCTGCTTGACGGGGCGTGCGCTTGGACACACAGCTAAGTGGTGCTCGATCACCTCCCTTGGTACGCCGGACATTTCTGACGGAGTCCATGCGAACATGTCAGAATTTGCCCGAAGGAAGGCGACGAGCGCGCTTTCCTATTTGGGAGGCAAGCCAGCGCCTATGGTGACGCTAGCCCCGAGCCCTCAGCCCCCGAGTCGCTGGTGCTCAGCGACACCTTCTTTGTAGCGGCCTGCTCCTGAGAGAACAGCTGCTTCTTCTTCTTGGGCCTCGCGAGGGGCTCCAGGTCTTCGTCAGCAGGGAACGCCATGGCAGCGGCTTTGTAGGCGAGCTCGACAGCGCGTGTAGCGTCCTGTACGTGACCATGGATGGTGATGGTGCCGCCGCTGCCAGGGATCTTGACCATGTTGTAGGCGTGATGCGTGACGGCCATGAACTTCGCGAGGGCGGGGTAGCCGAGGATGGCGTTGTAGGGCAGGCCAATGTGCGCGACGTCGAAGTCGATGAGCTCGGTGCGATAGTTTTGCTGCGTGCCAAAGGTGACTGCAAGCCTCACTTGCCCCAGAGGCGAGATTGAGCCGCTGGTGACCCCTGTGAAGGGCCTGGAGGGCATAAGCCACTCGTAGGGCACTTGAAGCGTCTCAAAGGTCTCGACGAGATGACGTTCAGGCCTGCACCCCCATCAATGAGCGTTTTGCCGACGGCGATATTGTTGATGGTGGGGGTGCACACCAGCGGGAGGGTGCCTACAGTCTTGGTCGACTTGGGGTGGTCCTTGGCGTCGAAGGCGATGGTGTACTGAGACCACTTGAGGGGACGCGATGTCTCCACCCCAGGCAGCGCTGCGTTGAGCTCACGGGCGAACTGCTTGAACTGATTGTTGGACTTGGGCGCCTGAGCCCCGCCGAGGATGCACGCCATGGCGCCTCTAGGGGCCTGGTAGCCCCCAGGCTCCTCGTCAGGGAGGTTGTTGTTCTTCTCAGCGGCGTTGGCCTGAGTCCCTTGAGGCTTCTGGTAGCCACCTTTGCGTCCGCCCTTGCGGTAGTTACGGCCTCTGCCGCGACCACCGCTGCCTTCTTCCTGCTCGCGCTTCTTGCTCAGCTGCTTGAGGTCGTAGCAGTTCTCTGTCGCGTGGCCGCGCCTGTTGTGGTAGATGCAGAAGGGACGGTTGTCCATCTTCTTCTCGCCATCCTCTGCAGAGTCCTCTCGAGCGTGCTTAGCGCCGGGCTCAGCAGCCAGCACAGCAGTAGGCTTGCGCTTGGTCTCGTCACGCTTCTTGTGGGCCTTGGATCCCTCTGGAGGGTCGTCTGCAGAGGCCACCTTGGTGAAGAGGAGACCCTCTTCAGCCTTGGCACACTTGTCTGCGATGTCGAAGAGCTTCACGACAGAGGAGAGGGTATCGTGGATGCCGAGCTTCTCAAGCATCCTGCGGTTGGTGACGCCCTCTCTGAAGGCAGCAATGACGTGCGAGTCAGGGATGTTGGGGATTTTGTTGCGGACTTGGCTGAAGCGCTGGATGTACTTGCGGAGAGTCTCGCCAGACTTCTGGCGTACGGCGCGCAGGTCGTTGTAGGTGAGGGCGCGCTCGTACGTGCCCTTGAAGTTCGCGACGAACTGCTTGCAGAGGTCCTCCCAGGAGTCGATGGAGTCCTCAGGGAGGTTCAGGAGCCACGACAGGGCAGAGTCCCTGAGGGCGTGCGAGAACCAGTTCGCCATGACCTTGTCGTCTCCTCCCGCAGCTTGGATGGAGGTGGTGTAGAGCTGCAGGAACTCGATGGGGTTGTTCGTGCCATCGTAGCCCTTGGGGAGGTCTGGCCTGAACTTCTGCGGCCAGACGACGCGGCGCAGGTTGCGGGTGAAGGCCGTGCAGCCTGTGGCGTACGTGGCCACGCCGCCCTGGAGAGCTCTGCGGTTTTGGCGCCCGGCCTGGCCAATTTCCTCGACGATGCGCTTCTGGAGGTCCCGCTGGCGCTCCATCTCCACCCGCGCGTCCGGCGGCGTCCGCTGCACGATTTGACAATCATGCGGCGAGGACGCGTGAGAGGCGGCTTTGTTTGCCGCAGCCGGAGGTGGTCCTGGCGGAGGCGGAGGTGCTCCATGCGCGGCGGTGCCTGCGCGCCCGGAGTTGTGGTGCACCAGGGAGCGCGAAGGTGCTGGAACCGCGCGCGGCGCAGCCGCGATGTCGACGAGGTGCTGGAGACGGCCAAGCCAGTTGTCGTGCGCCTCGGCGGTGGGGCGGTAGCGGAAGAGCTCTGCTGCCATGAGCAGCGCAGTGTTTGGGCTGGGCGCCGGGCGTCCAAGCGTGGACGCGCTTTGGCGCCGAGATGGATGCGAGGACTCAGCGTCCTCGCTGTGCTCGTGGTCGACGTCTTCGTCGTAGCGGTCGTCCTCATCCTCGGGGTGCTCCACGCGTGGCTCCGCAGTAGTGCGCCCCGAAGCGCGGTTGGTGCGCGGACGGCCGCGTGGCCTGGTGGTGTGGACGACGGGCTCGGTCTCAGCTCTGCCTGACGCGCGCCGGTTGGCGCGAGCAGCGCGAGTGTCCGCCATGGCGCAGAGGTCGATGGAGGTTGAATGCGCGCCTCAGCCCCCTACCTGGCGCGCCAATTGTCGGAGAATGACTCCCACGAAACAGGGGCAGTCACACTCGCGAAGAGAGTTCGTGTAAGGGGCTGAACACGACGTCAATCAACCCTCATCCGGCGCGGCGACGCTGCTCGTCGTGCCTGAGGAGGGACATCACGCAGAGAGAGACACGGCGCGTACCCAGGTTCACGGCCCTCTTGTGGAGGTAAAACCGCTACGTCCTGCCTGTCTGTATTGCTGCTTGTAGAGGTTACAGTACAGCGTGCTTGCCGAGGGCACAGTTATGGCAATGGCGCGTACAAGGGGAGGGAAGCTACTGTCTTCTTCTCCCTTGCGCGCAAGTAGCTAGACTAGGAGTAAAATGTGTGATCCCTCGCTACGGTGGTGCACCAGCTCCTTTTATAGGCGCCCCGGGCCTCCTCCCTGTCCTTGTGCAGCGGAGGGGCTACCACATGGCGACAACGGTCGGGAGCACGGTGCACCGCTGCTTGGGCGTCCATGAGCGCGGTCCATGGGCACAAAAGCTGAGGCCGCAGCAGAGAGGCCGCCGTCCATCCAGGACGGCCAGCTGCTGCCGCAGAGGAGCGGGGGAGTCCCCACGGTGACGTCGCGTTTGGCGCGTAGCGCCGGCCTGCTCCCTTATCACCAAAGAGGAAAGTATGGTGGTCTGCGCCGTTGCCCCCGCTTTGTTGACTCCTTTATCACCAAAGTGGGACTGTAGCTCCGTCGTCACCCTGCGCAGAGGCGCGGTCACTCTGCGGCCTGCGGAAGCCATGTGCGCTCCGCAGAGCTTGCTTTACAGTGAAGGAACCCTCGCGTGGGCGGGAACGCCCTGTGGAGGATTCTGCGTTGACTTCCCTTCAGGGAAAGCTTCCTTGGAGAGGGGGCAGCGGAGTAGAGGCTCCACAGGCCTTAGCTGCCTCCTCAGGCCTCCGCGAGGCGATTCTGCCCCGCGGGCTCCCCAGGCTTGCAGGCCTGGTCCTTAGCGAATTCACTCGCCGAGTGTTGAGGGTTATAGAGGCCTGGCCCAGTACACCCTGGTTCTTACTGGGCTGACATCCTATGTGGGCTTGTGAAATATTAGTGGCTTAGCAAGTTATGGGTGGTGATCATGTGGGCTTTACAATTTCAGATTTGTGGGTTCTCAATTGGCTTATTTTCTTCCTGGTAATTAATACCATTGGAGAAACAATTTAAATTCCATGTGGCTTTGTTCTTATTGGTTCTTAATACCAATAGAGAATAATTTAATTGTGGGCTTTTTCTTTAATAGGAATTTGAGTAGATTAGAGGGAAACAAAAATGTTGCCTTGTAGACTAAAGATAATTGGATCAATTATATTTGCCTTTGCCCCCTGTTGCCTTTGTTGCTTGCTCAAATGGATCAATGTTGCCTTCTTTTCCTTGCTGCCTATTTGCCTCTAGATGATCCAGATGATCCAAAGTTGATCCATGATCCATTGCTGCCTTAGATATAATTCCCTCTAATCACCACTTGGGTATTAGGACAAGTTCCTAGTATCCAGTAGTCGAATTCCAACAAAAAGTTGCCTCACCCTTGTGGTGAAGGCAAACATTTTAATTAGAAGAAACCTTTCTTTTGTTTTGGTTTTTGTTTATTTAGGTGATACTCAATTGCTTTATGCATACAAAAGGAATAAGATAACAAGGTTGCAAGGCTTGTTACCAAATACTTCTATATAGCACAAGGCCTTTGGATTTCACATGGTTCATTTTTAGATGATCTCCAATTGCTTCATGTATGTAAAAAGAATTTGTTCACAAGGTGATCAGCCTTGCTACCATCTTCTTTTACATAGCACAAAACTTTTGAATTTCACAATTTCTAGAGAAGTTGAGAAGAACAGATACTTGCTTAATTCCTTTATTTTTGTCCTTCTTAAATGCAGGAATCAAGAATAAGACTTGGGAGGTAAGAAGATCAAGATAAGTTGAGAAGACCAAAAATGGAGTGAAGATCAAGTTTAATATTTAGTTTAGGAATTTCTTTTATTCTTGTGTAATTTTCCTTTCTCTTTGGATGAGATATGTAATTATTCAATTATGTTGTAATATTCATTTAAGTTCATTTGGTAAAGTTGTGGAATGCCCAATTCCAATTGTTGTAATTAATTTGACTTGGACATTCAAACTCTGGATTTTGTATTTGAGATGTGTTGAAATGATGAGATGAGATAAAATTGAAATTAGGACATGTTGTATTTGGATTATTATTATATGATCATGTATGTGTGAATTGAGATGATCATATAGATGAAATTATGCTTGTATATTTTGTTAAATTGAATTATACCTTGTCGTGTTTGAAACTATGATCAGAAGTGTCGATGAATAGGAAAGGTCATGTCCAATTTCTGGAATGCCTCGACAGATGATCCTAGTTTCTAATTAGTTTGTTCCAAAGATCACGTCGAAGTTTATAGAACTCAACAGGATGATCTAGCTCCTAATTTATCGAGTCAAGAGAAACATCGATCCCTTTGTCTCTTTTCTTAAACGCGCCAAAATTACCCGCATTTTCAGATGCATGCTATGCAAATGCACATATTCTATTTCTACCCTTTCGACTCTCTAAACCTTGGGGTATTACAGTAATTTAACAGTATTATCACCCGAAATTATACAATCTTCGCATTTGGAAAGCTCCCAAAGATTTAAGGAATCAAAAATATCCTTGGGCATTAAACAGAATTCAGACATAATATCACAGTGAGCATGGAAAGTTTCACCATTGATAACAACTTTTACTGAGGGAACCCATCCCGATGGTTCAAAATTTACTGGCGCCTTATCATAGTGTTCACGAATCTAATTATACCCTTCTTTTAGACCAGATATGTTTGTTTCAAGAGTGTTAAGTCTATCACTTATGCTTGTCAAAGCCGAATCAATTTTACTGGTTGGAGGGCTAGAAATTGTAATCATTTTATAGCATTAAAAGCTTGATCCCCATCATAACGAAGGAAATCTCCTCCTACCACAGCATCTAAAGCATATCTGTAGCAAAGAACAAGACCGAAATAAAAGCTACTAATGAGCAGGCTTAAAGTCATTTTAGGTTCAGTTTTAGCATAGGACTCAAAAATTCTAGACCAAGCATCTTTAAAACTCTCCTCACTCCCTTGCTTGAAAGTGAAGATCTCTTCCTCAGGCGACATGATGACAGGAACAGGGCTAGACATGATAACAAGACTGAAAAATAACAATTCAAAAATAAAAGTAACTAATTTTTTGTGTTTTGATAACTAAAGCAAACAAGACTAAATAAAAATAAACTAAGCAAGACAATAACAAAGTAAAGAGATTGGAAGCGTGAACCTCCCCTTGCAGAAATCCTCTTGCTCCCCGGCAACGGCGCCAGAAAAAGTTGCTTGATGACGTGGATCGCACATTCGTTGGTAGACCCCAAGAGGAAGGTATGAAGCAGTGTAGCAGCAGTTTCCCTCAGTATGAAACCAAGGTTTAATCGAACCAGTAGGAGCAAGAAATCACTTCTGAAGGTTGTTGGTGGCGCCATTTATGATCACCAACGTGGAATCTGCACACAACACAATCAAACTACTTTGCCCCAACGAAACAGTGAGGTTGTCAATCTCACCGGCTTGCTGAAAACAAAGGATTAAACGTATGGTGTGGAAAACAGTAGTAAATTGCAGAGAATGAAAAGGAACAATGTTTGCAGTTGGTTGTATTATCAGTGTAAAAGAATGGACCGGGGTCCACAGTTCACTAGTGGTCTCTCTCCATAAAAGATAACTAACATGCTGGGTGAACAAATTACAGCTGGACAATTGACAAAATATTGAGCGCATGACAATGCATATATATGACATGATTACTATGATATTCATGTGGGCATTACGACAAAATACATAGACCGCTATCCAACAGCGTCTATGACTAATAATCCACCTCCAGGTTGTCATCCGAGTTCCCCATTGGTATTAAGTTACAAGCAACGAATAATCGCATTAAGTAATGTGCGTAATGTAAACAAATGCATTAGACCTAACGGTGCACCCTTAACCTAAGCATCGGTTATTTTATCTCTAGTGGCAACAGCACATCCACAATCTTAGAAGTTATTGTCACTCTCCCAGATTACCGGAGGCATGAACCCACTATCTAGCATAAATACTCACTCTTGGAGTTACAAGCATCTACTTGGCCAAAGCATCTACTAGTAACGGAAAGCACGCAAGATCATAAATAACATATAAGATAGATTGATAATCAACTTGACATAGTATTCAATATTCATCGGATCCCATCAAACGCAACATGTAGCATTACAATAAGATGATCTTGATTATGATAGGCAGCTCACAAGATCTAAACATGATAGCATAAAGTGGTGAGACAACCATCTAGCTACTTCTATGGACCCGTAGTCCATGGATGAACTACTCACGCATCACTCCGGAGGCAGGCATGGTGATGTAGAGCCCTCCGGTGATGATTCCCCTCTTCGGCAGGGTGTCGGGAAGAGCTTCTGAACCCTCCCGAGCTAGGGTTGATGGCGGCGGCGTCTCTGGAACTTTTCGTGGATAATGGCTCGGGTATTTAGGGTTTTCGCGTCGGGAAGATTATATAGGCGAAAGGGCGGCGGCTGGAGACGCCCGTGGGGCCCACACCACCCCACGGCGCGGCAGGGGGCCTGCGCCGCCCCATGGTGTGGCTGGCTCGTGGCTCCCCTCCGTCTCTCCTTTGGACTCCGTGTACATGTTGGAAAAATAGGAGGTTATGTCCAAGTTTCGTCCAATTCCGAGAATATTTCCAGACTAGCTTTTCTGGAATACAAAAACAGCAGAAAACAGGAACTGGCACTGTGGCATCTTGTTAATAGGTTAGTCCCAGAAAATGCATAAAAATGCTATGAAGTGTATATAAAATATGTAACAATTGGTATAATATCAACATGGAACATCAGAAATTATAGATATGTTTGAGACGTATCACTCATCCAAAGGTACGACCTACACATCAAAGACCAAGCAAACCATGTGTGTCCAAGATAGAGGAGCATATCATCAATGACATGTCCATTCATGTTCATTAAACCATTAGCACAACACAAATATGTGAAAGTCAAAGCATATGCAAGGTTAAGGTGCAAGCAACTTCTTGAAACATCCTTAAAATGTGGGAACACAAAAACTCCATGAAAATGTGAGAAGGCAATGATAGCTATCTCATTTTGAACCATATGATCATTATTGCACACAAAGCATTGGAAAGAACAATTTGTCATCATCCTTGATGCAATAAGAGGAGAGCTTGGCAAAAACACACAATGAAGAATGTCCAAAATATCATCATGGGTGCAAACAAAGCACATGAAAGAGCGAGTTTTCTTCATATTTGTTGCAACACCAAATTGGTATAAACCAAAACACTGAAGACAAGACATGCACAAAGTGTCCTTATGGTTGCAAACAAGCCATTGGAAAGAACACGCGTTCATCATTTTTGTTGCAACACATAAATCATCCATGTGAAAGATCAATTAAACATGCTTGTCATAGGGAAGACCAAAAGCAACATCAAGATTGCAAATAAACCATAAGCAAGAGAAATTGTTCAACTTGTTTGATGCAAAACATGGGCAAAGTATTAGAGTTGGATTCAATCCACAACTCACATGTATGCTCTCAAGAGCTCTTGTTGTCAACTCATGCTCAATTGAGGTTGACATTATCATGCGGTTACCGGCACACACAAGACACCATATGAAGAAATTATGTGCACGGTATATGAACACATCATCCATCATGAAGTGTATCTCTTCATTTGCTCATCACCAAACACATCAAAATCAATGGGAACATATGACATATGTGGATGGTCACTATGCAAAGTGAAGGATGGAACAAGGTCCATAAGAGAAAACGAAACATCTCCAAAATGAGAGAAAGCTATGGGGGAAATCTCGTTAGCAAGCATTTCAACATTATTGCAAGCAACACATGTGAAAGAGGAATTGTTCAACATGTTGCATGCCACAATGGGAGAAAAATGGAAGCATTCGTAACAAGGCATGCTCATGGCAAAATCATCACAAATAGGTGATTCCACATGATCAACATTGGTTTCAAACAAAGTATCACAAGGGAATAAGAACGAATCATATGTGACATCCATATAATCATCCATAGCATGCAAGCAATCATAGTTCATCATGTCCACTAGAGGGAACATGGTCACATCAACACCCATACCTTTGTAGTCCCGCTCATGTGAAGTAGGTGTTGAAGTAGTAGGGGCTTCCATGTAGCCGACTTGTCCATCTTGAAGTAGACATGGGGTGGCATCATCATCATCCTCCATGTACATCTTCTCCATTTGAGACACTGTCATATCGAAGAGTGACGTCTCATCTTCCATGTAACCTAGCACACAATGAGAAAACACACTAGAGGTAGAGGTTAAGTTGTTAGAAATCAAAATGGCCTCACAAGACCTATCAACTACCTCTCTCAACTCAAGTGGTGTATCACTCATTCCCTCAAAGTGCAAGCACTCAAACTCACATATGGTGGAGGCACTCAACTCACTCTCACTCTCACTCAAGTGGGCTAAGTGGCTCTCATTCTCACATGGGATTGGTACCATCTCATAACTCAAACACATGAGGGTAGGCTCAATGTTCTCAACTCCAAACGCCTCCAAGGTTGAAGGGAAACTCCCATGCTCAACCTCCTCAACCATCGCGCCTCCAAAGGTCAATACCATAGTGTAGGCATCATCACTCGACTCCTTTGCCGAAGGGAAAATCCATGCTCGGCAACTTCACTTGGCGCATCAACCAAAGTGATAGCATCATCCACGCTCGCCTCCATGGTCGAAGGGAAAATCCCATGCTCGACCATCTTCTCGCCATCTTGGTCTCCATTTGAGCACTCCCACATCATGTGACCTCTTCTATTGCATAGTGGGAACAAGAGATTGGGACATTCTCGTGGATCATGGTCTTGGCCTTGGTAATTCTCACATATAAGGTCTTCTTCTTGCCATATGGGGGCCAATGTGGTGATGGCACTTGGTGTAGAAGTCATATCAAGAGAAGTGCTTGAGAAGGGCGCTGTCTTGGTTGTGTCCGCACAAGTGTTGCCATGCTTCTTGCGGCGTCGACGTGAGCTTGACCGTTGCTCGAAGAACTTGTCGATGTCGGCCATGAACTCGTCAACAATAGAATCAACACTAGAAGGAGACACCATAGGATGTGCACTTGCCGCCATCTTGGATGTGGAGGTTGCACCTTGAACTTGGAGTGTAGGCGTAGGTGCTTGATGGCGTGGCATCCGTCTTGACTTCTCCTCATGTCTTTGTTGGCGTTCTTGAGAGGAGGGATGGCGTCGAAAATCGTTTGGATGCTTCTCCTCATGTCGACGTCGGCGTGCTTGTTGCTTTGGTGACCTTGTCTTGGAGCTCCCACTCGAACTTGGTGATATGTTCCGAAGCTTGGCGAGTGTGGTGAGGTCATCTTGGAGCTTGGACAAGTTGCGGTCGACCTTGGCAACGTTCTTGTGGCGCCTTGTAGAGTGTGATGAAGGATGTATGCTCTTGGCAAGCTTGTCAATGGCGTCCTTGAGATTTTGGAACTTGGCCTTGTTAATGCACTTCTTGGGGCGCCGCCTTGTTGTCGATGTAGAGTGTCGAAGCTTGGCGCTCGTGGTGATCTCCTTGTCATGGCGCCTTCTTGACGTAATTGGAGCTCCATAGGATGAATGCATGGTGGCCTTGTCGGAGCACCGTCTTGAGCTAGAACCATAGTAGGTTGTGCCATGACGCTTGGTGGTGCCGCTCTTGAACATGGTGGTGATGGGAGTCTTCTCCTCTTGCATGTTGTCGATGTGTAGTCGATGTCGTCGCACATGCTACAAGAGTAGTAGTCATAGACGTTCTCCACCATGTCATCGGAGTTGTAGTCATGGCGGTCCACCATGTTGTTGTAGTCGAAGTCGGTACCATGTGATGAGGCATATGAGTAGATTTGCGCCTCATTGTCATTGGAGCTTGTGTAGTCGGAGTCATGGTAGATTCGTGTGTACTTGGAGTCAATACCATATGATGAAGGTTGCTCGAAGTCGTGGTACCGTTCCATGTCGTGGACGCTCGAATAGTCAGAGTCGTAGTCGGAGTAGTTGTAGCGGAAGTCTTGGTGATGCTCCATCATGTCATGGGGGTCGTTGTTGGCGTAGTCGTAGTAGTCGTCCCCATGTCCTCAAAGCATGAGGCATCATAGTCCATGTAACTCATCATGTACTCAACATCATCTTCGCCTCCATAGTTGAATTCGCTCTCCCTAGACATGTTAACTCACAAGACAAGTGTATATGTGGAGTAGAAGGAAACTAGAGCACAACCTCTCACCTTTGTAGATAGTATTGGACGTCGTGGACAACCAAAGGGAACGATCACAAATAAAGTGCTTGTGTTCAAGTATCCAAAGCAAACTCCAAAACACACACAGCTTAAAAGTTGGATAGGAAGGTATGGTAGGTGGAAGCAAATGGAACCAATCGGAAACCAAGATATTGTAAAGGCAAGTAGAGAACCACGATGATCACAAAGCAAAAACAAGTTAATCTCAAAAGATAGAAATGTAGTTCAAGGAAACACACGCGCGGAGAGATAAATGAGACTTATGCAACCAAAAAGTGAGCTAAAGAACCATATGATCCTAGCGACGACTATAAGCTCGGTGTTGCACAAGTACAAGGAGAGCCACTAGCTCGATTGCAATTTATTTGGTGGGCTACAAGATTTGCACAAAATGTACCACCTACTAGATGTTCATCGAGCTTGCGCTTCCTACAAGAGGTGTGGCAAGTGGTGTTTCTTCTTTTCTTTTCTCTTTTGATTTGGCACTTTTTGCTTCTTGTCTTTTTTTTTCTCTTTTGCACACCCACTTCTTTTGATGCCAAAACAAGATATATGAAGAACTAGCGCATGTACTTTTGCTTAGAAACTTTTGCTTAGAAACTACATGGTGCAAATGTGCAAAGCCCAAGCAATCATAAAGAGTTAGCCTCAATAGGACATGGTAATCGCAAAGATATAGTGTGGCTCACAAAGGAATGGCAAGGGGCAAAGGTTGGCAATGTTATACCTTTCGTCGATGTTCTTCACCCTTTGTTGTAGAAGCTTCATGCTTGCCTACAGATTTTGGTGGTGGTGTATGATGGAGCAACCGCAATGGTGATGTAGGCCTTGATCGTAGCTTCGAAACGAGCCAAAGAACACAAAAAACGGAGCCCAAATGCAAAATCTATGGCCAAAACCGTATTCCAGAAATTCCAGTTTTTAGTAAGGGCGGTAGTACCGCACGCGGTCCGGTAGTACCGGGTCGGGTCGCTGTTCGTGTCCGAGATGCGAAAATGCGCGATTTTGGCGGAAAAACGGCTCGAAAATGGCCAAATCGAAGGGGAAATCGATGGAATTAGGCTATGGGAACGCAAATGAAGGTAGATCAACAAGTATAGCAATAGATCTATGGATCAAAACCTGCAAATACGCACTCAAATCTCAGATCGATCCAACAGCAAATTGGGGCTATTTTTGGTGGAATTTTCGAAATTACTCAAAATCAAAGAAAAAATTGGTGGATTTGGGGGTGGAAACACAAGTCAAATCCGTGGCAACCATGATCTGATACCATATGGTGAAGTAAGGGACTTCTAGGGTTGCCCGATCTTCACGGATTGACGGCGGGAATGGACGAACGCACGCAAGAAACACGAGGAACACGAAGAACACCAGGAATACAAGAACACAAACCCGATACAAGAACCGTTTCCCTTACCGGTCGGTCCAACTGGCCCAATAGAATCCACACGAGGGTGGGAGATTGGCAAGTAGATACAAGAAGGGATCTTGGATGGTTGTTTCTCCAACGGTCAACCAAACCGCTCCAATAAAGTCACCCGAGGATGAAAGATTGGCAAGTAGTCAAACTACAAGTAGAGGTCTTGAATCCACTAGAGGGATCTTCTCCACAAGGGGAGGAACCATCCCCACAATGGGAGGAAGGAGACCATCTTGAGGTGAAGGAGCACAGCTCTACTCTAATCTCAAAACATAGTCTATCCTAGATCTGAGCAAAGGGGGTCCTATTTATAGTGTTGACTAAAGGGGTAGGTGGGTGGATAAGATTACAAGGCACATGGGCCTTTTCAGCACACAGGCTAGCCCACGCCGGTAGTACCGGGCTCGGCGCGGTAGTACCGGCAAGGGAGTAGTACCGGGCTCCGGGGCGGTACTACCGGGACAGATCAGCCGCGAGTCCAGTAGCTCCTGGGAGATGCGGTAGTGGACGCGGTAGTGGGCGCGGTAGTACCGCGCCAGCATGTGGCGGTAGTACCGGGGCGGCAAGACGCGGTAGTACCGGTGCGGGCAGTCGCTCCTTCAGGTGACACGTCAGGCGGCTGGTCCGGGCGGTAGTACCGGGGCGTGTCCGGTAGTACTGCCTCATGCAGTTTCTTCTTCCTTCTCCTCTTCCAAGCCACCGTCTTGTGGGGCTTCATTCCTCTTGTACCTTGGTCAACCTCTCGTGTACCCGTAGTCATCGTGGTGAACCTAGTATCATCAAGTGATGGAGGATGAGGTAGTATACCGTCCAAATGTGTGGGAATTGAGTTCTCTAAGAGGAATGAGTTCACCTTTGATGTCCATGGTGACTTGTGATGTGTTGGGATACTTGACATGGTGATGGTTCTAGGTTGCACTACATCAACAGGCCCAGTGCGGGTGCACTCCCAGGAAGCACTCGCAGAGGATGAAGAAGCAAGCAATGTGGAGGACGTCGTTCGGCGTCAGATCGTGGATTTGAATCCCATACGCGTACAGTAGTCTGCGCAGGAAATCATGCAGAGGAAAGGAGAAGCCCCGATGCAAGAAATCGAAGAAGCAGACACGTTCGCCAGATCGAGGTTGGGGAATTACCTCTTTCCCCGGCGCGCACACGGCCAGCTGATCGGCTGGCGGCAGCAGTCCATCTTCCCGGAGCTCGTCAAGGTGCTGCGCCTTGACGGACAACTTGACCCAGTCGCCGGGAACCTTCTTCAACATGTCGACGCCCGTGGCATCAACAATTGTGGTGGCGCTTGCCGCCACACCTCCTTTCTTCTTCGTCGCTGCCGCACCGGTGGCAGCAGAGCTCGTCGCCATCGCGCCTTTCTTCGTGCCTACCTTGGTCATGATCTACTTCTCGTTGTGGGCGCGTGGGCGAGTTTGGCATACGGTGGCAATGGAGAACAGGCGCGAGGAAGAAGACGAAGCAAGGGCAAAGAACGGCGACAATGGGGACGAAAGTAAATCTTTCCCCTCGCGATGACATTAATATACGGCGGCGCCGTCCAATCTCAACAGTTCAAACAACATCGGCAGCAACGGCCTGCATCCAACCCTACACGTGGCGGCAGCGGAACACAACCGTCGCAGTCCACGACGCCCACTACGCATGAGAAACAAGGCAACCATCATCACGTTCCGCAAAACACGCGCCGTGTGGTCAAATCAGAACTGAACCGACGTCCTCTCTGGTCAACACTGACAGTGGGCCCACACTGATGCGTCCCACTAGCGGAACCGCGCAAGCAACGATCGTCATGCATGACGTCAGCTTTCTGAGTTGGAGAATCTTTCGAGCCGGACTCTCGGTGCAAACAACAAAATAATGCCAGCAGGTTATTGGGTCCCTTCGACGGACCCTCGCTTTTTCGACTCCGGGGCATACTCCACTCGAGCATATAAATCAGTAGGCCGTAAGGATGAACATGGACTCCATTAATTTGTCGAGTCCGCGAAATCACACCATTCCTTTCAGTAGGCCAACATGCTAATAGGGGACTCCTTAATCTGTCGAGTCCCTTCACTCCCATCGGGATCATACCAAAAAAATTCTTTTGATTGTATGTCAATTGAGATTAACCTCAATTGCAAGCAATTCAGCTCAATCTCGGGGGCTACTCCCATCGAGAGCACTGTCGGGCCCCCGATAAGCACAAGACTACTAGATTACTGAGTCTCAAAACAAGCACTCGCAATTCTATCGACTGATGCTACTCAGCTCCATACACAAGCTTATCACGACAGCAGTCGCAAAACATTCGACTCCCGAGATGCGTCCGCCACATGTGTTCCTCGGATGCTGCACCCAATGTGCAAAGATAAGACCTGTCGATCATTCGAGTAGGCCAGAGCTCGCACCAGCTGCGTTCACCCTGTGATTTCCGTGCCAGCAGGCATGAATAAAATCCCGACGGACGCGTTGGGTACCCAATTCATCACAAAATCCTCTGTAAGACCTCCGCGGCATGAGTCGAAGCTTATCGGCTCTTTCCAGGATTGAGTCCGGGGAATCGGGCTTGATGTAGGCTGGCTAGGTTCTTGCCCAAGAGCATCTAACTGGTCCCGATCCGTCGAGTGCGCCAGGCCAGCCATGTCATCATCCCTAGAAACTGCCAGCAAGACAGCAAAGCATGATCATATCCAGCAGTCGATGCACTCCCGACTCAGAAAAAAAGCCTTGCAACAGGTGAAGAATGACGTGCACCCGGAGAGGAGTCCTTACCCGAATCTCTGACTCGACCAAGCACTCGGGGGCTACTGACGTGGGACTACCTATCGGGTGCCCCACTATGAAGATACCTGGTGCACGCAAGGACAAGGGCCCAACCGAAGGCCTACTAGAAGACGATGATCAAGGCCCATGAAGGGAGCCCAAGAAAATAGAGTACGCCCCAAGGCAGGCGAAACCTAAGTCGGTAGAATCTACCATACCTGTAAACCTAGTCGGTTGCGAACTCCCGAGACCCAGCCTCCTTTATAAAGGCTGGGAGGGTCGCCGATCAAAAGGACACGCTCATATTCCGCCACCAGAACCCTAGCGAGATCAACATCTCGTCGGGATCGCCATTGTAACACCTCCAAATAATCAATAACAGACAAGCTGGAAGTAGGGTATTATCCTCCGGGAGCCTTAACCAGGGTAAATCGCCTTGCTTGTCAGCCGTGGTAACTACCAGCACTCCAACTTCTCTCCCTCTCAATCAACCTGGGGTACTCGACCCTGGGATTTGCCGTGGCCACCCCACGACAGCAGGGCTAGGCCCCGCTCTTCCCTCTCCTCGCCATCGCCGGTGCACGCTGCAGGTTCAATGGTGGCGACGCGCTGGCGAAGGGGGCAGAGGTTGTGGGCGTTGCCATGGCGTGGAGGGCCTCACGGTGCTGGTGTTTCATGTCAGTGGCGGCGGGGCTCGATCTGGCTGTCGTTGGCCGGTGTGGTCCTCTTCCGATATGCAGGGTGGCGTCCCTAGGCGGTGCGGCGGGCCTCAGTTGGTTTGGATGCGCCCTCCTTCTCGTGTAGGTCCGGGGGCGGAGCTGGGCTATCCTGCGGCGTTCAGTTGCAGGACGAGCGGAGAACTGGCGAGGGGGCGGTCAGCGGCGCACAGCGGCATTACTGGCAGTGATGGAGGTGGGTGGTGAGCGAGGTCTCTAGTAGGAGGGCGATGGCGGCGGCGGCCCTCATGATGTAGCGTGGCAGCGGGGGCTTTACGGGCCCGAACTAGGCCTGCCTGGGCCTGCCTGGGCCTGGTGTGCTCCTTCTGGCGCGTCTGGTCAGCAACCGTCTCTAACGGTGGAGGATGGTCTCCTCGGTGTGGGTGCGGTGAGGCCGGTGGCCGGATCCGGGCCCGACGGGCCTTGGTCTGGTTACCGGCATGTGGGCTGCGATCGGTGGATTATACGGAGGTGCCTTGTCTAGCCAAATGCTATATATCGCCCGCAGGCGGCGCCAGACGGCCGCGCCGCCTGAACTGCCGCGCTGCTGGGCCGACCCATTTCCTTATTTTTTTATTTTTATTTTTATTTTTCTGTTTTTGTTTTTTATTTTATGTTTTTCTTTTTCTTTCTTTTTAATTTTTCTTTTTTCTATTTCTTTTCTTTTTTCGTTATTTTCACTTTTTATGATTTTGAAAAATGTTTTCGAAAATTGTTCACTTTTCTAGGTACAGAGCGATGAGGAGGCGATGGCGAGGTTTACGCGGGAGAATCCCAGTACCTACAGTATGAGTTGGAGTTCTACTGGAAGTGCGAACTCGAGAGGAAGAAGATGGCCGACGAGGCTGGACCCTCGATGATGAAGGTCAAGAAGGAGGGCAAGGCTGGACCCTCGACGGGGATCACCGTGGACTCTGAATCCTTCTCGTTCAATAGAGCTTGGATTCCTTCTCATCAGTCGACTAGGATGATTAGTGGTTTCTATTTTCAGTTCGTTTAAATGTTTAGCAATGTTCAGTTCTATGTTTAGCTCAAATGTTTATGAAAATTCCGGATATTTTCATATAAAATGCAATGTTTGGAGTTATTTTTGGGCAGCTGTTGGATTAGTCGTGCCCTAAAATACATACTCGGTGCCCTATACCCCCCCTAGTTTGGTGATGCATATTTTACTTAATACGATTTTGGTGCGGAAACTGCAAATGACTCCCAAGCTACATGGAGCTCGTCTTTTGAAAAAAATCAGATTCGACACTTTTGAGTTTCCAAAACTCGTGAAACAATTCCCAGATGAAGATAGTGTTGAGATCTACAAACATGGAAAATTTCAACTCAAAATTTGATATATTTTGGGCTGCACGAAAAAGACAAATCGGGAACAATTACGAGTTTTTGAAAATGTGTACTATTCCCCACCCATTTGTCATTTTTGCCTAGCTCACAATACAACGTATTTCGATTTAAATTTTGCACACAGATCTTGATATTATCTAGATCTGGGAATTTTGTCTCGATTTTTGGAAACTCAAAAGTGCCGATTTTGATTTTTTTTTAAACAAGCTCTATATGTAGCTCGAGAGCCATTAGTCCATCCTCGTTTTTGGTGTCCTGTTTTTTTTTTTTTGAGGGGATCTACACTGCGTCTTCAACAAAGTAAACAGAAGAAGAACAGAAGAACGTGGAAGAACAAATTGACGAACTCAGCACAACAGCAGCGCCTGAAGAACCTGGGAGGCCGACCGCTGAACCGCCGCACCGCCTGACGCCAAACTCCATCGCCGGAACACCGCCGGAGAGGAAAGCACCAGGCCGCCGCCATCCCCGGGAAAGGGAGCACCCCACTCATGTAGAAGACCGCAGAAACCGTCCGCCGCAAGCGACGAAACCGAAGCTCGATGAACGCACACGGCCATGGCGCCTCCTCCCCGCAACCACCCCTCTTCCAACCAGGCCTGCACTGAGCACGAACCCAGCTTGCCGGAGCCACCGCCGAAAGCACGCCTTGACCCCACCTCCTCCCCTCGCCACCACGGCCGGCCGGAGGAAGAAGAAGCAAGGCGAAGATGAAGCAGAGCACGATGTCAAAGGCACTCGTCCCCACGCCACCACGGCCGGCCGGAGAAGCCTGGACACCACACCAAAAGTCGACGAAGAACTCCGAGATCCAAGAGAAGCTACTCCTGTACAAGCTCCATGTCCTCGCGACGACGCCGGAGTCCACGTCGCCGTGCCGACAAGGACCAAGCACAAAATCCACGACATGGAGTTCGCCGCCGAACCAACCCCCATGATTGGACAAGCAGCTCACAGATCCACCACCGGCCGCCTCCAAGCAGGCCACCGGCTGCAGATCAGAAGCAACCTTAGAGCCCTGCACCTGCAAGAACAGAACCACCAGTACAACACTCCTAGGAAAGCTCGAAAGCTCCACAACGATGCCGGAGCACACATCGCTGCGACGGCGGAGCCCAAGCACAAAAGTCGCATCCAGACCGGCGTCGCCGCCACCCCGGCCATGAATCGACGCCTTGCTCCAAGATCCACCACCGTCGCTGCCAAGCAAGCCACCGGAGCCAGATCATGAGCAGATTTATTCGCCGCCGCCACCATCACCGCCGGAGCCAAAACAGAGGACGGTCGACACCCTAAACAGACTAGCTACTAAACCTAGTTGTACAAGAATCCACCCGGCGATTCAACCCCCTCCCCCATCCGACGGCACCGAGGCCGACAGGAGGGAGGAGAACGGCGGAATCGCCGGCGGAACGAGCGTCGCCTTCCGGTCGCCTCTCTTTCTACTGTAGAAGGGGAGGGGAACGAAGCGAAGAGTTTTTGGTGTCCTATTTTACATCACTATTGGAGATGATATGATGTTAGCACTATGTATCATGTTGTTGTTTTGGCCTCATTGATTCAGAGCGGGCTATAATTTTTTCTCTAATCTGACAAACAATAGTTTTTTCTTTTTGTAGGCAGATAATAATTACTTAAGTTACTACTCCCTTCATTTTTTAATATAAGATGTTTTAGTCTTTGTCCACATTCACATGTATACAAATGTATCTAAACACGTTGTACTGTGTATATTTATTCATTTTAGTCCACATTTAAAAACGGAGGGGTAAGAAATAGCAAATCCGTTTTTTTTTTTACATAGAGCAGACATTAAGAGCAAGTGACCTGGAAAGAGATTTGAGAGGTGGGAACAGCACCTAAAAAGGGGAGGCGGAATTGCGGAGCTCCCCTATGTTTTTCTAGGAAAAAGGAAGCAGAGGGGAGAATGGCGACTCACACAGGCACCGGTTCCTCTCTGCAGCAGCAACCGCCCCATCCATTCCTCCTCCATCCTGGATCAGGTTTGCACCGCCTCCACCTCTCACCTCCCTCTTACGCTTCGTGATTTTGATTTTGCTCGCCGTTTGCCGGTGTGTCCATCCACCACCACATCCGAGGTAGCTGGGGATGATTCTGGTGTTCCGTTCCTTTCTTGGCAGGCGCGCGATGGTGGAGATGAGGAGGGAGGCGCTCGCACGGGGCTTTTCCGCCGACGGCGTCCTCCGCCGCAACCGTCCTCTTCGTCCTCGCCAGCCACGGAAGGGGACAAGAGCACGAACAAGAAAGGTGAGATCGCGAAGGCCATCTGGGACAGGATATCGTCCATTTCTTCCCCAAGAACCCGCCTCTCCTGCTGGGGCAACACCGTGACGAGGCACCCGATCCGCCGGAGTTGGAGCGGCAGCGGGACGGGCGGCGGACAACACGGCACGGGGGTGGCCGTGACGGTGACGGCAGTCATGGCGCCCTCAAGGAAAGCCATCGCGGCGGGGTCCAGGTCCCTGATCGAACGCAACGATTTCTACTGCCAAGAATGTAACACGCACAAGTAGGGAGCCTGCTTTTTTACATGTCGGATGCCGTCCCTGTTTCGGTTGAGCGGGTATCAAATGTACGGGTTTGCCTCTGTAAAATTCAATACAAATTATCACTGAATTCTGAGCTCCTCCCATGGCCTGAATTCATTTGTATGTACTGCTTCTCTACGGGGAAGCCTTATACAGTTGTATTTCCTTTTCGTACTTCAGTTTTAGTAACGGCAAAGTGCCTCTGACAAATCAGATGACAAAAGCTTTCAGACAAAGACAAGCGTACTCGAGAAAGTCAGGTTCCGTTGATCTGTTATCTCTGATGGAATGAGAGGTCGATTCTCATCTGCATAAAGTAGAGTGTTAGACAAGTTGAATCGATTCTTGGCACTATGATGAAGCATTTTATGAGACGACTTCCTAATCAAGTGTTCTTCTCACGGAAAGCTCATATACGGGACAGATAGGTGGAGTGATTCGGTGCACTTCTCACAAGGAATGCATATAAAACCTGTTTAAAGCACATTCAGGGTCTAATCTGCAGATATCCACCAACATAACACCAATTTGAATCATTAGTACATAAGTGCTTTCTGGTTGTGAAAGAAAGATATCAGTGACAGTACCTGGGCCTCGAAATGGTCAAGAACAATTTCGATTATGTAAAGCATTCCTCATCATTAGTGCTAGAAAGAAAAATCTCTAAACTATGTAGTGTAAAAGCCAGTTTCCCGACAAACTACTTGGACATTGCATTGGCAGTCCCCTACAAACTACTTGGACATTTCATAGAAAGCAAGGCTGGGGGCCTATGGTGCTCCGGATCACTGATTCCTGAAACTTCACGTTCTAGCTGGTGTGGCGAGTTAAATATGGAGTAGAGATCCGAAAAGTCCATGTATAGCCCGGGCTGCATATAGCCTGTTTTTTGAAAAAAAAACTTAAAACGCCATTTTAAAGTTTCAACAAATTCTTCCTCAAAAAAAAAAGTTTCAACAAATTCTGAAAACATTTCTAGACAATGATAATGATGTATTGTTCCAAAGTGCAAATTTTCATTTCGAA
The DNA here is from genome assembly GCA_947311845.1 of Poa pratensis. NCBI lineage: Eukaryota > Viridiplantae > Streptophyta > Magnoliopsida > Poales > Poaceae > Poa > Poa pratensis. The sequence continues at coordinate 3,638,167 of CAMZMU010000110.1, read as the reverse complement.
ACACTTTGTATTTTGAGCCACACAAAAAAGACAAATCAGACAAATTTTAGAGATTCAGATTTGTGTACCGTTCACTACTTAAAATCTCCACTTTTATCATTTTTACACAGGATATAATACAATTATTTTGAGTTAAAAAAATTCACATTGATGAATACATCGCTGGCTACATCTAGGATTTTTCTCAGAATTTTTTGAGACTTCAAATATTGATTTCAAATTTTTCCAAAAAAGGGATACATGTAGCCCGGGCAACAAACCACCACACTCATAGAGATCTAGTTTTCATATAGTCGTTTGGACAGAACAAAGGAGTTTGTGTTATCTTGTTCTTGCCTGGGCGTTGCATTTCTAATTTGCTGGAGTAGTTGGTGTTTCCTTTGTTTAGAATTTTTTTACATTTACAAATACGATTTTTTGATTAGTGGATGCATCTACACCTATAAGGCAAAATAGATTTCCCCGTGTTTCCTTTATTTTCTCGGTTGTGGTTAGCACACAATGTTGTTTATCATGTTTCGAGCGTAGTTGTCTTCGGAGAAAAATTGGAAGTCTGCATTATTAGTTTTCATTCGTGGCAATGAAAATTGAGAGTTGTGGCTCTTTTCATCAAAAAAAAAAAGATCAAACATTATTACAATTGTTATTTTCTATATTATTCATCGGCCCACAATTCTTGGAAAGGTAAATGAACATGTTAGATAGCATGCGATGGTGCCATTTTCGCCACTAGGTCCGGGGGAGAAGTCTTGGGACATTCAGTTATGCACTCGTTTGACTGTGGCATAGCATTTATCCTTTACTAAACAGCAATCCGACGAACACTCTCTTTCACGGACACACATTCCCTGGAAGTGGATCTTAACGCTTTCCGTGTCTCCCAGTATTCTGCCTATGAAAAAAAAAATCAAATTAGTTTATGTGTATATCAACTAAGAAGTAATTCATACAACAAGCAAAACAAAGAAATAAAAAATCACTTTAAAAAAAGCCGTAAGCACTTCTGAAGAAGTAAGAAATATGCATATATAGCGTGTGCATTAACTGCTCGATCATGGAAGATTAGTACTGAAAGACAAGCCAACCGAAGCATCAAAATAGGTACGGGGGACAGCTAGAAAAGCATACTGTGATGCGTACACGGCTCTGCTACCCCTAGGGTTTGTGTCCTCCCGTCTAGCGATTCCGACGGCGAGTCCTTGTCCATCTCCGGTGTTGCTCCGTTCCCGTCAATCTTCCGGGACCCCGTTCCTTCCCCGTACCACCCCATCCTACCGGCTTAAAGGGGGTCCTGCCTCCCGCCTGGTTGGTTTCGGTGGGGTCGGACAGGGCTCTGTTTGCAATCTATCAATGGCGGATTTGCACTCTATTTCCGGCGTCGCCGCGGCAGCAGCGGATCATGCTTCCAGATCCTCTGCTGGGGTCGATGCTTCTTCTGTCCAAGGTCTTGGTACGCAGGGGGCTGAGATTGGTTCCATGTTTGGTCGACTTGAGATCGGTGAGGATGAGTTTGATGACCTTGTGCTTGAAGAGGATGCAGCTGAGATTCTAGAAAGCACCCGATGGCTTGCCGTGGCTAGGGTTCATGGCCTGAAAACTTTCAGTCATGAGGCCTTTAAGCAGCAGATGCGCATCGCATGGAATTCAGCAAGAGAAATCAAGATACGGCCGGTGGGTATCAATCGTTTTGTTATTCAATGCTTTTGCCTTGGAGATTGGGAGAAAGTCATGGAGAGAGGCCCTTGGCTTTTTCGTGATTGGCCTCTGATTCTTGCTCCTTATGATGGTCTCTCGGATCCAGAAAGTATTGAGCTTGAGTTCATGCCAGTTTGGCTTCAAGTCCACAAAATCCCCGAAGGTTACAGGAAAGAAATTGTGGTTAGACAGCTGATCAGTCGTTCGGCCGGCGAGATTGTTTCTGTTCAGATGAACCCAGCTGGTGCCTTTCGTGGGGACTTTATTAGGGTGAGAGTGAAGCATGATGTTCGTAAGCCTCTCACAAGGTTCGTCTCCATTGTTCTGAATGGAAAGCGTGCTCTGTTTGCTGTCAAGTATGAAAAACTTGGCCTACTCTGTTTCGCTTGTGGACTTATTGGGCATGAATATAAAGAGTGTGGTACAGGGCTTTTTGATGAAAAGGATCTTAAGTTTGGTGATTGGATCCACGCGTACTCTGCAGGTCGAGGCAGGGGTAGCTTTGCTTCTGGTGGATCAAAGGGAGGAAGCTCTTCAGCAGGCCGGATGGCAGGGGTGATTTTTTGTCAGGCCGTGGAAGGGGCGGCTTTGTGGAAGGACAGGGTCGTGGTAGAGGCAATTTTGTTGATTGGCGAGTTCATCCTGAGCACAACAGCAAGTCGGGCGACAAATGTCTTGATGATGTTGCAACTAGTCTGATTAAAACAGATATCCATATGACTGACTTTGAGAAGAATGCTAAGAAGAGAGTCGCTTTTCAGCAAGAGACCTTGAATCAGAGTGGAACTTTGGCGATCACATATCCTGTTGTGGACAGGGGACTTCCTCCGGCTGATGGAGAGGAACATGTTAACAAAGAGGAACCAAAAGATAAAAAGAGGCATAAAAGGAGCGATGGTACGGCTATTTCTGGAGCGTCTTCCGGCTCTGCGGCCGAGACACACGTGGATGGGGCATGTGCAAGGAGGGCTGGGACGGAGAACTTGGAAGCAACCGGTCTTGGGGCTGCCGGTAAACTGACGGAGGCGCGCGGAGCGCCCCGTCAGGAGTAATGGATTGCTTTATTTGGAACTGTCGTGGCTGCGGGAACACTGCGACAGTCCATGAACTAAGTGTCTTAGTGAAGACACATGTTCCCAAAATTATCTTCCTTTGTGAAACTCGTCAAAAGTGTGATCGTGTGTGGCGTCTTAAGAGTCGTTTTGGTTTGAGTGGTTTTGTCGGTGTTGATAGTGATGGGTTGAGTGGTGGTCTAGCTTTGTTTTGGCATGAAAGTATTTCAGTTGAAATAAAAGATGTCAAAGAGCGCTATATTGATGTGTATATTCGTATTTCTCCTTCTGAGCCGCAATGGCATGCTACCTTTGTGTATGGGGAACCTCGTACGGATCAGAGGCATCGGATGTGGTCAGCTCTGTGTGCCTTGAGGGCTTCTTCGTCGTTACCTGGATGGTGGTGGGGGATTTCAACGAAGCACTTTGGCAACACGAGCATATGTCTATTTGTCCAAGGCCAGAAGGGCAGATGAGTGCTTTCCGAGATGCTCTTATGATCTGTGAGCTCAAAGACCTGGGGTTTAAGGGTGTGCCTTTTACTTATGATAATAAGAGGAGTAGGCAGGCCAATGTGAAGGTCAGATTGGATAGGGCTGTTGCTGATGACAGATGGAGGGACATTTTCTCGGAGTCATCTGTTGAGCACCTGGTGTCCCCATGCTCGGACCATTGCATACTGTTCTTTAAGATATCGCGTGAGGCACCGTTCCAGCGGCCACGGAGGTGCAGGCAATACGAAATAATTTGGGAGAGAGATCATGCTCTCCCAGAGGTGATCTCATCAGCATGGTCAGAGGCTGGGAGTAAAACTGATCTTGGGGAGATAAATGTGGCACTGAAAGAAGTGATGAATGTTTTGCATAAATGGGGCAATCGCAAGTTTGGCAATGTCACACGCGAGCTCGGCAGGATGCGACGTAAACTTGAACAATTAGCCAAGGACAATGCGCCTGCAGAATTGATCCGAGAAACAACAGATGCTATGAATGAATTACTATATAGAGAGGAGATGCTTTGGCTCCAGAGGTCGAGAATTTCTTGGCTAAAAGAGGGTGATCGGAATACTAAATTTTTTCACCGCAAGGCTGTGTGGCGTGCCCGAAAGAACCGCATAGCTTCACTGAAAGACCAGAATGGTGTGGTGAAGGAGTCACCTAGTGAAATGGAGCGCATGGCTGCTTCTTATTTTCAGTCAGTGTACACCCGGGACCCTTCTTTAAATGCTAATCCGGTTACTAATCTTTTTGGAGACAAAATTTCAGATGATATGAATGTAAAGCTTTGCGAGGAGTTTACTCTGGAGGAGATTTCTTTGGCCCTGTTTCAGATTGGACCTTTGAAGGCACCAGGGCCTGATGGCTTTCCGGCACGTTTTTATCAGCGGAGTTGGGGCGTGCTCAAGGAGGAAATTACACATGCAGTACTAAAATTCTTTGAGACTGGACACATGCCTGAGGGTGTGAACGACACATCAATTGTGCTTATTCCGAAGATTGATAATCCGCAAGAGCTGAAAGATTACCGCCCTATCAGTCTTTGCAATGTGTTGTATAAAATTATATCAAAATGCTTGGTGAATCGTCTCAGACCCCTGTTAGGAGAAGTGATATCGGAGAACCAAAGTGCTTTTATCCCCGGACGCTTGATTTCTGATAATGCGTTATTGGCCTTTGAGTGTCTACACTTTATGGAGCATGGAGCCAAGACTGACAATTCTTTTTGCGCTTATAAATTGGATCTGTCCAAGGCTTATGATCGTGTTGACTGGACCTTTTTGGAGGATGTTATGCATAAAATGGGCTTTGCTCACCGGTGGGTACGATGGATAATGTTGTGCGTGACCACGGTGAGATACTCTGTGAAATTAAATGGAGCCTTTTTGGAAGCATTCACCCCCACTCGAGGTCTCAGACAAGGTGATCCGCTTTCCCCGTTCTTGTTTCTCTTTGTCGCTGATGGTTTATCTGCCCTGTTACATGCGGAAGTGGAGTCAGGTGGTATTTCTCCAGTGAGGGTCTGTCGGCGCGCCCCGGGAATTTCTCACCTCCTCTTTGCGGATGACACATTACTGTTTTTCAAGGCAGTTGAGGGAGAGGCTGTGCGTGTGAAACAGGTGATTGATGCTTATGCTGCTAGCACAGGGCAATTAATTAACCCGGCTAAATGCTCCATTCAGTTTAGTAAGAGGTGCCCGACTATAGTACAGGAGAGCATCAGATTGACCCTCCAAATTCAGAAGCAAGGTTTTGAGGACAAATACCTCGGTTTGCCTACCCCTGATGGCCGAATGAATCGTGGCAAATTTCAGAAATTACAAGAACAGCTAGCCAAACGCATCCTGCTATGGGGTGATCTCTCTCTTGGCGGAAAGGAGGTCATGATTAAGGCCATTGCTCAGTCTCTTACCACCTACATCATGGGGGTTTTCAAGTTACCATTGTCAGTTTGTGATGATCTGAATAAGTTGGTCCGAGATTTTTGGTGGGGGGCCTCGAATGGTGTACGGAAGACACATTGGTTAAGCTGGAGTAAACTGACTCGATCGAAGCAACATGGAGGCATTGGCTTCCGCGATATGCGTTTGTTTAACCAAGCAATGCTCGCTCGCCAAGCGTGGAGGTTGCTAGAGTTGCCGGGCAGTCTTTGTGCTCGCGTACTAAAGGCTAAATACTATCCTCAAGGAAACTTGATCGACACTGTGTTCACTGGGAATCCGTCCTCGACGTGGACGGCCATTGCGCACGGAGTCGAGCTTCTTAAAAAGGGGATCATATGGAGAGTAGGGAATGGCAAATCGATCCGTGCTTGGCGTGATAGTTGGATTCCAAGAGACACTCACTGTAAACCGTTTGGGCCACGGGGTAATTCGAGAGTATCTCGTGTTGCACAACTTCTTGATGACCATGGTGCCTGGAGGGAGCAGAAGGTTAGAGAAGACTTTTGTCCAATTGACGCGGAGGCGATCCTTTCTATCCGGGCGTCGCCCAGGTTGAATGAAGATTTCCTAGCATGGCAACCGGAGAAAAATGGGGTCTTTTCGGTCAGGAGTGCCTATCACCTGGGACTTAAGCTCCAACAACAAGCTGAATTGTCGGTTGCGTCCAGTGAGTTCCCGGAGGGACAGAAGCCTGTTTGGAGGAAGATTTGGCAGTGTAATGTGCCAGAGAAGGTGCGAATTTTTGCATGGAAAGCTGTCTCTAATGGCCTGGCTACTGAGGAGAACAAGCTGCGGAGGCATTTGAAAGTTACAGGTTGTTGCAAAATTTGTGATCAGGAACGTGAGGATGTAGGCCATGCTATTTATAGATGCCCACACGCCAAGGCGCTTTGGGAGGCCATGGCAAAGGTGTGGCAGATTCCTGTACCTGCACAGCCTCAAGGCCACCATTCATGGCTGGATGATTTCTTGCTTTCAATGCCGGTGGTGACTTGCAGCTTTGTTCTGTTGATTGCATGGCGCGCATGGTTCTGTAGGAATGAAGTCACGCATGATAAGCCCCTGCCGGCTATCGAGGGATCACGGAGATTCTTGTGCAGTTATGTTCAATCCCTGGCCAACTTACGCAAACTGTCACCGGAAGAAATAGTGAAGGGCAAGCAAGTTGTGGTGGTGTGTGCGGCGTCCCCTGCTCTGGCTTCCGCTGCTATTGATGAGGGGGGCAAGATATGGATCCGGCCCCCGGAAGGTGCAGTCAAGCTCAATGTGGATGGGTCTTTCGTTCAAGAACATGGCACGGCGGGCGCAGGAATGATCCTGAGAGACTCGTCGGGACAAATCATCCTTTCTTCTTGCCGTTCCTTGCGTCACTGTACTTCGGCACTTGAGGCCGAGCTGGGAGCATGCATGGTGGGCATTGCTCTTGCCTTGCAATGGAGCCAAGAACCTATCATTGTGGAGACTGTTAATGCGTCTCTGGTAAAGATGGTGACTAGTGCAGCGAAGGATGTTTCGTGTCTAGGCCATCTAGTCGCTGAGGTCAAGGCCTTGTTTAGTTCTGGGCGTGATATTCGCTTTGTAAAGATTTCTCGTTCTCAAAACATGGCTAGCGACGCATTAGCTCGGTATGGTAGAGTTCATGATAGCACTGATGTGTGGTTTGGTTCTGGGCCGGATGAGATCCTTAATTTCATCCTTAGGGATTGTAATACTCTTGTTTAAGTAATATAGTTCCTTTCCCCCGCAAAAAAAAAAAAAAAAAAAAAAAAGGTACGGGGAGTTTATCTGCAACTTACACTGAACATGGGTAGCAAAGCTGATGAGAAGAAGCACCGAGAGTACACGGCTAATCTTTGTATTTTATGTGGTTCGATTCAATATTCCTTATACAATCTCTAGCTAGGGATCGGACACTAAACATATGGCTAAAATCACGGTCTTCCTATTTTTGCAAAGATACCGTGCCGGCTAATTAACCTTTGTATTTATGTGATACGATTCAATATTCCTTATCCAATCACTCTAGTGATACAATCACTCTAGTCAGATGCTAGACCGCTAGGGATCAGACGTCCGATCCATGCATATACGGGACAGATAGGTGGAGTGATTCGGTGCTCTTCTCACAAGGAATGCATATAAAACCATTTTAAAAGCACATTCAAGGTATAATCTGCAGATATCCACCAAACTAACACCAATCTGAATCATCAGTACATAAGTGCTTTCTGGTTGTGGAAGAGTCAACCTAAGGATATCAGTAACAATACCTGGGCCTCGAAATGGTTAACAGCAATTTCGATTACATAAAGCATTCCTCATCATTAGAGCTACAAAGAAAAATCTCTAAACTGTCTAGCACAAAACGGGCAAAAGACAGTTTCCCTAAAAACTACTCGGGCATTAAATTGGTAGTTCCCTACAAACTACTTGGACATTTCATTGGTAGCACTGATATCAACATCATTTTTCAAATCTTTTGAGCCTTCTACGGCGGATCTCCTCGACTGAGAGCTCGCTGTTGCCACCATCCTGGAGAAGCTGTCTGCAGGAAAATCCATGGTCCTGGTGCGGGGTGCTGCACGTATCACATACATCTGTGCAAGGCGAGTTGTCGCTCCAGCAGGTTGTGCATCTCCACATACCATGACCAGTCTCTCTTGGCACTGATGCAACATGGACCGGGACACTTCTACCGCGATGATGGGCTGGTGACCTTAGAAGTCTCCGAGCAAATCGCACTGGCCGACACACAATGTCTGCAATGCCTGAAAACATAAGAGCGAGCGGCTCTGGACCGCGCTTCAGACAAACATAGGCCAGGCCAGCAAGTATCCCACCAACATGGCCAATCAACTGTGCCTCCGGATTCAATGCCTGGACGAGTAATAGTTCAAGCCACGCGACATACTTTGCAGGAATGACCACCCCAAAGAAGACAACATTACCTGCCCGGGCATTAGAAAGCACAACATTCATGCCAAGCACCACTCCAGAGAATCCAGCAGAATACTGATAATACGGCACGTCGTTGCCGAGGAGATGTAAGCCTTTAGACAAAAGCAGTGTGAAGCCCTGAGAAAGGCCAAGCAAGGAAATCACCATGGAAGCAAACTCAGAACTGCCAATGGATGTTTCAAGCTGTAAGCCCGTCCGCAAGAGAGATGCCATGTTCATAAAGAAGTGAACTTCACTCAAGTGGTAGAAAGCTGAGAGGAAGAAACGTCTCAGGTCGCCATACTGTAAGAATTTGGAAATGTTATTTTTAACAATGGTAGATATATAAAACACTGAGAATGACTTGCAGTTAATTTTCAGCACTAGACTCATAGCACAGCATGTGCAATCTGCTGAAAAAAAATCGGGGCAACAATGCAACAATAGAATCACAACATTTTAAACCGGTACAGCATGTACTTTACTGAATCTATGGGTGTATAGTGAGACATAGGTCCAAAACTTGTGCAGGTTTGTGACCAAGATCCTTGATCTTGACAATCGCACAATTAGGTTCCTAAGCTTGTACTTACAAAACACATTAAGGGTCAGTCAGTGCCTGAACCGTATGCTTAACTATGAAAGAGAAAACTTTACCAACTCTAACAGAATCTTGTTGTTCCCCAATACTACCAGTCCCCACCAAGGGTGATAGGGTCTAAATTCTGCACGTATACAACATTGGGCACTAATCATCTTATAAAAAATCTCCCCCTAATCACAATCTAGGCAGATCAGATCAAAAGCAATTAGCATCGTGTGATTTCTTCTAGCAGCCAACCGAATCTACACATGATTCGGCCATCTAACCCGCAGGCCGAGGCGTGGTGGTTTAGGCAGGTACCTTGATGATGAGGTACGGGTTGAACATGACGAAACGGAGCCGGGGTAGGTGCGCATCGAGGGCGCCCGGGCGGTAGTACACCAGCGCGTTGGCGGCGATCAGCGCGGCCGTTACGGGTGGGCGGCTTGCGCCGGCGGAGCCAAACTTCAGCAGCAGCGTCCGGCCAGCGTAGTCATCCTGCCGGTGGCGGCTCATGCTGATGCCCATCGCCGAGATCGATGTGCCGGTGGAGGGCTCGAAGACCAACTGCCGCCGGCTTTTTCTCTCTCCCGATTTTTTTAGGTATCCCGAAATATTTTGTTGGTGCATCCCGGTCCTTTTGTACTAATTCCTTTGCCGCGCGCCACCCGCCGTTGACATTGGTTTTCAGTTTGCAAAATATTATAATAAACATTATTAATATGACAAAATAGTTATGCATAGCAAAACTTTATAGGTTTAGAGCAAATCAGAATCGTCACCAAAGCATTATGACAGTTGTAATCGATTGGTATTGCGTTATGAGAGTCGTCAATATTACAACATGTTTTGCAATACCAACATATAACTATGAAAGAGTATAGAGATTGAATACTCCAAAGCCTGACTCTTCTGTGTGGAACTATGTAAATGTGGTACCTCATATAACCAGCCAATGCATCTGATTTTGAAAGCAATGATAAATTACAGTGCCTCGTACTGCATGCAGAAAATTCTGACGCACATCACCTACCTGAAGTAGCACTTGGTTATGAATGAATGGCCAGCCTAAATGGCAGCAAATATTAAACAGGACAGAAAAAGGCAACATCCGACATATTAGGTTTATGTTTATTACGACATACGGAATTAACAATTGAGCAATTGGTGGTCCATAGCTGATCTTCAGTATACAATAACATGAAGAGGCATCCAATGAATATACTAAAGAAACAATTAACCAAGGCACATAATTAATCACACACATATGAGGCAAATAAAATACCAACCTAAACCAAAGGTAAACAGTAGGAATTGAGGAACCCATAAGATATTACAATCCAAATGAAGACTTCGCCGAACACAGCTGAATTAAACAATAAACCTCACATGCTAAAAATAAAATAAGTATGGCCTGAACATGCCATAGGATCAGGAGTGCAGAATAAACATGGATATATATTACACACGCCGATAAATGTCTAGCTATATACGAATACCCTGCTAAATAAGATTAGGGTGATATATCTTCTGTATAAGCACAGGCGGAATTTTCTGCAAGGGTGAGTTATCTGAACTACCTCCCAGCAAGGATCTGCTCAAAACGATAACAATTGCAATATATGAAAGAGGAGTAATTGGTGCCATAAATAAAAAAAGACCCAACACAGCTTCAGTAGCTAATGTACTGACAGTTCAAACATTCAGATTAATGGATCATTTGTCTAAGGTATATAAAGGCAGTGTTGGTGAAGGCGATGAATAGTTTGTTTTCTGTTAAGACGTAGACAGGTTGCAAAGAGAATTGCAGAGGGTATCTACGTGCAAAATAGTGGTTCTAGCATAATGGGGTATAGATATTGTGGTCAACTGGAAGGCTAATAGCACATCTCATAGGTCCATTGTCCTATGTTGCACTCAGGATCAGCATGGATGAACATGGTTACCAGGACACGTTCCTTTTGAGCATCTACGCGAAACAATTAATCGCAAGAGGGAATAGGTATAATATGAACCGTAGATACACCGACAAATCCAGTAACTACAGCAGTCTTAGGGCAGCAACCTGCAACAATGCGACAACCTGCAAAAAAGAGCAAAGAACACCAACCATGTGAGCTAAAAAAACGAAGAAAATGGAACCCATAAGCTGCAAGATCATGGAGTTTTAAAAGAAAAGATGGAAAAACAAAGCAGCTAGCAGAACCAAACCCTAAAGACAAAAAAAATCTAAAGTCATCATATGCCCTGCGGGAACAGCTAGACACGTCTAGAACATATGAATATGGCCTTCAGGACAATTACAAAAAAGTTGTTTCTTCGCATAATTAAACTGAACCACAAAGTTACTACTATTCGGATAACTCCGTGCATAAGTAGAAAGGAAAGCATTAGTGTTCAGATAATAACGTCACATCCTTTGATCTGACAAAATAGAAATTAACAGTCATGTAGCCAATTATTTGTAAAGCCTAGGCACTAATGCGTGTTGGCCACACATAACATCACTTTCGTAGAACAGGAATAAGAAAGTACATATTCTACACGGACATGACATGAGCAAAGCATATAACAGTAAATGGTCAAGTGAATCTGCAGTGACAGCACCATTGTTTCCAGTAAGGACTTGGTAAATGTATCAGATCACAGGAAAATCGAGGAGGGCATTGTATAGAGGAAATAATGTGTTAGCATTGTTTTTTTTCTAAACGAACCTAGCTCTCGCAGGTTCACGACTGACAGTGGCGTCTTGAGGAACAGTTACTGCAGTAGCATCCTGTTGTAATATAATGTAAATATTAGCAGTATGTAGGACCCTTAATAGAGGTAACAATACTGGGTAGTAACAAAAAGAAATGAACTATCACTTATAGGAGCAGCATATCACAGTAATTAACAAAGAGTACAAAAATATCAATAGTCATTGGGCTAGCACCTAACCCATTCAACTAATGGAAGGAATATTAAGCAAGGACAGTGTAATAACAGTTTGGAACACTGCCAGTAAGGACTTGGTAAGCTCACTTTTGATGATAAAGAGCTGCAGCAAAGCACAACGCCTGGCCACTAAGAAGAGAGTGCCACGACCGCAGCAGGAATCATGTTTTGTTCTCATCCACCAATCAAAATGTTTCTGGCCAAGTTGTATAAATACACAAAGTAAGCCAATGAATATACTCAGGAAACACAAACAGGCAAGAAATTAGCACCACCAAGAACTGCATATCTCATATGCGACTCGCTCTAACACTTGCTTAGATACCATCACACCAATCAGAAATCACTAACGGGAAATGAAATAAACCGAGGACCAAGAGGGGGATGAAGCCATACCTGTTGTCGATCCGCTGCAGCAAAACAAATTGGTTGATGAGAAGCGACACATCGTGCTGCAAATTAAGCAAAAAACTGAACCATGAGGAGAGGGTTTGATAACTTGCGATCTACTGCAGGAAGAAAGGGATCTAGAGAGAGAAGTAGATCATTCTAAATAAATTACGACTAATTGTTGTTTTTACGTTATTCTAAATAATATATGCATGCATTCCGCCAAACAAATTACCTTCAGTGGTTTGATGGATAATAATGACTCTGAACTGGCTAGAAATAAAAGATGTGCATAGACCATTAAACTTGCATAGATATTTCAGGTGAGTAGTAGAAGAAACCAAGTAGACAAATTTGAGCCAAATTGGAATGCTTCCTATGGCTAAAGAGGATACATCAAGACAACTTGTCGTTGACCACTACAATGCTCATGGCCACAACACCAAGACTTACGTCACCATGCCCTCATGTGCCTTCTCCAGCAGGAAAGGCATGGCGAATTGGCAGCTCCTCTCTCCGCCTTGCTGACCTCTTCTATCTCTTGGGTATATCTGCACAAAATTCACAACACTGAGAATGATACCATAAAAAGCCTGAATCTGTACAAAACTTACAGCAACCTCATGGATTCTAAATCAAATAATTGTGACCTGATGTGTGTCTCAAATATTCTAGAACAGTTATATTTCGACACGAATCACTCAGCTATTTCGAAATAATAGCTGCAAGGTCAATTCGCATAACCTAGATAAGCAGTATATTGTATATGCAAGCCACAAAACTGAGAAACGTAATTTAATATACTGACTGTAGCTAAATTTCAGAAAAGGAGCTATTGATTAGAATATTACCTAGATTAATGTTCCTGCAGCCCACTTGCCTTTCCATCCAACACCTTGCAGGCATAAATAAGCTGAAAAATAAAGATAAAAATTGTGAGGATTAAATCAAAGAGGGAGGGGTTCCTGCCAGTGGCCCCGTGAGATATTTGTGCATAGCTAAAAGTGACACAACTAACTGATGAAGAAAGGCATCATTGCAGTGTAGCTATATAGAAACAAAATCATTAGCTCAAATATCTGAACTCAGCTTACCTTAAAAACACAACCATGTGTGGAGAGACTTGCTGATATAGGTGAGGATGAAACAATTAGTTATCTGAAATTGGATAACGAACCATCAATCACTCATCGCCAAAATTCTGGATCGATTCACCTATGGTAACCTGACATGGAGAAACAAACATAACGCTGATGAAATATGTAAAAAAAGTGCAGTGCAAAAGGCAACCAAATCATGCTTCATATCAGCATAACAAAGTTTTTTAGTACATGATAAATCTGTAATGAAAAAAATTGGAAACACGTGACTATAGCTGCAGGTAATTTTTATTGAACAAAAAGAAAGATCCCCAACTTACATGCCACTGCCGCTCTTGAGCTACTTACATGTGTAAAGAAAACATTATTGCAGAAGGGTAATTATGTTTCAAGAAAACAAACTCAAATAGAATCATATGGACAATGTTGTTGTTCCAAGACTTGGATTGGCCAAAGATTAAAGCTACTTTAAACATGACTGTACACACAAGTTGGCTAAGTGTACAATAGTATTCAGTTTTCTTATTCCAAAGAATGTAATGCTACCATGTTCACATTATTTGATATAATCAAGCGAAAAGGGGGAAACAGAACAATAATAAAGGTAACATGTTAAGTCAAAGTTTTGACCGTATCGTGTTACAAACAGGATTTTTTTGTTACTGTGTACTCAAAAAAATAGAAGTAATATGGAAACCTAGAAAAGATAGCCATGCTAAAAAGCTTATATGTGCAATGATGAACAATAAATGATGCAGGGTATCTAAGACGCCATTGTGGCTTATTGAATAGTACCAGGTTCAGAAAGTTTCCTTTGATCAATATATTCAGTTTTCCTGAGGAACATAGAATTTAGGTGTGCTTGAAGATTTAGAAGGAATGCTCATGAACAACTATAGGCTAAAAAAAAACACAATGCCGATTCTTTTCACGAAAGCATGTTATTTACATGAATTAAATAAGTAGGCCGAACTAAAATGCTACTTCTCCATCTTTGGAGGAAAAGGAATTTATATTTAAATATGATTTCCTTAGATTTGCGCCTAAAAATAATTTCATGACTTCATAGCTAGTTTGGCTGGCAAAAGATTTAAGTATGTGGGAAAACTTAAATCGCTAGTTGTCTGAAGGCAGCATACATGCATCAACTGTTGGTAAAAAAATTAAAGTATAAAAGGAAAACTTTACGCTATTGGAACGGCATCAGAATAGATATTTTTCAGGAATGCTAATTTATCAAAAGCAAAATAATACCAACTGATATAGCTAGTGTTCTTAAAGCAAAAATATAATTGCACATGCATGCAGTTCATTAAGCAGAGAAGGCAAAACTTGTATACACTAATATGTACCTACAACCATTTTATTGGACTTTGTACCTATGTACCAAGGAGAAAGAACAGATACAGACCATAAAAGAACACAAAAAAACAGTTTGTATACAACAAACTATTTGTTGCAAATTGAGCATGTATTACCAATTTATAGGAATGAAATATTACTTTTCAGTGGCATAGCACAAAGTATACCAGAACACTTGCACTGGCGGAAGTAGAAAGATTCTATACCTGATTATTCCCGAACGAATGTAGTTTACTTCTTTGTTGGAGCAGATTTGTGTCCATCCGTTGTCCGCAATCGGTTAAGCCAAGAAGGATGATAAAAGAGTTAAAATAAGCAATCTGGAAGTTAACAAACATCTGTTAAAGGAGTGGAAATCTAGTTGGAAATCTAATGGACAAATAAGCAATCTGGAAGTACATTTGTTAATTGTTCCATGCAACAGTGAGGTAGACAGGGGGTTAAGGAGGTGAGTTCATACCTATGACAGGTGAGCACGTAAAACTCAAAGAAGAAGCACTTTCTCCATTAGGACCTGATTCTCCACATATTTAAGCTGTATCGAAACCATGACTGCTTTATGCACCTTATGGATCCTCCTTTTCAATCTGGATGCTTGCAACTGCGTAGAGTAAATTGTATCAGGGCCAACATTGTAAAAATAGGGAGTTTTTGAAGAGGCAGCAAGCTACTCCTTATAACCTTGTTCCACAATGAGGCAGATAGGGGGTCGAGAAGATGAGTTCATACCTATGGCGGGCTAGCACGCAAAACTCAAGAATAAGCACTCTCTATTAGGACTAAATCCCCCACATATTTGAGTTGTATCCGAACCATGACTCCACTCTTTTCTGCACCCGATGTCTCCTCTGTTTCAATCTGGATGCTGGTGTACAGAGAGTTGAGGAATAAATAACCAACGTATAACCACATAGCTAAGCTACCTCCCAGGAGGAATGGTTATGGCAGAATCTGAAATCTCGAGGTACTATAGATTGGTAGAATAGAATGCATCAAACATCAACCAAGAAATATATTCATATTCACCGAGAACTTAAAGCTTGGGATTTAGAGGTTTACCTAGCCAACTGACTGGCTAATAGATAATTATTTTGTTATATACATGCAGGAATATCCATAGCTGTGAAGGGCACTATCCCTATGTAACCATTCATGTCTTGCTATACCCTGAAAAGGTAGACCATCGAGACATTTAGGGACCTCATAAACTGGATTATACAAGAGAAATTAACAATCATGAATACCCGGCAATTAATGTGTCTACCTAAACTGACTTCCATATATCATACCTTCATTCAGAGCAGAAGGTCAACCTGAATATCTTCACATTAAAATATAATCCAATTTGGGAATCGCAGGTGTCATTTAAAATAAATCCATACATCTTCAATGATCTGAAAATAAGATGCCATGCTCTGTTTAACACTCATTGTTCAGTAGTAAATAAGAAAAGCACGAATGTATTTTACAGTTGCAAGTAAATAAAGGAGCATGAGATTGTTGTGGATTGTTATTTAGAAACAAATCCTAGAGAAAATGTCTCAGGAACTAAATGGACTTGACTTCAGGCCGGGCAATTGAGGTCTAGCCCTGAATCTTGGGCTCATGACAACGACGAATCCCAGTCGTTCATGTGACAGAATGTGGCTGAATCAACACACCACATCATGGAAGAGTCAGCAATATTTTAGTTATTCCCCGCAAGGTAAGGATGTAATGAAACAAAATGGCTGACTGGGCATTACTGAATAAGATACAAATCAAGAATCAGTTTCAATGCAAAAACAAAGCACAAAAGTGCAGTCATTGTTCTCTACTTATCGAGCACAATATAAGTAGGAAGACGAATACAAAATCTTGATGCACTAAAATAATACCGCAAGCAAAAATAAATTAATAGTAGAGCTATCTGAGGTTAAAAAAATAGATATATTAAATTCACCATTTGGAATGAAGGATTTCCCTCATTGCTTCCGAACAAAAATAATTACTCTAGCTTAGTCATTGGTCCTAATGGGTCCTTTTAGCTCTATTGCATAAGTTACATAAAAGAACCTCAGAAACTTCATGTGCCAGCCACCCTTTTCGCATACTTTGTAAATTAGAAGATAACACAAATGGTATAAGCCAAATGGACAACATTGTATTAACTGGGCAATGATGCAATATGAGACAGATATATAAATGAGAAACACCCAAATATGGTACCGAAAAAGGGAAGCAATAATCGTAATGAAATAACAGCAAGAAATAGTTCTGATAATTAAAACAGATCATATACCTTTCCCTTTTGCTTTGGTGTCTCTCCTCACTCGAATGGTGCAGAAACCTGACCAAGCAGGGCTTCTTCAATTGGGAGCCTGAGTCATGTTTGGTGCTACCATTCTCAATCAGCAGACTCACCTAAAAGAAATGTAAAAATCTCAAGTTAAAACACACATTCCAACAGAATAAGAACACGTAAAAGACATTGATAAAATAATCAACTTACAATCCATCTTCGGATATATCAATGAGTTTTTATTTAGTGTGATTCGCATGACAAAACTGTAAAGGCAACATTTCCATATTTAATCAGGAGAGGCCAATTGGAGAAACGACAGAATTGTGAGATGACAGCACAATATCTTCTAGTTTTCTTCCGGTGAAGGTGTCAATACCAACAAAGTGGCACTTCGCATGACCATGGTTTCCGGTTTTAGATACAGAAACCTCACAACCTGCACATTAGTTTCAAATACACATTAATTTATTAACTAAAGATGGCACTGGAGGTTGCTGTTTGGTTGATTTGGAGGGAGGAGAAGAAATTAAGACATAAATCAATGCGTTGAATGGATAGATGCCTGTATGTGTCTAGGTTAGTACCTGGAGAGAAGTTGTTGCATCCCCATCGAGCTGAATTCGTCATCCACACACGGCAGGGTTAGCCTCCTCGCGACAGCGCCACGCACTTGGCCTTGCTCGCCAGCTACACTGCCACGCCGCCGCCGTCCACCTAGCCACGGCCGCACCTCCTCGTTGCGAGCCACTACGGAAAGAAGGGGATTAGCGAACGCACACACACACGACGGCACGCGCACGCAGAGAGAGACAGAGGGATACGAACATGTATTACCGCGGCGGAGGCGGCAGCGAGAGACGGGCGGTGGAGCACGAGGGGGTCGGCATGGCGAATCTCCTGTAGACCGGCCAGCCACACTGCCACGCCGCCGCCGTCCACCTAGCCACGGCCGCACCTCCTCGTTGCGAGCCACTACGGAAAGAAGGGGATTAGCGAACGCACACACACGACGGCACGCGCACGCAGAGAGAGGCAGAGGGATACGAACATGTATTACCGCGGCGGAGGCGGCAGCGAGAGACGGGCGGTGGAGCACGAGGGGGTCGGCATGGCGAATCTCCTGTAGACCGGCGGCGTCCTCGGCTTCTCCTGCGATGAAGACCTTCACTCGGTGGTGGCTGTCGGAGATCCGCAGCCTCCATCTCCTCCCTTTGCAACCCCTATCTCATGCTGCTTATCCTCACCAGCAGAAGGAGCATGGGCGGCCGTCGCTGCACCACGCAACATGAGGCAGGGGCCTAGACGGCGGCAGTCTGCTCCACCCTGCTCCCGTCCCATCTTCTTCAGGCACGGTAGCTTCACAGCTCCGCTCCTTTCATCGGTAAGTTTGGGATCTCACTCTCAGATGGCAGAGGCGGCTTAGAAGAGCTCAAGAGCGGCAGTGGCCGCCGCTCCTCCTCTTTGGACGCCGAGGAGGAGAAGCGAGCTACAGCGGTGGCGCGAGGGACGGCCGACCGCAGAGGAGAAGGGAGAGGATTTCCGCGTCGGGGAGGAGATTGGTCATGGCAGAAGCGGGGGAGGAAAAAGGAAGGCGCGAAACGGAGCAGGTCGCGGACTCGCGGGGGCGCCTGGGGGCTAGGGTTTTCACCGCTGCGGGTGTGAATTTATATGACGCGGCGAGGGGATTGGCAGCACCTAGGGCTCCATCGACGACTCAAGGCTTGCATCGCGTCAGATCTGCCAGAGATCGGCATAGCGGCGGCGGATTTGAACCTGCATCTGAAGCTCCATCGACGATGGGAGGAGGAGCGGAGGAGGCGAGAGAGAGAGGCGAAGGGGAAAAGCGAGGCGTGCGAGCTCTTCTCCCGAGTCGAGGTGAGGAATAGGGCGGAGTTCGTACCCAACGGCCATGGAGAAGCCGACAGCGAGGAGGACGGCGGCATGGCTCATCCACTTGGACGCGAGAGGACGACGGCGGCTATGCCGTGGTGGGGTGGAGAAGCGCGGCGGCGCGGATTGGTACACGGGAGAGGATGGGGATTGGGTATCCACCGCGAGCAGTAGCCGCGCCCTTTCGCGACGCGAAGAGACGACGAGGCACTCCCAGCACTGTGGAAACCCACACCACGACGGCGTAGGAAAACACTGTGTCGAAAGGAGATTGCACCGCAAAATGTACCCTTTCTCTGTGTAGCGGGACCGAGCGGGACCGCCGATCTTTGGGCCCACTGGCAGCGAGAGATGCGGGCAGTAGAATTAGTCACACAGGAAAATGGACGGCCCAGATCGCGCTGTGGATTCTTCGATCCGACGGCCGACGTGGGTCGATCGCTGAGGAGCGCCCGTGAGATCTCGAGGTTTACCTCTGTGGATACTCCGTATTTCTCAATGGCAGACTATTCCGGGTCCTTTTAGGCTTTAGCCCAAGAGCCTAGACATTTTTCGTGGGGATACGAGTGTAAATATTTAGAGTGAACACAAAGTGATGAGTCGGCTAATTCTCTTCGTGCTACCGTCTCTCAGAAAACGACACATACCTGGTGTAGCGACTCTTTATTAAAAACACAGAATTCTTCTAAGTGGTAATAGGATGTATAGAGTCTGACAGTTGCCCGATGTAGAAGGTCGGAAGGAGAAGCGTGATAGTCTTTGAATGGAAGCCCTGTTAAAGGAAGATAGTAACTCTAAGTTGTAACACAGGATTCCTTTGAAATCCCACGGCTCGGATCAACCGGAAATCCAGTAGTATCCAAAGGTTCTGGAGCACTAGATATCTTCTTGATCGAACCCCACATGGTCTCAATGATGCCTAGCGTATTCCATTTATCAATGGTAGTTGACTCGTGAGCTCCAACATCTGCCCGTGATGCTTTGACTCACTAGTAACACTGCACGTGCAACGCACGTGTAATATTATAAATTTGTTTGTCACCCCTTTTCCATCTCGCTTTTGCTGAATTTTATTATGCCGATTGTTAGCTAATTAATGCAAACATCTTAAAACAAACTTTAAACATAAAAAATTAGAATTTACATATACAAATTTATCTAAACTGCAAGATCATAAACTAAAAAAAATAGAGACATGTCTGCTCGCCTCCCTGCCACCCCCCCCCCCCCCCGCGGCGGCGGCGGCGATCCGAACGATCGCGATGAAACCCAAGGAAAGAGAGTGAACGAGAGAAGTGAGAATGAGGAAGCCCCTTGGATCCACCACCCTTCCACCCCCAATCTATCCCAGAACCATCCATACGACATCATCCCCTTGGAAACCAAAGTGAGAATGAGAGAACTGATCCTGAAATCCCGCAATCCACGCAGGAGCTTGGAGATCCTGCGATCAAGAATCTCGCAGGGGTTCCGATCCAATCCGGATTTGGAATCCCATAGCTAGCTGGTCACTTGCTGTCCCGGCAGTGAAGAGACCGACGGAAAATCCGCCACCATCAAGAAGGAGGACCCCAGTCAGGAACAAAAGGAAAATGGGGATCCCATGGCAGCGTTGATAAAGGAGGAATCTCCGGGGAGGAGCGATGAGTTCCCGGTCTCTACTAGGGCGGGTATGGATTCTGTTTCCCAAATTTCTCCTCAGTCTGTTGCCGTTGCTAGGGAATTTCGGATCCGAGACAGCGTTGAGCCTGCTTTTGATTCAGAGAATAAAAATCACCGTGATGTCCGCCCAATTTCAGTCCAAGACGGATTCATTGCCATTCTCTTGATGATCCCGGTCAAATTAGTAATTCACCCTACGATCATGCGTTTCTATGCCGGCAGTAATCACAGGATAAAGGATGGCTTGAGACACACTGAGGTGATGGAGAACAAGGAGGATGTAGTCGATGCCACCATCAAAACGCCGGCAAGTGGCGAAAATACTAGAAGGTGGAAGAGGAAGAAAAGAAAGGGCAGAACGGAGGGGAACAAAGATAAGAACGAGGTAGGCAAGATGTGACCTCAACAGATGGAGGACAGGGGACAGGAAGACATGCAACCTGGGCAAAATAGAAGAATAATACAGGTGCCTACTCTGTCCGAATGCCTTGGTACAGAAGGGCTTCGCATGCTGCAGGATGCTGAACTGGAAAGGGCAAATCAGAATAAATCTACAGGGAAACTAGAGGATGAGGGAAAGAAAGCACAGGCAAGCAAGGAGGAAAAGGAAGCAACCGGTCCAGGGGCTACCGGTCCACTGTCGGGCGCCGTGGATGGTGCCTGGCAGGGACAATGATTTACTTGTGCTGGAACTGTCGAGGATTGGGGCAACCTCGAACAGTTCAGGAACTGTCTCGCCTGGTGCGAGAGTACTGCCCTAGCTTTGTGTTCCTCGCTGAAACTAGACAAAACAAGATGCTGGTAGAAAGGTTGTGCTTGCGGCTAGGCTTCAGGAACTGCTTTCCTGTCAGTGTCCCGGGAAAGGGTGGGGGACTTGCTCTTTGGTGGAAGGATGATGTCTCTGTTGATCTTTTAAGTTTTAGTATCCACCATATCGATGCAATCATCAAAGCTGATAATGGAATAAAATGGAGGAGCACCTTTGTTTATGGCGAGCCGTGTGCTCAGACTAGACCTGAATTTTGGAAACTTATCAAAAGAATTAAAACTAGCCGAGCTGATAACCTTCCTTGGGTTATGGTAGGTGATTTCAATGAAGCCCTTTGGCAAAGTGAGCATTTTTCATATACTAGAAGGAATGAGAAAAGAATGCAAGATTTCAGAGATACTTTGCAATTCTGCGATCTTCATGACTTGGGGTTCAGTGGCTTACCATGGACCTACAACAACAAGCAACAGGGCAGGAACAATGTGTGAGTAAGACTGGACAGAGCTGTAGCCAACCCTTCTTGGAGTAGTATGTTCCCTACAGCCTCTATTCAACACATTATGTCCTCGAGATCTGATCATTTGCCGATTCTGCTCCATTCTGGTGATTTGGGCACTCCCAATCCGAGAAAAGGGCCGTGGAGATATGAATATATGTGGGAAAGAGAAGAGTCTTTGGTAAATGAAATTGCGGAGACATGGGCGTGCTATAAAAAACCCCAAAACCTTGCGGATGTAAACAACAATCTGCAGAACACAAGGGAAGCGTTAGTACACTGGAGCAAAAAGAACTTTGGCAGAGTTGACAAGGAAATCAAGAAACTCAGGAAAAGACTAGAATGGTTGTACAAACACAATCCACAAGGCAACTTCCAGGAATCAAACATGTCACGGCTAGGCTGGATGAAATGCTTTTGAGAGAGGAAATGATGTGGAGACAGAGATCAAGAATTACATGGTTGAAAGAAGGTGACCAAAACACAAAGTTCTTTCACAGGAAAGCTTCTTGGAGAGCAAAAAAGAACCGTATTAAAGTGTTGAAAACATCGGATAACAGAACTCTGGACAGAAAAGAGGATATGCTGGAGCATTCTAAGGATTTTTTCTCAGCTCTTTTCACCAGAGATGAAGAGGTTGAACCTTCCGACCTGCTCAACATTCTACAACCTGAAGTTTCTGCTGAGATAAATGAAGTTCTTTTGAGTGACTACACTGATAAAGAAATTGTTGATGCTATGTTCCAAATTGGTCCTCTTAAAGCCCCGGGACCGGATGGCTTTCCAGCTCGTTTTTTCCAAAGGAACTGGGGTGTTCTGAAGGAGGATGTAATCAAAGCGGTAAGGTTCTTCTTTTCTGATGGAACCATGCCGCAAGGGGTGAATGACTCAACTATCGTGCTCATTCCAAAGTCAAATGATGCTGATGAATTGAAGAACTTCAGGCCCATATCCTTGTGTAATGTACTGTACAAAGTGGTGACTAAATGCATGATCAACCATTTGAGACCGTTCCTGGATGGATTGATTTCAAAAACGTAAAGTGCATTCATCCCTGGAAGGCTCCTAACAGATAATGCGCTGGTTGCGTTTGAATGTTTTCACTCCATTCAGAGGAACAAAATTCCTGCTAAGGATTTTTGTGCTTATAAATTAGATCTCCCAAAGGCTTATGACAGAGTGGATTGGTCTTTCCTTGAAGGTGCTCTGCTGAAACTTGGTTTCCATAAAAAGTGGGTCAGTTTAGTCATGGAATGTGTGACTTCTGTAAGATTCAATGTTAGGATCAATGGTGAAATATCTCAGCCTTTTAAACCGTCCAGAGGCCTACGGCAGGGAGATCCTCTATCTCCTTACCTTTTCCTATTTGTGGGAAACAGCATGTCCAAAATGCTTGATAGAGCGGTCTATCTGGATGAATTGCAATCCCTGAAGATATGCAGATCTGCCCCAGGTATCTCCCATCTGCTTTTCGCAGACGATAGCCTTCTGTTCTTCAAGGCAAACCAACAACAGGCAAGAACTATCAAAGCTGCCCTCAACCTCTTCGAAAGATGCACGGGGCAACTGATTAGTGCTGGTAAATGCTCCATTCTGTTCAGTTCTGTTTGCAGTGATGCCACGCAAGATGACATCAAAAATATTTTGGGTGTTGAACAGAGCACTTTTGAGGAGAAATACCTGGGATTCCCAACACCGGAAGGTAGGATGAAAGCTGATAAATTCCAACCAACCAAGGAGAAATTCTCTAAAAGACTTGGGGGATGGAATGAAAACCATATGTCCATGGCAGCCAAGGAAACCTTGGTAAAAATGGTGGCTCAAGCTCTAGCTATCCATGTTATGAGTATTTTCAAACTACCGACTGGTTTCCATGAGGATTACATGAAAACCATCAGAAAGTTTTGGTGGGGAGAAGATGAACAACATAGGAAAGTGCATTGGGCTGCTTGGGAAAATCTTACACTCCCAAAATCTCAGGGTGGTATGGGATTAAGAGACACAGAGTTATTCAACCAAGCATTACTTGCAAGAAAGGCTTGGCGTATACTAACTAAACCTGATAGCCTATGTGCCAGATTATTGAAGGCAAAATATTTTCCTAATGGTAATTTACTGGACACGGTTTTCGCAGCTGATGCATCCCCTACTTGGAGAGGCATTGAACATGGGCTAGAATTGCTAAAAGAAGGCATTGTCTAGAGAGTTGGAGATGGAGAGAAGATCAATTTTCGTAGATCAAACTGGATACCCCGAAGGAAACCAATGCCAGCTAACAACCTGCGGATACACTCTAGATGCAGGAAGGCTAGTGAGCTCTTTTTAGAAGGAACTAGAATGTGGAATGAAACAAAAGTCAGAGGAATATTTCAACCTCATGATGCAGCCGACATCTTGAAAATAAATCCGATGAGGTATGATGAAGATTGTCCGGCATGGCATTATGAAAGGAACGGAATGTTCACAGTCAAGAGCGCATACAGACTGGCCTTTGACATCTCATGGAAGGCTCATCTTTTAAGCGGTAACAGTGCTGCTGGTGATGATACTAGGAGCATTTGGGACACTATTTGGAAAACACAGGTTCCCCATAAGGTCTGTATCTTCGCTTGGAGATGTGCCTCTGATAACCTAGCTACTAAGAAGAATAAGTGGAGAAGAACTTTGGAACACGACAACACATGTAACATTGTGGAACAGGTGAGGAAAGCAGCTACCATGCTACTGTTCAGTGCACTAAAGCAAAAGCCCTTAGACAGAAAATGAGAAATATTTGGAAACTTCCCAAAGAAGAGATGTTTAATTACAATGGTCCGGACTGGCTATTAATTCTTCTTGCAAACTCTCCTACTGAATCTAGGCCGTTGATTCTGTTGCTATTGTGGAGAGCTTGGCACCTGAGAAATAACATCGTTCACGAGGATGGTAAAAGTTCAATAGAGGCTTCAGCAGTCTTCCTTCAAAACTATGTCCAGAACCTTGCCTCTGCTGGATTCAGGGTGAAGGTTGGGGATGATGAGAGACAAAATACTTTGGTACATAGCCTCAATAAAACGGTTCCGACAGACCGGAGCAATGGAAACCGCCTGACATGGGAATGCTTAAACTGAATTTTGATGCAGGTTTTATCCATGATACAGGACAGGCGTCGATGGGAGGAGTGATTAGAGATCACTCTGGAAATGTTTTATGGTGCTTAGCTGACTTAATGAAACACTGCAATCACGCGGAAGAAGCAGAAGCTAATGCACTTCTTAGGTGCTTGAATTTCTGTAACGAGAAGGGGATTCAAGTTCAAGTGGTGGAAACTGATTGTGCAGCGGTGTGATCTTCGTTAGAAGATGGAAAGCAAGACCTCTCAAGCTGCTGCTACGTTTATAGAGAAATTGATCGCCTGAGAAGAGGTTCCCTACAGTTCACACTGTCTCTTGTTAAAAGGGAATGTAACTCTGTCGCCCATGATTTAGCTAAACTAGCTAGGGTTCAGGGTGTCTGTGGCAACTGGTGTAATTATGTGCCTAACCAGATTGTGTCGTCGGTTGTAAAAGATTGTAATGACTGTTATGTGAAATGAGAAAACCCTTAAAAATAAATAAAAAATGACTCAAGTGATTATAAGAAGTAATAAAAGTGACATAAACTTGCAATGTATTCATTGAGAAAATCAGTCACAATATATAAATTATATTTGACACGACACACAAAAAAGACTTAATTGGCCGATTGCAAATGACAACTGGATTTAAAAGTTTAGAGAACAACTCAACTTATTATTTATTCCGGACCTGCGTTCTAATCAAGTTGGTCCATCTTGTTAACCCGCTCTTGCGAGTACAACTCATATATCATATCCACTCTAGGGGGTGTATTATGCATCAGATAGTTGAAAAAGTGTTACCTTGAGAAATCTTGGGAAGAAACTGAGAGATCTTCGATCTTGAGTATCTTGGGGGCTGGTAGTTGAACATTGTCATACTTGTTGGCTGGCTTGTGAGCACTATTCGCTTGGGCAAAAGCATCAGCCATTCTTTATACAACAACTACGAATAGTAGACGGATAATTCAGTAAAAGAAACCATATTCAAATAAGATATGCATCCAAAAGGAGTGAATAATTTTGAGGAGCGCACACCTTGGAACTATGACGCAATATGGAGTCGCGTATGCAGATCAATGTGAATGAGGTAGACGTGGCAGAGGACGGCGTTTGATGTTGCACCGTATGTGCTTATATAAGCTACAATAATTACCCGAGATTATAATTGATTAGCACACCAATGGAAATGTGAAGTTCTCTTCTTCTCTAGTAATAGGAAACAAATAATTTACCATCAAGGTTGATTGACAACGACCAAACAAATTCAAAAAGGAAACTTAAGTATACATTTCTCTCTAGTAAAAGGAACATATCGTGAACCATGGAAGTGAATGATAGCGCGTACAAAAAAGAATTAATTGGAGGATATCTACCTTTGTAATTAATAAAAGGATAATATCCTTAACCATGCATGGAAGTGAATGATAGAGCGTACAAAAAAGAATTAATTGGAGGATATCTACCTGAATAAGACATAAGATGTTTTCGTCCTCAACATGAACCGATGATTGCTTTGGCACACGCATTTTAATACTTCATCTTTATTAGTTGCATAATACCGTCTATCCCTCTGCATTTTGACCTCTTTAGGATCTGCATATATGACCTCATTAGTTTTTTGTTAATTACCTTCGGACATACCTTAAGAAGTATTTCATATATAAAGTAGCCATGAAAACGCCGCATATATGATTGCATAACCAGAAGTTCATCATATATAAAGTAGCCATACCAGTATTTGCATAATCAGTGTTTTCGTCATTTTGCGGTCCCCGATTGCTTTTTAAGCTCACGTGTTTGTCGCCGACGACTATTAATCTTATCTTTATTTTTTGCATAATACTCCCTATTCCCCTGCCTCTTGACCTCATTAGGATCTGCATCGATGACATAACTATGCTATTAGGATCTGCATAGATGACATAATAATTATTTGCATATATGACCAAAGAAGATTGTTAGTTACCTTGTTTTTCCCTGTTCGTTATGTCATCAAATGGAGTATGGTTCGAAGATGACATACTGATATTTGCTTCTCGGTTCAGAACTTGTGGTGGCAAGATGAACAAATTAGCATGGGCTTCAAAACTTCATTAGGTGGCAAAGGATTGTGACGTTGACTACATGCAGTAATAATTCAGATGAAGGAACCAAGGAAATGACCTTTAATTGGCGATCATGCAGTCGTTGGCCGGTGTGGACGCGAGCTGTGTTGATGGAGGCGGCCGGCGGCGGGGTCCTGCGGGGATGGAGGTCGTGGGCGGCGTCCGGCGTCCGGCGGCCGCCCCTCTGCGGGGATGGCCGGATGGAGGTCGTGGGCGGCGGCGTTGATGGAGTTTGTCAGCGACGGTGGGGGCGCGGCGGTGTTGATGGAGTTCGTCGGTGGCAGTGATGGATGGAGCCAGCGGCGGGGCATGCGTTGATGGAGGTCGTGGGCGGCAGGGACGGAGGGCGCGGCGAATGTGATTGACGTCGGCGGCGGGGATGCAGGGACTGCGTTGACGGAGGTCGTCGGCGGCGGGGATGAAGGTCGTCGGGGGCGGGACCTACAGGGATGGAGGGCGCGTCGGCGGCGGCATGGAGGTCGTCGGTCGGCAGCGATTTGAAGGCTGCGGTGGTGATTTTTTCTAATTAGATTAGGTGCGATTATGCGTGATTAGCGAAGAGTTATTTTTTGACTTGATTAGCGGTCTGCGCGTGGTCAGTCCATGGTAAGTCCGGCTAATAACCGTCGGATGAATAGATGTATGGCTGGGATGATTTGGATCACGCCTCTCTCTCCCAGTGGTGACTAGTGGTGATGAGCTCCTTTCATATCTACGGTAATAAAAAGCGAACACACTAAAAATTTGAGCTTTCAGATGTGTTCCTCATCTGCCTTGATGTCTGCATATACTTTGTGGAACATGTGGAACATATGACGGCACTAGATGCACATACGAGTGCCAAGAGGGGAAGTTCCTAAACTGGAGTTGACCGACGAGGGCGTCAGTCTTCAGGCGCAAGGATGTGGCATCCTAGATGATAAGATACTCATACAACAAGTTGCAACTTCTTTTTCAGGAAGCTCGTCCCAATAGAACACATATACTAAGCATTTGGTGACCGACCGGGAAATCCTTCCCGAGTGCGCACGACTGAGAACAAAGTGTGCAGGAAAGACTAGTGTTGATGCGTGAGACCAATTTAGAGATTCTAAAGAGCTTACAGGCGTAACAGCCGCCGGCCGAGTGAGGATGGTGATCTTCAAGCTTCTTCATGGGAAACGCTCCCTCTTTGGGATAAGTTCTCATTGTGATTAGAATGACCAGCACGGCCCCGGGTGGGCCAGGGTGTTACATACTAGGAGCTCAAAACTGAATCGACGGCCTTGTTGAGCTTTAGAAGTGAACGAGACTATGCGGAATGGGTGTGCATCGCCAGATTTGGCCCATACAGGGCTCCAACGAGTAGGATTCGTCGTTGGAGAAGTCCATCTGGCTCGAGCACAAGGTTACTAATTTGCGTAATTTTTATGTTGCAGCATACTCTTGTGTGTTTTGTTGGAGGCACACGAATGATATGCTAGAACGATTATTATTGTTTGCTGCAAAATTGGATTGATGGTGCGAATGTTTTCGTGATGTGCTGCAAAAGGTGTTCTCATGTGATGCATATATGTATTGACTATTTATTGAAGATTGTGTGTGACCGATGGAGAATCGCGATTTGTTGTATAGTCATATATTTTTGCTGCATCGGTGTTTTGAAATGTTGTGATGTTTTTTGCACAATTTTGACCCACTCCAAGTGAAATGTTATAGTGATACAAAATATTTGCTACTTGGGTGAAGGTATGCTGCAAGGGTTGGCTGGATAAGTGAGAGTGTAGCCGATCGAGTCCGAGAAGATATCTAGTGCTCCAATCCCTTTGGATGCTATCGGATTCCGGGTCGATCTGAGCCGTGGGCTAGCAAAGGAACGATCAGAGTTTGGATGCATATACGGGACAGATAGGTAGAGTGATTCGGTAGTCTTCTCACAAGGAATGCATATAAAGCCTTTTTAAAAGCACATTCAGGGTCTTATCTGCAGATATCCACCAACCTAACATAAATTTGAATCATCAGTGCATAAGTGCTTTCTGGTTGTGGAAGAATCAACCTAAATACATCAGTAACAGTACCTGGGCCTCGAAATGGTTAAGAGCAATTTCGATTGTGTAAAGCATTCCTCATCATTAGTGGTAGAACGAAAAATCTCTAAACTGTCTAGCACAAAACGGGCAAAGGCCAGTTCCCCTACAAACTACTCGGGCATTAAATTGGCAATTCCCAACAAACTACTTGGACATTGCATTGGTAGCACTGATATGAACATCATTTCTCAAATCTTTGGTGCCTTCTACGGCGGATCTCCTCAACTGAGAGCTTGCTGTTGCCACCATCCTGGAGAAGCTGTCTGCGGGAAAAGCCATGGTCCTGGTGCGGGGTGCTGCACGTCTCACATACATCTGTGTAAGGCGAGTTGTCGTTACAGCAGGTTGTGCATCTCCACATACCATGACCGGTCTCTCTTGGCACTGATGCAACATGGACCGGGACACTTCTACCACGGTGATGGGCTGCTGACCTTACAAGTCTCCGAGCAAATCGCACTTGCCGACTCACAATGTCTGCAATGCCTGAAAACATAAGAGCGAGCGGGCGCTTCAGACGAAGGTAGGCCAGGCCAGCAAGTATCCCACCAACATGGCCAATCAAGTGTGCCTTCGGATTGAAAGCCTGGACGAGTAGTAGTTCAAGCCATGCCACATACTTTGCAGGAATGGCGACCCCAAAGTAGACAACATCACCTACCCGGGCCTTCAGCACAACACTCATGCCAAGCAACACTCCAGAGAATCCAGCAGAATACTGATAATACGGCACGTCGTTGCCGAGAAGAAGTAAGCCTTTAGACAAGAGCAGTGTGAATCCCTGAGAAAGGCCAAGCAAGGAAATCACCATGAAAGCAAACTCAAAACTGCCAATGGATGTTTCAAGCTGTACGCCCGTCCACAAGAGAGATGCCATGTTCATGAAGAAGTGAGCTTCATTCAAGTGGTAGAAAGCTGAGAGGAAGAAACGTCCCAGGTCGCCATACTGTAAGAATGTGGAACTGTTATTTTTAACAATGGCAGATATATAAAACACCGAGAATGACTTGCAATTAATTTTCAGAACAACACTCATAGCACAGCATGTGCACCCTGCTGACAAATTTTCAGGGCAACACAATGCAACAGTAGAATCAAAACATTTTAAAACGGTACATCATGTACTTCAATGAATCTATGGGTGTAAGGTGAGACATAGGTCCAAAACTTGTGCAGGTTTGTGACCTAGATCCTTGATCTTGACAACCGCACAACTAGGTTCCTAAGGGTAAAACCTATATACCGCCCAGCAGCGGCGCTAGACGGCCGCGCCGCTGCTGGGCCGGCCCATTTCACGTTTTTTTTCTTTCTTCTCTGCTTCTTTTCTGTTTATTTTTCATTCTTTTCTGTTTTCTTCTGTTTTTCTTTTCGTTTTTATTTCGTTTTTCTTTCAAAAACTTCAAATTCGAATTAAAATTTTGCTCATTTTTTAAAATTGTTCAAAATTCGAAATTTTGTTCAGTTTTCGAAATTTGTTTCAAATTCGAAATTTGTTCAAATTCAAAATTTGTTCATTTTCGAAAATTGGTAATTTGTTCATTTTCGAATTTTGTTTAAATTCAAAATTTGTTCATTTTCAAAATCTGTTCATTTTCAAATTTTGGACAAATTCAAAATTTGTTGAAATTCGAAAATTGTTCAATTTTGGAATTTGTTCATTTTTAAAAATTGTTCATTTTTGAAAATTGGAAATTTGTTCATTTTCGAAATTGGTTCAAATTCGAAATTTGTTCATTTTCGAATTTTGGTCAAATTCAAAATTTGTTGAAATTCGAAAATTGTTCAATTTCAAAATTTGTTCATTTTAAAAAATTGTTCAAATTCAAAATTTGTTCATTCTCGAAAATTGGAAATTTGTTCATTTTCAAATTTTGTTCAAATAAAAAAAAATTCATTTCGAAATTTGTTCAAATTCGAATTTTGTTTATTTTTGAAATTTGTTCAAATTCAAATTTTGTTCAGTCGTAAATTGTTCAATTTCGAAATTTCTTCATTTTTAAATTGTTCAATTTCGAAATTTCTTCATTTTCAAAAATTGGAAATTTGTTCATTTTCGAATTTTCGACAAATTCAAAATTTGTTGAAATTCGAAAATTGTTTAATTTTGAAATTTGTTCATTTTTAAAAATTGTTCAAATTCAAAATTTGTGTATTTTCGAAAATTGGAAATTTATTCATTTTCGAATTTTGTTTAAATTCAAAATTTGTTCATTTTGAAAATTGCTCAAATTCAAATTTTGTTCATTTTCGAAATTTGTTCAAATTCAAATTTTGTTCAGATTCAAAAATTGTTCATTTTTTAAATTATACAAATTGGATATTTGTTCATATTAAAAAATTGAGCAAAATTTTAATTCGATATGTTTTGAAAAAAACGAAAAAAAGAAACGAAAACGAAAACAGAATAAAAAGAAAAACTGTGGGATAGGAAAAAAAGTGCACCTGGGCCAGCCCACTAGGCCAGGCGGAGGTGCGTCGTCAGGCGGCGCTACCTCTTAGCACCGCTAAGGAGCAGTACATAGCTTCTCCCGTTCCTAACTCCTAAGCTTGTACAAAACACATTAAGGACTTGTTTGATTCACAG
This sequence comes from Poa pratensis, assembly GCA_947311845.1. Classification (NCBI taxonomy): domain Eukaryota; kingdom Viridiplantae; phylum Streptophyta; class Magnoliopsida; order Poales; family Poaceae; genus Poa; species Poa pratensis. The sequence goes on along the minus strand of CAMZMU010000110.1, from coordinate 3,606,712 downwards.
GATAGCAAAATCAAAGGAATAGGAAATATGGAGGATTGATATGGCCTCTCCACTTGAATCCTACGGGAATGAAAAATATAGGAATATGCACAAGTTTGTGTTTGATGGCACGGTAGGAAAGGAAAGGAAAAAAACAATGATTCATTAGCTTAGTACAGGGAACATGGAATCAAGGACATGGTCTACACGGCAATCAATGAAAAAAAAAGGCAGTAGCAGGTCCTGTGCATGCAAAAGGGACGGTCACAGATCGTGGTTTTCCTCTAAACACGAGCGGCCGACGTTTTCCTTCGCGCGTAGGAATTTTTTCAAGAGCTCCAGGCTAATGGAAAGTTTCCTACGAAACTGACTAGAAAAGTCTCATAGGAAAAGATCCTACGGGATCGATTCCTTTAAATCAAACACCTTCGAAAGGAAAAAAAATCCTTAGGAGAAGAATCCTCTAAAAATCCTATAGAATTCCTACCAATCAAACGAGGCCTAAGGGTCAGTCAGTGCCTGAACCGTATGCTTAACTATGAAAGAGAAAAAGAAAAAAAAAACTATGAAAGAGAAAACTTTACCAACTCTAACTGAATCTTGTTCTTCCCCAATACAACCAGTCCCCATAAAGCGCGATAGGGTCTAAAGCCTGCACCTATACAGCACTGCGCACTAATCATCTTCTCAAATCTCCCCCTAATCACAAGCTAGGCAGATCAGATCAAAAGCAAATAGCATCATGTGATTTCTTCTAGCATCCAATCGAATCTGCACATGATTCTTTCATCTAAACCCCAGGCCGAGGTGTGGTGGTTTAGGCAGGTACCTTGATGATGAGGTGCGGGTTGAACGCGACGAAACGGATCCGGTGTAGGTGCGCAGCGAGGGCGCCCGGGCGGAGGTACACCAGCGCGTTGGCGGCGATGAGCGCCGCCTTCACGGGTGGGCGGCTTGCGCCGGCGGGGCCATACTCCAGCAGCATCAGCAGTGCCAACAGCGGCAGCGTCCGGCCAGCGTAGTCATCCTGCCAGTGGCGGCTCAGGCTGATGCCCATCGCCGAGATCGATGGACCGGTGGGGGACTCGAAGACCAACAGCCGGCTGCCGCCGGCTTTTTCTCTCTCCCGATTATTTTTAGGTATCCCCAAATATTTTGATGGTTCTTCCGGGTCATTTTATATTTCTCAATGGCGTAATAGATTCTTTTTTTTTTTACGGGAACGCGCATGCATTCCATTAAAGCACAGCAAGATCGCTGGCCACGAAACTGGTTACATCGATTGGGAAATCCGACAGCCATACAAAGTGTTCAGACTGTCGGTCCCTCGCACCCAACGCTGCTAACTGATGAGCAGGTTTATTACAAGCCCTTGGGCAATACATTATCCCATAATCAATAAACTCCATGATGAGATGGTACTTGATGTCAAGAAAGAGATGCCCCAGTTTTGCTTGATCATAGGATGTTGACGACAAAGCTTGCTTCAGGTTTTGTGAGTCAGTCTCTAGTACAATACGACCAACACCCAGCTGTTCTGCAATAGCGATAGCATGGTGTACTGCCAGCGTCTCAGCGTGTAGAGCGTCGCTCGCCCGCTGAATGAAACCTTTTTCAGCAAACACAATCTGACCATTACTGTCACGTGCGATCGCACCCCAACCCCCTTCTCGTGTCTCAGCACAAAAAGCACCATCCGTGTTTATCTTGATGAAATCATGGTCTGGGAGTATCCAGCGTGCAGTCGGCCTAGCAGAGGTTTTGGCCTTTGGTTTAAAGAACTGTTCCCACTCCTTAGTGCTTCGGCTGATCAAAGCAATGAACTGATCTGTAGAAAGCCGATGCTCCTTATGATTAGCCTTATTCCGTTCTGTCCACCACGCCCATAAGAGAGCCACTGTCTTCATCTTTTTTTCATAGGATAGCTTCATAATTTCCTCCAGAACCTCAAGGGGACATTGACATTCCATTAATTGTGTCCTGACATCTTCAAGCTGCAACCCACGCCATAGTGGTTTGACAAACTTGCATCTAAAGAAGAGGTGACCACCATCTTCAAAAGGATTATGACAGACAACACAAGAGGTATCAAGCTCCACTCCACGCCTTGAAATATTCATATGAAGGGGGTGGCTGTTATGGGCAAAGCGCCATAGAAAATGATGTACCCTTGCTGGACAGTCAAGTCTCCATAGTCCTTTCCAAACTTCAATTTTCCATGAGTTTCCAGCTGATGACATACTTTCTGGTCTGGCCGAAGTCGTGTACATGCTGCTCAAAAATACACGGTACGCTGATTTAACAGAGGACAGTCCCCTTGAATCGAAATGCCATGCAACCCAGTCTTCCGAGTCGGCGCAAATGGGAATGGAGAGGATCTCTTCAACGTCTTCTGGACAGAACATATTGCGGATTAAGCTTTCATTCCAGCTAGCACTGTCGTGATCAATTAATTCAGAGACCAACACTGCTTCTTGTGTGCCTCTATGGCTAATAGGCCTTCTGGTCGTTCCCCTCGGAATCCAGGGATCCTCCCAGATTTTAATGTGTGTGCCGTCCCCCACCCTCCAAACCATGCCCTTTTTTATCACATCTACACCCTGTAGGATGCTGCGCCAAACATAGCTCATTCCTTGTTTCGGAATTGCTTGGAGCACATCACCTTCTGGAAAATACAGAGCCTGTAGGACCCTAGCGCATAGAGACTCTGGTGCTTGGATAATGCGCCATACTTGTTTTGCTAACATGGCAAGGTTGAAGATATGAAGATCCCGAAAACCCAGCCCTCCATCTTCCTTGTGTTTCATCATTTTGTCCCAGGATACCCAATGCATGGCTTTGTCTTTATCATTTTGTGTCCACCAATAGCGGCAAATCATCTGGCTAATGCTTTCATACAGGCCCTTCATTAGATCAAAACATGCCATTGCGTATATCGGAATGGCTTGCGCCACAGCTTTGAGCAAGATTTCCTTTCCGGCCATGGAAAGGATCTTCTCTTTCCAGCCTTGTAATCTCTTCCAAATTCTTTCTTTCAAGTACTCAAAACATTCAGTTTTGTTGCGACCTACATAGGATGGTAAACCGAGATATTTTCCACCAAATGCTTCAGATGAGAGACTCAACCCAGCCAATATGGCGTCTTTGATATGGCGTTTAGTGTTCCGGCTGAAGAGAATAGAAGATTTCTCACGGTTTATGACTTGCCCAGAACATGCTTCATATACTTGAAGAATCGCATTCACCTTGGTTGCACTATTCTCGTCCGCTTCAAATAAGAGCAGGGAATCATCAGCAAACAAGAGATGGGACACCGTGGGTGCATTATTGGCCAATTGTATCCCTTTTAATTCTCCACTTCTCTCAACATGGCGAAGCAAAGCCAAAAAACCCTCCGCACACAGCAAAAAAAAGATATGGTGAAATGGGATCCCCTGTCTTAACCCCCTGCCCGGGATTACCTCATCCGAAAGCTGGCCATTTATTCTGAATTTGTACCTTAGTGTTTGCACACACTTCATGATCAACTGTATGAAAACCTCGTCAAAACCCATCTTTCTCATCATCCCTTGCAAAAAGGGCTATTCAGCACGATCATAAGCTTTACTCATATCAAGTTTTAGTGCCATGTAGCCTTTCCTTCCTGACCTCTTCCTCCTTATAAAGTGTGACATCTCATAGGCTAGGATGGTGTTGTCTGAAATTAATCGACCCGGGACAAAAGCACTTTGATTAGGAGAAATTATCTCTCCCAAAATACTCTTTAGGCGGTTGGCCAAAACTTTGGACACAAGCTTGTAGATAACGTTGCAAAGGCTAATAGGGCGCAAATCTTTAAGATGATTAGGGTTCTGCACCTTTGGGATGAGTACAACAACAGTTTCATTCCACCCCTCCGGTATACTGCCGCCTTGCAACACTTCCAAAACCTCATGAACAACTCTGTCACCCACCGTTTCCCAATACTTCTTGTAAAACACCGCCGGCATCCCATCACTTCCCGGTGCCTTGAGATCACCAATACTATCCAGAGCTTGTTTGATCTCCTCTCTTGTAAACTCAGCCTTCAAATGTTCATTCATTTGTTGAGTGACACAACTCGACACATGATTCAAAACAGCATCAAGGTTTGTACCTGCCACGGGGGTAAAGAGAGATGAAAAATAATTAGCAACGAGGGCCTTCAAGCCCTCCTCCCCTTCTACCTCCACCCCATCTTCACCCTTTAATTTTCTTATATAATTCCTTTTTTTCCTCTCTGAAGCAATTGAGTGAAAATATGTGGTGTTGCGATCTCCTTTTTCCAACCAATGAGCATGAGCACGTTGTTTCCAGAATATATCATTCTGTTCCTCCAACCTTTCGAGTTTGAAACGCAGAACTTGCTCTCGGTGTATAGAACGTTGTGACACTTGTTCTCTTCTACAACTTTCAAGCTCATCTTTTAACTTCTTAATGCCCTTTTGAAGATCACCAAGGACATCTTTGTTCCATGTGTGGAGTTCCTTTGAGACCGACCGAACCAGATCAGCCACAGCTACCTCCCCTCTCGCCCTTGCCAGGTTCCACGCATTATCAACCACAGCATCGCAGTCTTCCTCCAACAACCACCTCGCCTCAAACCTTCTGTTCTCCGATTTAAACTGTGGTCGGTGCTGCCCCACAGAACCATGTACATGTAAGATAATTGGCCGGTGGTCTGAGTGACCGAGACTACTGACGCTGACTCTGCGGTACAATCTTTTTCTATGCTTAAAATATTTGTTGAACAAAAACAAATATTTAGAGTGGCCACGGGCAGAAAGTGTTGAGCCGGCTAATTTTCTTCGTACCTCTCTTCCTTGCCTCTGCAAGCTCTGCAAATCTTAAGGGGAAGTAAAAACTGAACCTTTTTGTCGTAAGAGAGCTACTCGTGGAAACTGTAACAGCCCCGACCTGTGAACCAAAATTTGAGTACCAAATTTTCACTTTTGTGTTCAATGCATCATGTCATCCATGCATAATCATGTTCATCTGAATTGTTACAACTTTGCAATGGAAATGATGCTGGGTTGCTAAGCAAAGTTTACAAATTCAACTCCATATTTGTCCAGGAAGTTCCAAAAGTTCCAAAGTTAAATTTGGGCAAACTATTTTGATTTGGAAATAAAATAAAAAGAGAGTATCTCAAAATTGCCTGTGAGCAATTTCTATTTTATTTTCCTATCAAATGATTTCCAAATAATCTGGAAAAATTAGGGAAGCTTCACATTAAGGTAAAGACACCCCCAAAAATTGGCATAATTTTTGGAGGTGTTTAAGTGGCCCAAATAATTCAGAACCTGTGCAACCAGTGCTGGCAAGGACCTGTTCGTGATGGAATTAAAAATGCCAGGGAGTTTTCTGAAAAAACGTCGTCTCTCTCCTCTCACCTCACGCACGAGCTCCACTGCCGCCGTGTCGCTCCAGTGCGTGCACGCCTCGCCGGGCCCCCCTGCCTCTACCTGTGCGAGGAGAAGCACGACTCCACGCCTCACCTGCTCCCCACTCGCTTCTCTCTCCTTTTTCCCCATTCCTCTGCTCCCCCGAGCCACCATGGCCGCCATGGCTGCCGCCCTTGCCGTGCTCATCGCCGCCAGTTGAGCCCGTCCCCGACAAATCGAGCAACACCACGAGCACCGCCGCGACGTCCCCTTCCTCTCCACCACAGGAATCGGCCGGAGACGCACGGAATCGCCGCCGCCGTCCAGTTTTGTCTCTATCCCCGACGAGCTCCGCCACGCTCGATTGTGTCCCCGTCGAGCCACCTCCGGCCACTCCGTCGCCGTGCCCGAGTCCGTGGTGAGCGCCTGGACCTCACTGGCCCCTTTCCCCTCTCCCTCTCTCGCCGTATCCTCGCCGGAGCGCCGTAGCCAACGCCGCCGTGCTGCCCACCGTGGCCTCCCTCGCCAGCTCGCACGCCCGGTCGGGAGACCGGCTTAGCCGGGCTGCATACCAGGCCTCTCGGGTGCACAACCGGTCCCTGGGCCGGCCCAAACCGGGCGGGAGGCCGGGCCTCTCTGGACCTTGGCCGGCCTGTAAACCGGCCCAACCGGGCTGTGGGCCGGCTACACAGTTTTTCCAGTTTCCTTTTCTTTTGTTTTACAAATGCAATAACTATTGTTTGGTTCATCCGATTTTGGTGTACAATATATCAAAGTGATCAGCAACTCCAATGCTATCTAACCATGCTACGATCACATCATGACAACAACTTTTCTCCGTCATGTCAATCGATAATCGGTGAAAAGGAATTAAATTCAAATAATTATTTAATTCACTATTTATTCATCGGTACTCGGAAAATTACAAATGAGGTACCAAAAATGATCGGGAGAACAAAACATATCTAATCATGCCATGTTCATGCATATTTGAGCCACTTCTTGGTAATGTGATAATGGATGAACAATGTGGTCATTAAGCTAAATATGGGGTTGCTTCCAACTAATCGCACTAATTATTTGGCTCTCCATTTAATTTTGCTAGATAAACTAAATGATGCCATCTTTGCATAAACTTGTCATGTCATCATGTGGTTGTGCATTGCATGGTACACATGTGTGGTGATTGATTTGTTTTTCTGTTTTATGCTTCGATAGATCAAGCAGCCGGGGTTACTCCACAATACCCCGAGGATCCGTACTACCAGCCGTATCAGCAAGGCAAGCGTAATCCCCCCTCTGAGCATATCTTATCCTATGTTTCCGCAAATATTTTCTCCACTATAATATTGCATGCGGTTCTAAATGTCTTTTGTTTGGATTAGAGTATCCTATAGAATGCATTAAGGTTCCTTATGCCATTTACCTGTTTCCCCTCCTAAATACCATAGGTTGTATTGTTGGCCATGAAATATTTAGCTATGCTAATTGATGCTTAGCCATGCTTAGCTAAAATGCCTAGAGGTACTATGATGGTACAATGTTGGAAACATGTGCGAAATGAGATGATGGTGGAGAATTGTGGTAATGGAAATTAAAATGCTAAAAGGTGGGGATGAGAGGCCACTGTGGTTGTGGTGCTTTGTCTCGTTCTCGCCGCCTAGGTGCGAGTTATATACCTCTTGAACCAAGACTGAGCGTGCAACCATGCGTGAGGCCTATGCATTTGCAGGAACCCTCATAGACTAAATAACTCGGGCGGGGCTAGCCAGGGTCCTCTAGTTCGGGCTTCCATTTGCGCGTGCGTGAGTTGGTGGCTGAGAATGGTATGAGGATGGTGGTGTTAGGAAAATGAGTGGCCGTGGGGCGGGGTGTTGTGATCCTGGCAGTCCTGCCGCCACTGATGATCCTGGAAAGTCCTTAACGAGGGAGAAGTCGACACCGCTCCCACCCAGCCGGCTCTCCAAGGAAGAGAGCTAAAAGCTAGGTAATGGGCCGGACGGTACGCGTGGCAAACATTTGTACACCCCTGCAGGGTTAAATCTTTTCGAAAAGCCGTGTCCGCGGTTATGGATGAACTTAGGAAGTGAAGGTAAGATCATAGAATAACTTTAACGGAATGATTAAAAACTGGGTACTAGAGATACCACTCACGAATGCAAGGTGAGCTTCCTCGAGGGTGATTCGGGGAGGTGCCTTCGATGAACAGGTACAGTGGTTGATGATGGTTGATGATGAAAGGTGATGAAAGAAAGAGTACTTCTTACCTCTTTTAAAAGTATTCTGATTAGACGATGCCATGGAGTCATGTTTTATTAAATAAAATCAGCTTTATGTAAAAGAGAGCCATAAAACCTTGAAAGCCAATCATCGAGCATATATTAGCTCTATAATCTTGCGAGTTCGTCGAACTCAACGTCGTTTGTTTTGTTTCAGAGGAGGACTTCACCGACCTCGAAGGTGGGTTCTTTGTGGACGTCGACGAGTAGTCTGGGGTTTCCAGGTGGCAGCTTGGGACATCCTGGAACAGCTGGCGTTGGATGTTTATCTGTAGGCCTCTTAGGCCATATTTGGTTCTTATTGTTTAGAACAACTTAATTCGCTTCCGCTTGTTGTAATGTTGGGTCTGTGACCTCTGGTTGTCATTTGCTATCTTTCTCTCTATTATAAGAGTTGAGCTATATGTTTTGTGTCGTAGAGTCCATGATGTGCCAGTTGTTCCACAAGTCTTGGTCTCTCTATTATGCATTGAGGGTTGTGCCTGTGTTAAGGCATCAATCGGGGTGTTGCGTTGCCGATGATCCATTCCGAGCAACGCCTGCCAAAGGTTTTGGCCGGGGATTGGTAAACCCATAACCTCCGGTTGTATCGTTTAACCGGTGACACACAGCATCACTGTATAACAGTCAGGTCAGGGCGCCACAGAAACCTAGCGCCACCGCCACCTCCACATCCACCATAGATCGGTTCTCTCCTTCGGTTGGCCTTGCCGGTGTCAGGAGGGGTAGAGAACAGGATCTATGACTGGAGTTCTTAATAAAAGTAGTGCTCTAATAGATTTGTTAGGATGTTAGTAGTCGTCTTCTTTATCAATGGAGATGGTATTGTCTACAATAAGTATTCTTCGGACCTTCGTTTGATGACGAGATCTTCTTCGCGGCGTCAATGGTGGTTTTGGAAAATTAAATTTGGCGAGGTATGCTTATTTAGATCTTGCTTCGCCAGATTGATTTTGGATTCCTTCTCATGGTTGCCGCGAAGAGAACTGTTCTTGCAATATCGGTCACGGCTGCTACGTCCTCGACAATGGTGATCCGTACCCTCAGCTCCCAGCGACGTCGACTTGGTTGTTTGGTTGCTTTTCTCTGAAACACCGTTGTTGGTACTCTTGCCGATGTTTGTTGATTATTTTAATGGTTGTGTGCATGCACGTAGTCTTAGCATTGCGGTTCAAAATTGAATTATGGGAGAACCCTCATTGATATTTACAGGTTCGTGGTTGGTATAGTTTTGATGTTTCAGTAGCTGCATTCAGAAAAGTACAAGATTGTGTCTGAAAAAAAAGGTTTGAAGATTCCAAAGATTTACTCAATTCTTTTAGACTTTATTTTATAATTGTTATAGTCAGCTCATGCATCTCTATCATGTACTCTTTGCTACTATGATATATCATGATATTGACTGTTGAGAAAAAGCTCTGTCAAATCTTATCTTGCCACACAACCCACTTTAAATCCTCTCATTTATTATTGTCGCCCTCCTCTTTTTTACGTAGACCTGAAATAGTTCGCGCTCTTTGCCTCATCAACAGCTCCCCCACTGATTGATGTGAGCCACTCTCGTTGTGTGAGAGATCGTGATGTTGCAGCCAGGGGTGGACCCATCACCCATGTGAGCTCAATAGGGTCGGACGTTCAGCAGTAGACACTCCAGGCCTTTGAGGGTGGGCTCGTCCTCCTCCGGCTGGTACCCCTCCGGCGCCTCGGCCGCGAAGTATGACCGTCGGCGAGCGTCGTGCTCGACCTCGAACCAACGGTCCCACAGCGACGAGTTTATCGCGTACGCTGGGTCGTTGACGAGGTCGGTCGGGAGGAAGCTCCGGCGGCGGAGGATCTCCTCCGTACGCGCCCTGCCGGCGTGAGGGATGCGCGGCACCGGAATGAGGCAGCGGCTCAGATGCCAGCCGTCCGGTAGGTGCACGTCACCCCACGGAAGGGGCGCCGCCACCTCCCAGTAGAGCTACGCCACCTCGGTGGAGACGCGGGCTCGCTAGGCTCGGCGGCGGGCATTGCGGGCCGCTCGGAGCTCGGCACGGCGGGTTGCATCGGAGGTCGGCACGCGTGAGCTGGTGGCCTCCTTGTCGTTGCAGGCTTGAACCAGCTCGGCCGCTTCATGGTCGCCGGCGACAGGGAGGCCGAGGTCGGTGGCTAGGGTTTCGAAGAGTGGGGAAGTGAGGACTGAAATGGGGATGGGGACTGGATTTGGTCGGTCCCCATTAAAAAGGACCCAGCGAGGTACCGAAGCGGCCACACTCGCTGCCAGGTGGGCCAGGGGCAGACTCGGGAGGACACGCGCTGTGTCCACGTCTCCCCAAAGTTGGACCAAAATTGGGCCGCGTTTGGGGCGAAACCGCGTGTCCACGCGGACAAGTGTCTCTATGCGCAAGCCCGTTGGAGCACCTCCCATGTCCGTTCAGACAAAAACGGACTGGGCTGCTCCGTTTGCGCCGGCCCGTTGGAGGTGCCCTTATCATCGTCTCACCCTAGACATTTTTCGTGGGGATACGAGCCCAGTAACTATTTAGAATGGACACAAAGTGATGAGTCGGCTAATTCTCTTCGTGCTACCTTTTCTCTCCTATCGATCTTTTGATTAGAAAACGACACATACCTGGTGTATAGTAGCGAATTTTATTAAAAACAAAGGATTCTGCTAAGTGGTAATAAGATGTATAGAGTCTGATAATTGCCCGATGCAGAAGGTCAGAAAGAGAAGTGTGATAATCTTTGAATGGAAGTCCTGGTAAAGGGCGACAGTAATTCTAAATGGTAACACATGATTCCTTTGCTATCCCATGGCTCGGATCAGTCGGGAGTCAAGTAGTATCCAAAGGTCCTGGAGCACTAGATATCTTCTCGATCGAACCCCACGTGGTCTGGATAGTGCCTAGCGAACTCTTTTATCAATGGTAGTTGACTCGTGCGTGAGCTCCAACGTCTGCCTGTGATGCTTTGACCACGGTCAAATAAAAAGTCTCCTCCATATCCGTGGTAATAAAAAGCGAACACGCTAAATATTTGAGATTTCAGATATGTTCCTCCTCTGCTTTGATGTCTGCATATACTCCGTGGCCGTAATTTTTTAGTCTGCATTTTGTGAGATCGGACCAACTATGCCTTTTAAAAAAAGATAGGCCCCGGAGGGTCAGGAACTGCATTAAACCAAGGACGGGTGATACCAGATTACACAGATGACCTCAAGGAAAAATAGAATTACATAGATGTCCTCATACTTTGCAAACAAGACCTCAGCTACAAAAATTAAAACGTGACGGGTCCTTCGTTTTTGGTGCCGGTCGCCAAAGACCTCAAGGCCTGGGCATCAGCACCACCACAGGTAACTAGCCACTTGGGATGATGCCGACGGAACCTCCCACGCCGAGATCAAGAATCCTCCACTCAAGGAGGAAGAAGCAAGGATAACTTTCAGAAGCTGACGTTGAAGAGCTCTAGAAATCTACGCAGCTCTAGGGACACAAGATGTGTGCGTCCCAACTTTCCACGAAGCACCGCCACCAGAAATCTCTAAAGCAGACTTCTCTTCCACGGCCTCCCTGGCACCGTCACGGAAAGAAAACACTCGAAGGAGCTCCAGCTCTAACCCCTGCACCGTCACGGAAAGAAAACACTGGAAGGAGCTCCAGCTCTAACCCCTGCAACACTCCGCCGAGTTTATTGGAAGAGACGCCTTCAGATCCATGCTCCCTCTTTGTCTTCGACGACATATTTGGCGTCGGGAGAGCGGCATATCGTTGTACCAAGCTCCAGCCACAGCTCGAAAGCGGCCAAAGCAGGCGTCGGGAGAGCGGCATATCGTCGTACACCTTGTCGGATAAGCACACACTAAAGCTACTATGTGGCGACTGAGTGTCATGACCACATATTATAGTGCACTGGGCCGTGTTGCCTTGGGCCAGCCTTGTTGGAGGGAGAGGGCTGCATCGGAGTATATAGAAGACACAAGCTTCAGAAGAGAGGGCATCGAAGAACAGAAACAGAAATCGGGTTGCTCCCGTCTCTCTCCCGTCCCCTACTTCTCCGGTGGCCGCTCTCCACAAGCGGCAGTCTCCGACGGTGGCCGCTCTCCACAAGCGGCGGTATCCTCTTCCTCACGCTCCGGTGATCGCCGGCAGCCACGGGGTAGTACACTTGGTATCAGAGCCACAAATTTCCGCCAACCCACAAAAATCCCCATCCGATCTGGTCTTAGCAGCGATGAGCAAGACAGCGGCGCATGCTGATGATTCCCTGGCGCAGATCCGGTCAAGTCTCGACCTCTTGCACGGCGTGGTGGCGGGCATCGACACGGCGCATCAGCAGATGCGCGCCCAGCTCGACAACCAGGCGATTGCGGTGCAAGAGGGGGGCCGCCTCCACGATGCTACGGCTCGTGCTCTGGCGAAACTCACGGAGCGTTTGGAGGCGATGGATCGGCGCGGCCACGCTCCACCATCACCAGAGGAACACGACCCTGATTCGGAGGTGGTACAGGCGAGCGCGCAGACCACGCTCCATCCAGTCGCTCCTCGCTGGGCGGGCAACTCACCGGGCAATTCCTCCAGCGCCCTCACAGGTCGAGGTACGTGTGACACAGGTGGCGGCGGAATTTTGGGCGGCGGGGTTGGCGCAGGCGTCGGCCTCGGCGCAGGCGGCGGTAGAAATTTGGAGCATATGGGGCGAAATCTTCTTCCCAAGATGTCCGTGCCACGGTTCGACGGGGAACTGCCTCACATCTGGAAGGATCAGTTGCTGGACTACTTCTGCATCTTCAACATCAATCCAGCGCTATGGTTCATCACAGGCACACTTCATCTGGATGGGTGTGCAGCCATGTGGTGGCAGGCGTACAAGTTGCAGCACGAGGTAACAACATGGCCCCAATTCATATCAGCAGTGGAAGAGCAATTTGGATCAGATGATCAGCGCAAGGTACTGAATGCTCTGGTAAACCTGAAGCAAAAAGGGACAGTTGCAGAATATCAACAGGCATTTGCTGAGTTGGTGTACAAGGCCACTATGCTGAATCCTCACTATGACGAGCAGTTTTTTATATCTCAGTTTATCAGAGGCCTCAAAACAGAATTTCGAGGTGATGTGGAATCACAAGTGCCAACTACTCTTGAGCGTGCTTATTTGCTTGCACAAGTCCAGCAAGAAGTGTGGGATGACACAAAACATGCTCCAGCATATCATCGCCCCGCATTTCAGGCTCGTCCAAACGCTGCTGCGTACAAAACTGAAGCAGGAGGGCCTACTCTGAAATTGGGAACAGGGGAACTACGGAAAGATAGACATCTCACTAATGGACTATGTTTCAAGTGTGGGATAAGTATGATCCCACACACCAGTGTGGCAAGAAACAAGCCCCCGAAGCACATGCTCTGCAGCTGGAAGAAACTCCTGAGCAGTTGTCCGAGGAAATACTGAATATGATGGAGTTACACGATATTGCACAGGCTGAACAGCTTAGTCTTTCCATTCATGCAATTGCTGGAACAAAAGGAGCTGAGACCCTTCGCTTACGAGCTATGGTGGGAAATCAAGTGTTATTGATTTTAGTGGACTCTGGCAGCTTTGATTTAGTGTTATACTGTACAAGCTTATGGCCACCAGAGGAGATGGACAGATTAAGTATCCCTTGGGATCCTGGAGGTTCAAGGTTTGCATGCTGGGTACTGGATAACAAGCATTTCGCTACATATATCGTTGTGTCTTTCATGAACCAGCTGCTTCATTTATATGTTTGGGAGAATGACAAGTCAACAGTTCATGCAATTGAGCTCTACATTCAGTGGAGTCCAGGACTTATAGAAAATGTTCTTATGGTTGGAATGTTTATTCAGTTGGCCCAGAAATCGGCTGATCTGCCCGTGCTTTACATTCAAGTGATCAAAGAACTATGTGACTACACCATTGCTGGAAACAACCCAGGTTACTCCATGCACAACCTGCTAATGGATTCAATTGTATGGCTTGGAGGTCATGGGCTGGTAACAGAATTAGGAGGTGTATGGAGAATTACAAATAATGGAGTTACATACTGGACCAGGGCAGTTCAATTTCCTCTCTGTTTGAAGCTTGAGATGCATGCTCCTCTCAACATGGACACACGGCAAACTTGGAATCAAATGGTGTTTTCCATTATCTATCATTGCTGGCCTCTTGAAAGCAGTAACAATGAGATAAACAACCTGTCCAGCTGTCCTGGCATCTACAAGTACTTAGAATGCTTCGTGAAGCAATATCAACAAATACTCGCTGCCAGCTTTCAAGGTTGCTCAGAATATTTAGGTGCTGCCTGTGTCGACCTCACCGAGCCATTGCTTGGGGGCAAGCAATGTTTCTTGGGGGCGGTAATGTCATGACCACATATTATAGTGCACTGGGCCGTGTTGCCTTGGGCCAGCCTTGTTGGAGGGAGAGGGCTGCATCGAAGTATATAGAAGACACAAGCTTCAGAAGAGAGGGCATCGAAGAACAGAAACAGAAATCGGGTTGCTCCCGTCTCTCTCCCGTCCCCTACTTCTCCGGTGGCCGCTCTCCACAAGCGGCGGTATCCTCTTCCTCACGCTCCGGTGATCGCCGGCAGCCACGGGGTAGTACACTGAGAAACATAGACAAACAACAAAGAGATGCAGCCGCTAAAAGCAAATGCGTAAATCATCAATTGTACCCAACATGGAGGATCATTACTCTAATAAAACATGACATTTTAACATTCCGAAGTAGCTCCATTCCATTGTTACCTGACATGGTAAGATCAATGATGGGCAGAGCTACTTACATTTTGTAAGCGTTACAGCCAGTTACTAGACGTCCTTATCAGTAGCAGCACTAGGGCCTTGCAATGGTGAGGAAATATTCAATTATGCAAAGGATTCCTCATCGCGAGTGGAAAGAACGAAGAATCCTGCTACTGTCCAGCATGGACTGGGGCCGCATTCATACAAGGAGGAAGCACCTTTGGCCGTATTAAGAATTTATGTCGGTAACGATCTACATCATCTGTCGAATCTTTGGAGCCTCCTACGCCGGATCTCATCAACTGAAAGCGCACCGTTACCCCCATCTTGGAGATGGGTTCTGTGGGGAAGAGCACGGTCTTCACACGCACTGTTGCACATCTCACAGATATCTGCAGAAAACGAGTTGTCGTACGTGCAGGCCGAACATCTCCACATGCCTCGACCAGTTTCTCTGGATGCACGGCGCCCAACTCTGCTCCCCTGACGACGGCCTGACCTTACAAGTCTCTGAGCAAACTTCACCGGCCAACTCACAACATTTGCGATGCCTGAAATCAAAAGAGCAAGTGGATCTGGCCCGGAGTATGAGCGCTTGAACCAAAGATAGGACAGGCCAGCAAGTATGCCTCCAAGATGTCCAATAAAGGATGTCCCAGGAATGAAAGCCTGTATGAGGAGTAATTCAGCCCACGCAGCATACTTTGCTGGAATAACCATCCCATGCAGGAAGACATAATCGTCTGACCAGGCATTCAGCACAATCTTCATGCCAAATAGTACCCCAGAGAATCCAACAGCATACTGATCATAGTACGCAGTCTCATTGCCGACAAGGAGTAAACCTTTGGACAAGAGCAAGGTGATACCCTGAGACAGGCCAAGCAATGCAGCAACCATGGAAGCAAACTCAACACTGCCTACTGATGTTTCAAGCTGTATGCCTTTCCACAAGAGAGACGTCATGTTGTAGAAGAAGTGAGTTTCACTTAAATGGTAGAAGGCTGACAGGAAGAAGCGTGTCAGATCGCCATACTGCAAAAAGTTGACAACTGTTATTTTCAAAATGGTACATAGAACAAAACGAAGAGTACCAAGAAATTTCACTCTGCTAGCTACTTAGAATTACTTCTCAGTACACATTCTAGAATTAGTTCTCAGTACACATTCTAGAGCCCAAGAAATTTCACTCTGCTAGCTACTTTGAAAGCAATATTTCCCTACAAGAAGTGCAATAAACCCATGTGAAACTGGCACATCCTGTATTTTACTGATCTAGGAGTGTAAAGGGCATCACACGGCTTTGAAGGTACATGGACTTTGAGAATTGCACATTCAAGTTCCTACATTTCTATAGAGCTATCAATAGAACTCCAAACCAAACTTTAGCTAGTACTCAGTACCAATGATCATGTGGCACATGGAACATACTTAAGCCAAAATCTGATCATATGATTGCTAACTGATCAATCAAAAGCCTGTGAACGATGTCCAATGGCACGTGAATTTTCTTGCAAAAAATCTAGTTACTTTAAATGGAGGTCATAACCCCCTTATACTTGCACACTAAATGTGGTATTCTCATATTTAGTTAACCAAGTGACGTCTGCTCAAATTCAAAGACTATGGTCATATGGTGCGCTATATGTCCTATGACATGTGGGAAAATTGTTGAAAAAACACTACTTCTCAGTGTTTTAAAATTCTGATCAATTTATACATCTTTAGAAACAAAATATTCAATCGCATGAGTAGGGACCCAAGTGAGGGACCCAAGTGAGACAGTAGCTCAAGTTCAAGGACCTATGTGCACTATATTAAATCTGGAATATCACTGGTGCAAGAGTAAAACTACTATTATAGGATAGCAGCATTCAGCGTAAAACGTGGCCGTGCTCGGTCACAGGCTCTCGCTTTGTCTGCCAAGCCAATTTATACAGTCTGAGTGTCGCAGAGATGCGTATGCTTAGATGGATGTGTGGACACACAAGGAAGGACCGAATCAGGAATGAGGTGATACGTGAGAAGGTAGGAGTGGCGCCGATTGAAGAGAAGCTGGTGCAACACAGGCTACGGTGGTTTGGACATGTCCAACGGAGGCCACCGGAAGCACCAGTTAATAGGGGGCATAGATAATACAAAGAGGGGTAGAGGGTGACCAAAATTGACATGGGAGAAGGCAGTTAAAAGGGATTTGAAGGACTGGAATGTACCTAGAGATTTGGCTTTTGATAGGGCAACATGGAAATCAGCAATCCATGTGCCCGAACCTTGATTTACTCTTTTTCTCTTGTCTTTTGTCTTTTTCTTTTTTTCTTTTACGTTTTCACAAGTTTCTATGTGGGTTTCATATCTAGCCTACCCCAACTTGCTTGGGACAAAAGGCTTAGTTGTTGTAGGCCTGCCTGTCGACCAGTAGGTGTTGCTGACACCCATCTAGTGCTCTGCTTACTGCCTTTGTGAACAATGGTAAAGGTGTAAATACTCTGGAGGCGAAATTACTCGAAGGTTAAGTTTGCCTATGTAACAACAGAAGTAATAAAGTGGAAGAGAATAAAAATTAGAACTAAATGGACCCCGGTTTCTTCAACTCGCATGCATAGTCCAGTTAGGTTCACTAGTAGAAGTCCAATCCCCAAGAATATAACACTCATTCAATGTGCGGTGTGACTGTGTTTGCCCATCCACAATGCCAATTGACTCGAAATATGATCCCCTGTCATACCCTTCCCTCGAAATATGCCTAGTCATCGAGGTCGCCAATTCGGTCTGAGTAGGGTGTTGGAAAGGGTGTAGCTTTCGTGTAATTTCCTGTCTTTCAGATTTATGCTTTAAGAGGTTCTTCGCATTTAGTAATAAAGTCAACAATTTCCCTCGTGATGCTTAGGACCGCAGTTGTTGTGAACCTCGTCCATCAAAACAAATCTCCCCTCATCCCCTGTTCACCAGCTGATCCACTCCATCCCCTTTCAGCAGTCAGCACAACAAACACTACCAGCACCTATCGGCAACAGAATCTCATCCTACTCGACACAGCATAATCAGTACTCGTTACGATCCTATAACCCTAAGCGGATAAGAAATGTGTGATTTCGATACGATGTGATTCTATCAGCGAAACACAGTTCCGTCATCTAATCCACATGCTGCGGGACATAGTGGTGCTCACCTGGATGATGAGGTGCGGGTTGAAGGCGACCCGGGAGAGCGGCGGGAGGAACGCGTCAAGGGCGCCCGGGCGGAGGTACACCAGCGCGTTGGCGGCGATAAGCGCCGCCGTCACGGGCGGACGGCTGGCCCCGGCGCGGCCGTACTCCAGCAGCACCTGCAGGACAAGCAGCGGCAGCATCCCGCTCGACGGGCCGCGGCCCCCGCCGACGCCGATCCCCCGACGGCGGCCGCTGCTGATGCCCGCCCCCATCCCCGACAAGTGGGGCACCAGCCGCTCCACGAACCGAAAACTGACTGGTACCGAAGCAAGGTCGCACGAAGTTCGCTGCCTGTTCCTCAATTCCTTTCCTCTCGCGAAATCTCTGGTATTTCTGGACGGGTAGGATGGGTTCGCTTTGATATGTTTCTTTCTTCGGTCGCAAGTATGGCTGCGAACCTTCCGGATAAATCTAGTATATGCCGGCACTTGCTTGAGAAATGCTTCGCCTCCTGTTTTTTTTTAACAAGGAATGGCCCAGAGGCCTAGCTGCATATATTCCATCGGTGGGGTACAAAGTACAAAGGACACACGAAAGATTGAAAAATACACCACAGTCCTTGGGAATTACAAAAAGAACCCTAGTCAACGCCTAGAAAAAGCGATCAGGTCCTTTTGCTCCACCACCAACACGCAAGCTCAAACGCCGGCCGACCGTACCTCCACCGGGGACGAAGCCACTTGGGGTTGCACAGCCGAAGAACGCCGGTGAGAACCCAGCACAGGGCCTCCACTCAGGAGGTAGAAGGAGCGCCATCCTTGGCGCCTGGAGAGGCTGCCCTAACAGCCCAGGATCACGGCGGCAAAACACGTCCGCCGTGAGTGATTCTCCGATTTGCAGCAACACAGTTCCTTGCGGCCACCCGAAGTCATCGACGGCAGCAACAACGATTCCCTTTTCCTCCTTGGCACCATGCCAATATAGAAGAAGAAGATCAGCAGCACCACCGCACTCCCCTGAGCCGCCCCTAGAAACTAGCAAGGCCTTATTGAACAAGGCGACAAGAGCAGCATCCATCGCCGTCTCCGGCTCCACCCACAGGAGCACCACAGCAAGGGAGAGCCACTCCGTCCGGCACCGGGTGCGGCCGAAGGAACCCAGCACCAACCTCGCAGCTGCAGCTTCAGATCTGCAGATCCCGGCAGCCACCCACCTCCTCCCCTCACCTCCACGGCGGGGCCGGAGCCTTATAAGAGGCGGTGGTGCTGGTGACCCCAGTCGGTGTCATCGCTGACGATGTAGGCATCGAGGGACCGACGCTTAGCCTCCTCGAAATTCACCCGGTCCAGCTCCTCTGCCTCGCGGCGTGGCTTCGCTCAGAGCTGGTCATTGATGACGTGAAACACACGTTCGTTGGGAGACCCCCAAGAGGAAGGTATGATGTAGTCAGCAGCAAGTTTTCCCTCAGAAAGAAACCAAGTTATCGAACCAGTGGGAGCAGCAACTCTTCAGAAGGTTGTCAACGGCGCCAGAAAAATAGCTGTCGAAGAGAGTCTGGACTGTTGACGTGGAATCTGCACACAACACAATCAAACTACTTTGCCCCAACGAAACAGTGAGGTTGTCAATCTCACTGGCTTGCTGAAAACAAAGGATTAAACGTATGGTGTGGAAAATGAGTATTAAATTGCAGAGAATGAAAAATGAACAGTTTGCAGTTTGTGGTTGTTTAATCAGTTTAAAAGAATGGACCGGGGTCCACAGTTCACTAGCGGTGTCTCTCCATAAAAGATAACTAACATGTTGGGCGAACAAATTACAGCTGGGCAATTGACGAATAGTGAGCGCATGACAATGCATATACATGACATGTTGACTACTATGATATTTAATTAGGCATTACGACATAATACATAGACCGTTATCCAACAGCATCAATGACTAATAATCCACCGCCGGGTTGTCATCCGAGTCCCCCGTTGGTATTAAGTTGCAAGCAATGGATAATTTCATTAAGTAAAGTGCGTAATGTAAACAAACACATATGCCCGTGGACATATCATCGTTAGGTTATCCCTAGTGGCAACAACACATCCACAAACTTAGAACTTTCTGTCACTGTCCCAGGTTAAACGGAGACATGAACCCACTATCTAGCATAAATACTCTCTCTTGGAGTTACAAGCATCTACTTAGCCAAAGCATCTACGAGTAACGGAAAGCATGCAAGATCTTAAATAACATATAAGATAGATTGATAATCAACTTGACATAATATTCAATATTCATCGGATCCCAGCAAACACAACATGTAGCATTACAATAATATGATCTTGATCATGTAGGGCAGCTCACAAGATCTAAACATGATGGCACAAAGTGGAGAGACAACCATCTAGCTACTGCTATGGACCCGTAGTCTAAGGATGAACTACTCACGCATCACTCCGGAGGCAGGTATGGCGATGTAGAAGCCTCCGGTGACGATTCCCCTCTCCGGCAGGGTGCCGGGAAGAGGTTCTGAACCCTCCCGAGCTAGGGTTGACGACGGCGGCGTCTCTGGATCTTTTCGTGGATTTTTGCTCAGGTATCTAGGGTTTTCGCGTCGGGGAGAATAAGTAGGCGAAAGGGCGGCGACTGCGGACCCCGAGGGGCCCACACCACCCTAGGGCGCGGCAGAAGGGGGGCCCGCGCCCTAGGTGCGTGTGGCCTCCTGGTGGCCCTCCTCTGCTGCTCCTTCGCTCCGTCAGGCATGTTCTGGAAAAATAGGCACCCCCGTGTAGTTTCGTCCAATTCCGAGAATATTTCCAGACTAGCTTTTCTGGAATACAAAAACAGCAGAAAACAGGAACTGGCACTTCGGCATCTTTTTAATAGGTTAGTCCCAAAAAATGTATAAAAGTGATATAAAGTAGATGCAAAACATGTAGCAATTGGTATAAAACAAGCATGGAACATCAAAAATTATAGATACGTTTGAGACGTATCAGTCATCGAGAACGAGGGTGGTTTGGAGTATACATGATCTCCTTTGTATATTCAGATAGAAACCATCAGATAATTCTATGTAATACTCGGATAATCCATATTTGGAGCTATATTTGACATATCATATTTTATACCCTATTCGCACATCAAATTCGGAACCGGCTACCTTATCCGTCGAATTCTTTCAAACTGGATATGAATTAACTGTTTTGAAATCGAATTTGGTTTTTTTTAACAGGGGAGGTCCCAGAGGGACCTAGAAGCTTATATTCATTGCAGTGGCGTAATACATCAAGGACCAACAAAAATCAGGAATTACAAAACATGCCCATACAATTTCCACCAAAGACCCTAGTTCTAAGTTTAGGAACACAATCGGGTCCAGCTCCTTCACCATCGCATCGGAAGAGGATGGCACAACCAAGCACGCCACCGCCGGGGACGAACCACTTGGGGTGGGGCACCGGGAGCCAGCTGCACCAGAGCCAAAGGACTTCCGTCATGGCATCATAGCCTCGAGGTTGATTATCGCCGCTCGTCGCCAGCCGAAGGAAGCCGTAGCCGACGAAGAAAGGGCGGAGGGGTCGCCTTTCGAGCATCTGAGATGGCAGCCAACGATGTGCTGCCATGGATGACCTCCCAGGAGCAGCTTCCGAGCTCCCCTGGCGCAGAGACAGCAGCCAACCAGCAAGAGGGCAGAGATCGCCTCCTTTCTCGCCTCCATGACGAGGAGCAGGAGAGATATCCGTGCGCGAACCGTGATCATCGTACCTACATTTATCGAACTTTATTGAAGAGGACGGCGGCGCGACGCCGAACCAAGCCGTTAGCTCTGACCACCAGAGCACAATCAGCTGCAGCATCAGCTCCACACACTGCCAGGAGAAGTTCGTGTACTCCCGCAGCAACTCCCCTGCACCAAATCGAAGAACTTCTTTAGTACTACTCCACTTTCTCCCCTCGCCTCCATGGCCGGCCAGAGAAAACAAGAACAACACCAGAAATCCTCAAATCTGGGCAAGAGCCAAACCCCCAAGAAGAGGGCTCTTCGAGCTTATTAAAGCACGTACCTGCGGAGTCCCTCTCCCTCCGCACCCACCACCATGGGAGCACGCCGGGCAAGAGCTTCTCCAGGCCATGGCCACCGCTCGGAGGTGACCGGACGAGGCACCTAGGAAAGGAAGACGGCATAACGCCATACGCCACATGGGACCAAACTTCAGGAAAGAAAAGCCTACAGCTACTATCGACAGGAAAGCACCGAGCTCCTCTCCCATAGCAACTCCGGCCGGCAGCGCAGCTGGAGCAGATCCGGGATCGGGCCGGGCAGCTACGCCCACAGGCGACTCTCAAGGAGCTCACGCGAGAGGATAAGGTTGAAGAGAAAAGTCCCTCCCCGCGAGAGATTTGAAATCGAATTTGGTGTGACAATTATCTGACACACCGCACACGACACACATGCACGGACGCAACTTCAGTGGCTTTGAGGTACAAAGTCTCACTGTGACTGCTGCCATCTCAACCATCCAAATCCGATCTAACGGATAGAAAAGAGTGAAACATTTTCAACCTAATGTTTCAAATATTGTTTATTCGCAAACCGTATGTCCAAATACGACGAAACTTTCTCAGAACGCATAACGAAGTACATGTGATTTACTGGATTGTTTTCATATATTTCTCGGTAGTTTGAATTTTGAGTTTAAAATTTGGTAGTGAGATTAAAATGACGATTTTTTGACAAATCTTATATCGAAATATGTCAAAAATTTACCAGAATGCATAATGTAACATTTCAGATTACCTGATTTTTTTTCAAACATAATTTGGTCTGTAGAGGCAGCGAAGTCTTTATTCTGATAATCCAAGTAGCAGCCAAACAAACCCACCATGGCGTCCGTTCCGGCCGTGTCCGCCCCCTCCGCCCTCGCGCCGGCGCCGGCGCCGCACCACCGCCTCGTCTCCGCCCGCAGCAACACCAGAGTACGCGTTGCCTGCCCTCTCATCTCCAGCTCCGCTGGTTCGCTCAGGCTCAGCGCGCGCTGCGCCCCCGCCGCCTCCTTCGTCGTCCGCGCGGCGGTTGCAGAGGTACGCGCGCCTGTTCACCCTCCACGATACGGCGTATCAGCTGGTGCAGTTATCTGCTCGCTAGCCTCTTGCGTGGTGTTTGAATTGGTCCTGGTCTGCTGCTGCTGCTGCTGCTGCTGCTGCTGCAGGGTGACGTGCAGCTCCAGGCCAAGGTAACTAGCAAATGCTTCTTCGACGTTGAGATCGGCGGAGAGCGCGTGGGCAAGATTGTCATCGGGCTCTTCGGCGAGGTAGTCCCCAAGACTGTCGATAACTTCCGCGCCTTGTGCACCGGTATAGCAGGCTAATTAACACTTCGTTGTCTAATTTCGACATCAAATCCATTGCTAATGCCAGTAAGTCTGCCGCGTAGTATGTATCTTGACTCAGGCATTGTTGCTCTCTGTTTCGGTTGGTGCAGGAGACAAAGGATATAGATACAAGGGCTGCTCCTTCCACCGAATCATCAAGGATTTCATGATACAGGGTGGGGATTTCCAGGAGAACAATGTAAGTACTACTCCATACTCCTCACTGAAAACTAGCCAGCACGCTTCATTCCATACTCCTCAATGTACAGCGTATATCAATTCGAGGAAGAATAATCTGTCAAGTTCGCCAATGGTGTTTATGCAGCATTTGCCCATTCTTCACTTATAGGGTGCATTGGGGTCTCTGATTCAGATGTTAAAAATTTCAGGTCTGAGGAGAATTAGTTCTTTGAAATTTTGAATGATTTTGAAATTTCTATTTCTAGTTCGCCAAATGAACTAAAGAACTAGATTGTATTAGAGATCAATCAATGTCATTGCCCAAACTAGAATTTTTCGCCAGAGGAAGCAATTTAGGTCCTCAGCAAGTACTGCGCATGAAAGAGATGGAATAATTAACATTGGATGCCCCATCAGTTACCTAGTATTCATCCAATATTTATGGAAGTTAGATGAACATTGGACCTGATAGTTTGCAATATAGCTTCTGCTAGTGCAACTCCTAAATTCCTAGTGCTATCCTCACCTCTTCACATTTATATCCGCTGAATGATAACCTTATCTATGATGAGCTTAGTAACAAATCTATCACACGACACAATCCATACTTTTGAGAACCAAGCGCTGGCTTGGTGGTTGGCGCTCCGGGTGTGTAGCCGGCCCGCCCGGGTTCGAGTCCCAGCTGTGCGTGCTCGAGAAAATCGAGTCCCAGCTGTGTGTGCTCGAATAAACCGGGTGTCTCACCTACCTAACAATGTATAACCAAGGGAGGGATCATTCCCCCATTGGCAACGTTTTACAAATCTATCACACGACAGTTTACCAGTGCACCATTTTTTTTTCCATGTCGCATATTTTGAGAAACTAGCAAGGGGAAGGATGAAGATAAGAATGATCAAAATGTAAACACGCAAACAAGTTAGGCCAGAATACATCAGTTGGAAAGACAGCATATTTAATTGTTAGTAGTATTTGTGTTATGGTAAAGCCTGGGAACTTTCTTAGTTCAATGAAGCACTGCAATTGTAAGACAGTGTAGAAAAGAAATGATTGCAGAGGACGACTTCGCGGATTGTTGGTCGATAGCTCTGTTGGAAGCTAAATCACTTAGCTCCCTTCTAATACGGTTGTGCTTCACACAGACTAACACATATGCATATATGATAGACCACATATATGCTCTATATATGATACATATGCTTGAGGCTACATCTTGGCTTACAAGCTTTTTTTACATGGGAGGGGTGGTACCCCTATTTATACTTGTACTGTTGTACATGACCTTTAAGATTGTTGCCATGTGGCACAATCCAAACCCTACACCATACTTCTAGATTAAGCTAGGTCCTCTACCAGCGAACTACATTGACAAGATTACTCCTAACAATGTCTCCCTTAATCTTGTCATATCAACTAGATCCTCTAATCCAGATCACCTGGACCATGCGCTTCATATTTTGACGGCCTCGCACCGCCTCATGTCTATCAACGGCATCGCACCGTGCTTATCAGCCTCACACTGACTCCATATAAGATGGCATCACACCACCGATTCGGTTTCACACCGACCTTCCATGTGACAGTGGCATCACACCACAGTCGTCGGACTCACACCGACTCTTCCACTTGACAATGGCATCACACCATAGTCGTCGGCCTCACACCGACTCTTCCACTTGACGATGGCATCACACCATAGTGATCGGCCTCACACCGACGCCCTCTACGACGATGGTATCACACCATCGCCTGTGCACAGTCTCCAACAGTATCACACGTTGGGCATGCACTTTGAACACCCCCCTCACAGGAGTGTTGGCTCATTGTCGACTTACATCTTCTTTGGGCTTTCTTCACTCTTCCACGTCTTGCTGCATTCATGCAGTAGCTTCACCATGTTGCCTTCACAGCTCCAAAACCACCACACCAGCATGCCACATCATCACATTGCTCTGTTGGCTTCGCACCAACTCTCCATGATGACGATGGCATCACACCACCGTCGACGGGCCAGCGGCATCGCACCGCTGCCGCCTCGTAACGGCATCACACCGTCGTCTTCTCTTGGCAGCATCACACCGCCTTCTCCTCCTAGCAGCTAGCGGCATCGCACCGCCAACAACCTTCATCCCACGCCATCGTCCTCCACATCGCATGGATTCTATCGCCACCGCCCTCAGATCTTGAGGCTCTGATACCAATTGTTGGAGCTAAATCACTTAGCTCCTTTCCAATATTGGTTGTGCTTCACACAGACTAACACATATGCATATATGACAGACCACATATATGCTCTAAATATCATACATATGCTTGAGGCTACATCTTGGCTTACAAGCTTTTTTTACATGGGAGGGGTGGTACCCTATTTATACTTGTACATGACCCTTAAGATTGTTGCCATGTGGCACAATCCAAACCCTACACCATACTTCTAGATTAAGCTAGGTCCTTCTACCAGCCAACTACATTGACAAGATTACTCCTAACAAGCTCTACTTTCCCTTCCCCGCCTGCTGCGCAAGGGCACCTCGTCGGCGATCATGCTCACGGCCTGATGGACCTGGAAGCATCGCAACGCCGTCGTCTTTGGCAACGATCGGCCTTCAGTTGGCTCCTTGTTTGACACGGTCAAGGTTGAGCCATGTTCGTGGACAGACGTGGGGGCCCGCAGCCTTCGCCAGCTGCTCCCCTAGCTTGGCTCGTTTGGGTTGAGTTGTATGGTGTGGTGTTCGTCCTCTCTTGGACTTGTACATAAGTCGTCTTTTCTATCAATGCATCGAAACACAATGCTTTTTGCGTTTTTGCTAAAAAAATGACAAACGGGCCCGAAAAGCACCACATGGCGGACAACAAAAATTCACTCTAGGCTAGGTTTGGAGTTCTGTTATTTATTAGTCAGCACAAATTTGTTTCTGTCACAAGGTGAAAAGACTTTTAACTAGTTGAGTCCTAAGGTTTTTTTGGTGACCGCAGGGTACTGGTGGGAGGAGTATTTATGGTGAATGCTTTGATGATGAAAATTTTACATGTAAGTGATTTGATATTGAACATGATCTTTCCACTTTATTACCTTAACCTTTTCATCGTACTTCTGATTTCATGGACTGAAATTTCATTGATTTGCATAGAGCTAAATGTATGTAATTTTTTACTGGTATGGATTTTGTTTCTGTTCAGTAGTAGTTAAATTGAAAATTTTGTATTTCTTACCCTCTTTTCAGTAAAGCATGTTGGCCCTGGTGTACTAAGCATGGCCAATGCTGGCCCTGACACAAACGGAAGTCAGTTTTTCATTTGCACTGTGAAGGTAAGAAATCCTTAATACTCAATATGAAACAATCATTATTAGATCACTATTTGCCAAACCATATCTGCCTTGAAGGTCATATTTATTTGTTCTATAAGTGTAACGGCTTTATTTATTTATTCTTTAAAAGTACATGCAAAGTAGGAACACAAGGGTGTCTGTCTATCCCTATATATTGTATTCGATCAATACCATTGAGGTATATTTACTAGCTTTAGGAATTACTAAATGCGATCTATTTAATATTGACATAGTAGCTTAAATCAATGTTATACTGCCCCATTAAGGCATTAACAATTAGTCCCTTCCGTATTCTAGAAATGGGGTATTGTGGGCTGTAGGTTCCTGATTTTGACATAAAACTTTAATCCTTCAGTGCAAGTTTCTTTTTGAAAAGAGTATTTGTACCCACAAAAGCATGTATACTGAATTAACAGTTGACTATACTTAAATTCTTGTTTCTAAAATAGTGTGTCCCCATCAGAGAGCCATAAACTCGTTAATATTTCAATAGTCTTAATTGCAAATTTTGTTTCATCTCTTTGTTATATTTGGAACTTTGTTTTATATTACCAATTGGTTTTCTTTACGGCTGTTGGATCTATTAAAAAGTGCACCTTCCACATTTTCCCATGATTTTATAAATGTTTGCTTATATTCTCCGATTCATCACATTTTTAAGTCATCAACATGTCATTTTCAGCTTAATAGCCAGCTGGGATTGGTAGTGTGTTGATCAATGTATAAACACGACAAACTGCAAGAGATTAGATCGGATAGGATAAAACTTAACAGGAATAAATTATCCCTAACCCAAACAAGTCACCCCCCGGTTTGTTTTCTTCGCAAGAACCTGATGTTAAGATTTTATTTTGTGTTTCGGATTCTAATAATGGGATGCTTTCTCAGACACCATGGTTGGACAACCTTCACGTCGTGTTTGGACATGTCTTGGAGGGCATGGACGTTGTGAGGGAGCTTGAGTCGCAAGAAACCAGCAGGTCTAGTACTCCCAAGCAGCCATGTCGAATTGTGAATTGTGGTGAGCTGCCCTTGGACGGCTGAATAGGTCAATGGCTCAGGATTAATTTTTGGGGGGTGTTACGAGTATCCTCCTTCCTTTCTTGTGCTGTTATAATCTCTTGAGAAAGGGTTACTTAAATCTCCAGCTAGCTAGTCAACTACGAGCATAGGAATCTTATGAGGCTTGTTTCATAAAGTGTAATGTTCTTATAGGAAACTGAAATAATGCTGATGTCTTTAAACATGATTTTACTCATTGTCCCCCCGAAAAATTATTTAACTCCTTGTCTGGTACTGAAAATGCGAAGTCTTTTGTTATGTCGGACTTGGAGCATAAATTCATTTGGAGGCAACATTTGCGTTGACGTACACAGTAGAGCAGGTATGTTTATCGGCATATGTGTGTGGTGCAATAAAATTTGGCTAGACACAATAAATGCCATTTAAATTGAGGACCAATATATTTTCCTCCTACTTCTGACAAATAGAGATTAGTTTCTTTTGTTTGCAAACACATAACTTGGTCCATCTAATACACGTATTACAGTGGCGCTTGAAAGTGTGAAATATACTTAAAAACTATAGTGCACTTAAAAGAGGTGTTACATATATCATAAATTCTTCTAGAAAGGTTTTCCTGAATCTTTCTATTTTCTCCTCTTCTCTTGTCAGTAGTCACAACACAAGAATACACCTTCAGTTTTTTTTCCATTCTTTTCTTCATCTGCACTCTTGCAATCATGGCAGGCAAACGCACAGTCGTACCGCCGGTGGCCCGCCCCCTGCCGGCCGGCCACGGCAAAAACCGAACGATCCATAACGACCACACGTAGTGCCACCAGGCGACACGTGTGACCTGTAAAAAAAGGCAGAGCCCAGAGCGACGTACATATGCAACCCTACATAGCTAACTAATTGAGCTATACATCCAACCAAACCATGTAATTCTGTGTTTTTTTCGATGCTAATGTCATATATGAACACAATGCTTATTTCTGGAAGAAAGGAGAAAAAAACTTATTTCTGGACAAGCGCGTGGAAGAACAAATCGTTTCTGTGACCTGAGGACCAGGTTACTTGGAGGAAAGGAAGGAAAATTGTGGTGATTTGCACAGTGTGGTTCTGACTTTGGTTGCTGTCTGGAAGCGATGACACTCGGCGGATCAAGAACCGAGCCGGGAGGCAGAGGTGAGTGCCACAGCTTGCGCCCATACCTTGAGCCTCGCCTTCACTTCCTTGGGATCGTCTCCTGTGTTCCAAAGTTTAGGGCACGTGTCAGCCTCATTCTTATTATGCGAGATAAAGGAAGGAATAATTAATAAGAGCGAGATAAACTTTGCAACAGAGAGAGCATCTGATGATGCTCCCCGAGTGCTTTGCACGTCCTTTGTGTTTTGTGGCACAAAATGGCCGGCAAAGATAGCATATAGTGTCCTTGTTACTAATGAATGTGAATAGATGAATTAGTAGCAAAAGTGAGCGGCAAAGAGAACGTGGCGAGCAAACACTAGCGAGCACGAAATGTGCAGCGGGTCATCCAGGGAACTGCATATTCGACAGTCGCCATCGGCAAACCAAGAGCACGGCACGCATGCGGTTCATCGCCACAATTAAATCAACAAGCTATGTGCACGCGCGCGTATATAGGTCTTTTAGCCGAAAAAGACTTGCGAATCATGGACGCGCGGTGCAGTGCCCGGTAAGTCAGGCAAACCGGCGGCAAAATTCGACCTGTTTCAGCTCAATGCCGGCCGCGCATGGTGAATTGGTGAGTCAGGCGACGTGCGCATTGCCAAATGAACTAGTCGATCGAGGAAATTAACTGATCAAGTCACTACAGCAAAAGGGGTGATGCAATGCTTCGAGCTCTCCGAGTTCATGGTCACGGAACGAGCACGTCGGTTAGCTAGCTACTGTTTCTCAACTGTGACGGGGCGATTTTTCTTCCAAGCCGGCCAGCGTTTGTTCGTACGGCTGGTACGAGCAACACCGCCATGGAAAATTAATCAGGCAGCTGGCTGGTGGTCACAGCTGGTAGCAGTGGTTCTTGATTCGCAATGATTGGATCGGAGGACTTACCGGGGCTGGAGATGCGCCAGCTGCCGGAGCCGGCCGGCGAGTTGCCGCCGCTGCTGCCGGTGTCGGCGTTGGGGACGGCGTAGCTGGGGATCTCCACCGTCCAGTCGCGCGGTAGGTCGAAGCCAGGTCCTTGCACGCGCGCATCTCCTCCATGTCCATGGCCACGACAGGGGAATCGCCGCCGCCCTTCCCGACCAGCACCGTCACCTCGTTGACGCCGCGCTCGCCCAGCCGCTGCTGCCGCTGCTTCCGCATCTGCCACGCACGGTCCAGCCACACCTCGCGCATCATACGCTGGCGACGGTGCTGCTGCCGGCGCATGTCCTGGGAGCCGCCCGGCCACCACGCCGCCTCCGTCTCGCTCGCGTAGTCCTTGGAGTAGCCCCGCCCCCAAGGCGACTGCGACGGCGCCCCGCGATCCGGGGTGCCTGGTAGGGACGCGAGGAGGGAGGATTCAGGTTTCCTGGGCTCCCGTACGGGTGCCACGGCTGGCTCCCGTACTGATCACCCTGGACACCATCCGACCCACTTCTTCCTCGTCCTCCTCGTCGTCGCCGCCCCCGTCATCCTCGTCGTCGGCGTCGCCACCGTCGGATCCCGCGACGGAGAGGCGGGACATGCGCTTACCTATGTCCCAGTCCTCCTCCTCGTCCTCGTCGTCCTCCTCCTCCTCTTCCTCAACGAGGTCATCGTCTTCTTCGTCGTCGTGCTCGATGAGATCCCGGAGCCTCGGTAGAGCGAACGTCGTCGTCTTCGCAAACGTTGACGGGGAGGCCATTTCGATCCAAACAAGAGCTAGTCGAGGAGAGGGAGAGGACTCGGCGAGCAAGACCCTGACAGGTAAACGTTTGTTGCTTGCTTGCTAGCTTGTTCGTTAGGTATGTGTGGAAGGAGGCAACTGACAGGGCTATGCTCGCTGGCTGCGACGTCGATCGATCGCGTGATGGATGGGTTTATATATTGGCCGGAAGTGGCCGGGGAGAGCCGAGCTACGCGCGCAGTTAGCCCCGCCATTTTCGGGTTCGACTAGACCGTCTCCATCAAAATTTCAGCGAACGAGCATGGCACGCATTGACGCATGTAAGGAGACTTTGCACATTTCGAAGGCAGTGATCAGGATGCAGTTGACGGCAGATTTTCTTTGTACATTCACTAATCAACACTAATTACTTTTTTTATAAAAAATATATTAATATCAAGCGGATATCAATGACACCTAGCCTCTGCAACAATATAACATCAAGAGCTAGTCGAGATGTTAAGGATGCACACATGCAAAAGAAAAATAAAAAAGAAAAACCCGCCGAACAGATTAGCGAAGCAGCCACCAGAGGCCACACCCGGATACAAAAAAGGTTCTCCAAGAACGATGCCTTCAAGAAGGGAACCGTGCACAAACACCGTCGTCGCTCTGGTCATGAATCATGGGTTTTCACCCCGAAGAAAGTCCAACTGAACTCCAGTCAATGCCTTTAACAAGGAAACGGATAGCGATCCGTTATTGCCACGTACAACCAGTGAAGGTCAGACCTAGGGTTTTCACCCAGTAAGTCGATACTTTGTGCCCAAATAGCACCAGCAAGAAGAAGTCCCCTGTTTTGCCGCCCCCACTTGACGAGACTGCTGCAAAACACCAAGCATCCGGTTCACAGTCTTCACCACATTCAAACTCCTCTCCGTCATCACTTGTAATTTCGAACTCGACATGAGCCATCAAGATCATCCGACACATGCAACCATCTTCAAATTCCCCCATCAACACTAATTACTATGGAGTTATTTTATTTTTCTGTAATGAAGCTGCTGGTTTATTTTTAATGGTTTGGTCCGTCGACAAACTTTGCAGAGCTGGGGTGGGAAACATTCGTCCCCGACAAGTGACATGGAGTTTTCTTTGAATTTTAATGAGAATCGTGCAGTTCAAACGGGTACTTCCTGATATATTAAGTTTATTAGAGTTATGGACTACTGTAGTAGTTCGGTTGGCCTAGAAATCCTGAGTTTATATGAAACAAGGAAGTTGTTAACGTCGAGTATTTCTTCCACCTAGCTATATATAAGATTGTTTTCGTACTATTAGCATGGGCTTATAAATTAATTGTGTTCTTAAGATGCAAACATCTACTATTACCGGTAGTAAACCATGGGCTTAGACGCATACATATTTGCATATGCACATTGCTACATATGTGATGGGGTCGAGGGGTATAAATTGTGATGGCCGGACTGTTCAATATACTCAGCATCTCTCTCCAACAACTATTCTTGCGCTGCTACTCGATTGACACACTTGCTAAATCTCTTTTAATTAAGCTTTGCTGATATATACGTGGCACGTCTTGTAGACACACATTGTGCTGCGATTAATGCTGCCAAAAGCAGATCCAACTAGAACTAGTGCTGTGAAATTACTCAGCCACAGATCCTCGAGGATGGTCAAGTTTGTCTCGCTTATAATCATCTCGATGATTGCCACATGCTTCTCACGCATGCGTTTCCTAACCAGAGGGAACAAAGTTAACCGCGATGCAAGAACTCTTTCCCATTACGTTGTGAGCAAATTAAATCACTTTGACCATGGTTACAGTGCCCAAAAGAGTTGATATGAAACTGCTACTAGCTACAACAAGGCAATTAGGCATAGAAAACTCAATGAAGGGAACATGTTCTAGAACTATTCGCAAAAAAATATATGAGAAAAACACCCAGACGTACGACCGGATCGACCGACTGGCGAAGGAGATCGATCGGAATCCCCGAGCTGGACCCACCAGAGGTGCCGACGTGGCGCGCGACAAGAGGGCTGGAGTCCCTGTCGGCAGGGGAGGCCGGCACGACGGGTCCCGTCCCAACACGTGGCGCTCATTTGGGTCCGCCAGGTCAATGGCCGCCCCGCCCGAGAACCAGGGCGAAAGGGTCGGTGGTTTCGGCTGCTCGTTGTCTTGTCAGCGGCAAAAGCTTGGTTAGCTTCCGGCATAAGATTGCGCTAGGGCAAGATAAGCATTATATATTAATTGAAAATTAATTAGGTTTGAACGTCGTCACGGCTAATGATGTTTCGATCGCTATCGGTTGATTGTACAATGTAGTCCCCTTCCACGAGCTGGCCCTGCACTGAGCCAGCTAGGGTGTTATGGATGGAGCATATCTACGTGCAGTTTTGGGGTGTCCCGCCATTCGATCATCCATTCAGATGAAATGCCCGGTGAAAACAATTGAGTAATTTTCTTTCTTTTTTGTTTCGTTTTTATTTGTTATTATATCAGATTGCTACTCCTAATCATGATCAGAGAAGAAAATAATGGCGGTGACACTTGGATGTGATGTGTATGCAGCCGCTAATTGATGTTTCTATACGCTATCGGCTATCCCTTGGAAACGGCAAAACTGTTTATGTTTCCATTCTAGAGCCAATAATGTGTGTACACTCCCTTGAAAAGAATATATGTGTCATTACAAGTGCAAGCCGTTCTCTTCGGTTTGCATATCAAAATGCGGCGCATGCTGCACATTGGACTTTTTTTTTAGATGTTTGAATCGATCTCACATAAAGTGAGCCTTGATTGACTTTTGAGAAGGGGACGTGATTAAATAGCGTTGGGAAATGCTATGTACAATTACAGGTGAATTATTGGGCCACAAGCATGAGATTGTCTCCACTAGGATATTACAAGAGCTCCTTGGAAAAATGTAAGGATGAGAAATGCTAATTTCAGCGGTTGACAAAAACAACAACCGCCTATGATATGGAAAAAAATATCTCAATAAATAACAGGCACGCGGAACTCATCCTACATTATGGTAGAAATTATATCCACTAGGATGTAAACTTTAAAATTATGAAAAGGATACATATTGATATTAAAATATGCATACACGAACAAATATTGTGTATTTGTACCAGAGGGAGTTAAATTGTATGTGGATTAAAATGTACACACCGAATAAGCACGGAGTACAAGTTGAACAAAGTGACAATGCATGCTAAAAGTTAATAGCTATTATTGTGTTGGTCCCTAAAACAACGACACAAGCGTTTTTAAACGTCGAGCCACATGTCTAAAGACCGCGGTTGCGGTTATACAACGCTTAAAAGTCGCCAGAAAGAATTGCGTTGTGGAAAGTGCGTAGGCGGTGCTTTTTGTGGCTTCACGGATAGCTAACCGTTGTGCGATCTGTGCAACGATATTTGAATCTTCCAGCCTGATATGTTAAAGGTTGGCACAAAATTCGGTGTGGTGGCAGATAAGTTGAGGCACATTTACTTGTCGTGTTAAATAAACCTTTATGCGGTGCATAAGTTAATCACAGTCAATTAAGAAAATTATTTGCTCTATTTCTAGAAGATTCTTTCACTATAAGTTTCCACTAAATTACACTTTGACCATTAATGTGGCTTTCAAGATTAAAAGTTGTTTGCTCTGTTTCAAGCAGATCATAATTCATCCATGAATTTGCACTCTTCTAATGGTACCATTATTTAGTTTTTAGCTATTGTCTACGTATTTGCACGTGCTAATTTTCATATTTGCATTCATATTAAGAAAAAAAATTGCTACCATTTCCTTTTCTTTTGTTCTCACTTTTGAGGCCAAGGTGTTTCATAGTGACTTATATGGACAGTGTTAAACTGCACTCTAGTTTATGTCAGTTTGCAAGGTTAAGTTTACCACATATAGGTACTTTATCAGACTATGTTTATGTTAGTTTTTGACACTCCCACTATATGTTGAATTATTTATTTTCTCTCATTCATGACCTTGGTTGCATATCAAGGAAAACACTAAGAGGCTTATTCATTCTGAAATTCTAGACTTTAGTGGCACTACTAGGGAAAAGGCTATCTGTGGCGCACCACTTTTGGCCTTCTGTGGCGCATGGTGGGTGCGCCACAGATAGCTCGCCACTAAATTATAATTCTGTGGCGCACGGGATCATGCGCCACAGAAATACCCAGATTCTGTGGCGCACCCTCAGGTGTGCGCCACAGAAATATTTTTGTGGCGCATCTGTCAACCATGCGCCACAGAATTTCATGTGCCACAGAAAAAAAAATGCGTCACAGAATGATTTACAGGTATTTTCAATTTGCTGCTGCCTGCTGTATAAATACAGTTATATTACAGAAAATACAGGTATATATAGATAAAATACACGTATATATACAAGAAAAACATGGGGGAGGGGACTAGGTACTTCATCGGTATATAATGGTATTTTTGGACACTCTTCAGAATTGCACTTGATATGGTTATTTACATTTTTTGCAATGAAAGTCGGAAGGTATTTATTGTATTATAAACATCTCATACTGAAGTTGTAAATCGTTTCATTAAAGGATTTAAAAGTTT
The DNA here is from genome assembly GCA_947311845.1 of Poa pratensis. NCBI lineage: Eukaryota > Viridiplantae > Streptophyta > Magnoliopsida > Poales > Poaceae > Poa > Poa pratensis. Next base: position 3,571,851 of record CAMZMU010000110.1, on the reverse strand, counting down.
GAGAATTGATTGATAAGGGAAGTACCTTTCATAAATATTAGCTGAAACTTATGTAAAGAGGATGAAATTATTCACCATTGCATTATGTCGTCCACGGTTGAATGGAGGAATATACCACTTGGTTATTCTCTTGACTATTTCAAAAAAGCATTACATACTACTATTTTTTCAATAATTAATCATATCACAATCATTGTTTATGTTTTCTAGACTACGAAATCTTCTATTTATGTTATCTTTTTTTGAACTAGAAAAGAAAAGCTGGTGCTAAGTAGGAATAGAATATTTTACGATTAAGTATTTATTTACTGGAAGTCACGCCAAAATCTCATAGAGAATACCATTATAATTCCAAAGAAAAAAAAACAAGTCCATTTCCCAACACTAGCACGCTTATGAAAAGTGGGAGGAATTAACATGGACCATCATATCTGGATTATTGTTGTTTGTTCTTGTAGAAGTCACTCTATCTTTTAGAGTAACAAGTAAACTCGTAAAATGACTTAAAGTTGTTACAAATGTAATCTATGGGTGGAAGCATTGCATGAACGAATAAATAGAATGAGGAAGAATAAAAGTTAGGAAACTTGTTATTTTACCAAACAACCGCATGCATATAGGTTGTAAATGCATATATTTACAAGGATGTTGAATGAAGAACACTCCGTAAAAATCACAATTTTTTCTTGATGTTAAGTGCTTTACAAAAAGGAAATATTTATGCTTTGTGGAAACTCTTTCTCATATGAGAGTTGCTTCTATTGAATTTAGAGAAAGTGGGAAGAAAGAATAGCTCAGTTCATATTCTTGGAACAAGTTTCACATCAATGATATATCAGGTCATATGATTTAGTTAATGATTGGAGACGATCATGTACAAAAGTTAGTGCGAATAGTTTGTATTATTTCTATATGTGCTAGCAATACTTATTGTTTTTAAATATCACATTGATGGAAGTGAAAGCTTGGTTATCCTCTGACTTCTGTAAGAAAGATATATATGCTCAAAGCTTACTATGTTTTGGGAGTGGTAAAACATAGAGGAGGTTTTTAAATGTTTCTCTATGGAAAACTACAACCCGATGAAGTAACTTTGATATTGGGAATGATACATAGTGAGTAATGACGTTTGAACTCTTCAAGAAAAAGGAAAAATAATTGTCATCACCTAATTTTTCTGGGATATTATTCGTGCGGCCTGTTCTTAGCTATGCCATCAGAATTTATTGTTGTTTGATTAGCACAAAACCGATAGTTGCTAGAATTATTAGGGAATGGCATATGATTTATGAATCCTGGAAGATTGTTGGAAATGTAACATGATATGCTTATTGCACAATGTCAAAGAAACATGGGTTTTTTATTTTCTTTTGATGGACGCAACCTTCAATTACATGATCAAGAAGATTCCAATTACATATTTTTTTTCATATTTTTCTCCTATTTATTTTCGTGGGTCTTTATAGTGTAGAAAGGAAACATGATTTAGATACTTTTTGTTCATGAAATCCGAATATTTTGACGCTGCTCAATCATCAAAGGAAGGCATATGGCTACGGAAATTATTGCTAAATTAAAGGCTGTGGAAAGGTGCATAACCTGTTATTTCGTGATAATATGACTTCAAAGGTCACAAATTTTATATGCAACATGAATACATTTGAAGGAACGAATCATCCTCTAACAATGTTAATTGCAAGAAAATTCACCTTTTTAAATAAAATATATTCAACCAAGTGGGAGATGTACAAATTTGTGGCTTGCAACATTTTATATATATTACTACATTTCCTGGAAATGAAATCTCAATGTGGAAATATCATGGAAATAACAGAGAATAAGAAAATATACTAAAAAGGCCGGTAAGTTGATGACGGGAACACACGTTCGTTGGGAGACCCCAAGAGGAAGGTATGAAGAAGTGCAGCAGCAAATTTCCCTTTAAAGTAATACCAAGGTTATCGAACCAGAAGGAATTGGAAGAGCGTCAACACGGTGTCAACCAGGCGCCAACAAGTTGACTTGGACCTACACACAACACAATCAAACTATTTTGCCCCCAACGAAACAGGAAGACTGTCAATCTCCCTGGCTTGCCGAATACAAATGATTAAACGTATGATGTGTAAAATAAATAAAAGTGCAAAAATGGACAGCGAGCAAATGAGCGTAGAACGTGGTGGAAACAGTGTTTTTATCAGTCTAAAATAGAGGACCGGGGTCTACAGTTCACTAGAGGTATCTCTCCATAAAATGGATAAACACATGCTGGGTAAGCAAATTACAGCTGGATAATTGACAAATAGCAAAAGCATGACAATGCATATTATGACAAGAACAAGTTCATTGTAGTATTTATTAGGTATTACAATAAAATATATAGACCGCTTGCTAGCTGCATCTATGACTAATAATCCACCTGTAGGATAACATCCGTGTCTCCCACAAGTATTAAGTTGCAAGCAACAGATAATTGCAATAAACAATATGTGTAATGTAAACAATGCAAATGACCGTTGTTTTCTCCCTAGTGGCAACAACACATCCAGATCCTTAGTCGTTTCTGTCATCTCGAACCCAGGCAACCGGAAACATGAACCCACTATCTAGTATAAATACCCCCTCTTGGAGACACTAGCAACTACTTGGCCAAAACAACCACTAGCATCGGAGAGCATGCAAGAACATAAATAAAACATATATATAGAAAGATGAACAATCTTAATCATAACTTCACAATTCAACGGATCCCAGCAAACATAACATGTAGCATTACATAAAGATGATCTTGATCATGTTAGGCAGCTCACAAGACCTAAACATGATAGCACAAAGTGGAGAGACTAACATCTAGCTACTACTATGGACCCGTAGTCCCGAGAGGAACTACTCACGCATTAGTTCGGAGGAAGGCATGACGGTGTAGAGCCCTCCGGTGATGATCTCCCCTCCGGCAGGGTGCCGGGAAGAGATTCAGAACCCTCCCGAACTATGGTTGATGACGACGGCGGCGATGGAACTTTTCATGAATTTTTGATCGGGTATTTAGGTTTTTCGGGAGACTGAGAATATATAGGCTAAAGGGCCGCGCTGGGGGCAACCCGAGGACGCCAGACGACCCCCGGCACGGGCCCACCTTCTGCCGCGCCGGGGTGGCTTCTGGGCCCCCTGGTGCGCCACCTCGGCTGCCCTTTGGATTTCGTCTTCATGTCGGTGAAAACTTGTCCCCGTAAATTTTCGTCCAATTCTAAGAATATTTCCTTACTAGTTTTTCTGAAACAAAAAGACAACGGAAAACAGGAACTGACACTGTAGCATCTTGTTAATAGGTTAGTTCCAAAAAATGAATAAAAATGATATATAATGCAAATAAAACATGTAGCATTTGTTATAAAGCAAGCATGAAACATCAAAAATTATAAATACGTTTGAGACTTATCATACGTCTATACTGCAGCACGGTGTAGAATGCCAGGTTTGGGATTGCTAAAGCATGCGAGTGAAATTGAGTTCAAACTCGACGCATGGTTTAAACATGTGTGCTTGGAACCTAATTGGTTAACAATATTTAAATTTGGAGTCTATAGAAACATCTTTACCTCTACCTTTAGCATGCATTATGAGCGGACCACCGATAAAGCAGAATAATAGAGTGTAGACCGTTTAGCTCAAAACTCTAAATTTTCTACACATAACATCAATCTTCTCCGTTGAGGTTTTGTAATACCTTCACCTAAGTAAAGGCGAAAGAAATGTACAAACATAAGCATAGTGATGTACCGATTGGCTTAACTATCCGTCTTGAAGAAAATTATCCACGCGATTAAACAAGTACTCTAAGTGATTTTCCAGCTATAGTACTAATACTTTAATATGAACTATTTATTCGTGACATTCTTCATTCGATAAAATTGTTGATAGGTGGATTTCGACCTCCGGGTAGCAGAGAAGGAATTTGATTCACTTGTAGTCTATGTTTCCTGTTTTTCTAGTAATCTCTCGTGGAGCGCAGGACGTCACGTAGTTCGTATAAAAAAAATTGGTAAAAAAGACCGGTCCCAAAAATTATAAATTACCCTATTTTTTAAAAAAGGCAAAAAGGAGACCCGTCGCCCAGGTCATGCTAGTCCACCAAACGCAACAAACACACACCTCCAGCTCCCCCAAACATCTCCTCGACTCACACCACTCGGCACCAGAACCACACACGAGACACAACGCCGCACGAGCCAAAGCCGTAACTATCCAGACTAGCGCATGTAGACCTCAGACGTCATGCCATATCTGGGACCGCTGCCCAGATGTAACGCCCAAATCGACTTCACATATCCTGAAGCTGAGCCCGCTGGCTTGATGAACTCGCTGCCCACAAAGTTCCAAGTCGCCACCCAAAGCCATGTTAGACGACGCCTGTGCCTCATAGATTGTCGCTGCATCGCCGCCACAACGCACTGCCATCATTCAACGCCGCCGCCCCGGCAAGTGCCTCGCCTGACCATATAGTCCACATGTCTAACGCCATGAACTAAACGCAGCGCGAGAGCCAAAAACTTCAAGGCAACACCTTGAAGAAGGTAACAACGAGGTCATCGCCGTTGCCTGCTACAGCGAAGCTTAGGTTTTAACTCGGAGATTTCGGAATCGCTCACGTTAGTCGGCATCAAAACTTCAGAACAACACAATCAAAAAGTAGAAATAAGCGAAAAGCACCATCTTCGTCGGCATTGACCGAAATCCATGCAGCCGCTTTCGCCCGAAGGTCTAACTGACCGCGAAATGAGAGGAGCAGCCGAAGGGCTTCAAGACTCTATGGACAACCACCGAGCTCCACCGCATGCCATGGCGGTCCGCAGCCGAAAGCATCTACCAATCCGAGATGGCTGCCCTGGCTTCCTCGTTCCACGAAGCTTCCACAGCCGAGGTGCCAGAGAACGGCAACGAGGGATGCCACCACATCGTGCCGCATTGGGACCTCCACCATTTCCCAACCACCGGATCTCACCCGCCGCGAGCACACCGGGTGGAAGAGCAGCACCCATGCGACCAACCTAGCAAGAGTGGTCAAGGCCAACCTGAAGCACGCCACCTCGAGGGGAGCGCCTATATACCGCCCGCATGCGGCGCTACTGCCCCCCCCCCCCCTGCCTGAAGCGCTTCGCGGGCCACTCCAAATGCGGCCTAAATAGAAAAAGGTATTGTACCTTTTTATTTTATTTTTAACAAACCGTTGTACTTTTTAAATCCAAACATTTTTTAAAAGTTGAACCTTTAGAAAATTGAACAATTTTCAAAATCAGAAATATTTTCGAAATCTGAACATTTTTCAATTATGAACAATTTTTCATTTGAACATTTTTAATATTTAAAAATTTCAAATATAAACATTTTTTTAAAATAGAACAATTTTCAATTCCTAACATTTTAAAAATTTGAACATTTTTAAAACTTGTTTTTAAAAATTCATTAAAAGGAAAATGAGAAAACCATAAAATGAAAAGTGAAAAGTAAAAAAAGATAAAATAGAAAAACATAAAAGAAAGAAAAAAAGAAAAACATAAAAGAAGAAAAACAGAAAAATCGGCCGAAAAGGGCCGGTCCAACAGCGATGCCCTTTAGGCGGCGCGGCCGTCTCGCGCCGCCTACGGACGATATATAAGATTTACGCGGGATGTGTCCCTCCATCCACCTCCCACGTCGGCACACCTCTAGCTCGGACCCGAGTCCCGGCCATGCCCAGATCAAACCCGCACGACCGAGTTTGAGCAGGCGACCGGTGTGTGGCGGGGCAAAACCTATACATTTCCCCGGGCCGACCCATTTGGCAGATTGTTTATTTTTCTGTTTTACTTCCTTTTTCTCTCTCTGTTTTCGTTTTCTTTTCTTTACTGTTTTCTTTTTTGTTTGTTTAATTTTTCTTTTTTGTCACTTTATTTATGAGTTTGAAAAATGTTCAGTTTTGAAAATTTGTTCAAATTAGAAAAAATGACTAGGTTAGAAAAAGTCAATTTAAAAAATTGATTTTTTTATAAAATAGTTCAAATTTTAAAACTTTTCAAACTTTAAAAACGTTCATATTTTGTAAAAGTTCCAGCTTTTGAATTTTTTAGATTTTTGAAAAAGGTTCAAAATTTAATTTTGTTCAAATAAAAAACAAATTAGAAAATTATAAATTTGGAAATAATTCATATTTTAAAATTGAAAGTTGTTCAAATAAAACACTAAGATTTTGGAAATTGTTCAAATTTAGAAAAAAAATAGATTTAGAAAAACGACCAGATTTAAAATTCATTCAGATTTAAAAAGATTCAGATTAAATAAGATTTAAAAACGTTAAAAAGAGAAAAAAAAACTGTGGGTTTCTAACTTTCTATTGGGCCGCTTTTGGAGCGGCCGGACTGGTTAGGGCGACCTGGGCGAATGGCGTCGCCTGAAGGCGAGCTCCTGCATGGCGGCCACCGCGCAGATGACACCACTGCCAGCAGATCCACACAGAGCTCCGCCGTCCGACGGCGCGGCAGGCCGCCCAGGTCACTGCCGCGAGCTCCCCTACTCGCCGCGAAGCACCCAACGCCGAAGCAAAACAAGGCGCCGCCGCGGCCTGCTCCGCTTGTTGGGCTGCGGCGCCGCCCGTGCGACGAGGGGTCTGACTGCACTTGTCTGTTCGATCGTGAATTCGATCAAGGTTTTCCCAGCTCAAAGCAACACCAATACACCATGTTCCTGTTAAACTGTTATATCGATTGAGTAACCTGTGATACTGGTTGTCCCCTTCTTTCATCTTCCATCCTCCTCTGATGATGTTAGGTGATCATAGTTGCAGCACTCTCAGTTATATCAGTAGTGTACTAAACATATACTCCATCCGTCACAAAATAGGTGTTTTAGATTTGCCCAAATATGAATGTATCTATACATGAAATATGTCTAGATCTAGATACATCAATATTTGGACAAATCAAAGACACTTATTTTGGGATGGAGTGATATTATTAGAGGTATTTTTTATCTGGGGTAGTGTCTTGTGCTCGTGCATTTCTCGCCGTCTAACTGACGTACTAATTTTTCTATATGCACGCAGACAAATCCAGCATATATGTCCAAGCAGCCACATCATATGGCGACCTATAGCACCACTTGCTCCGTATCTATCAATTTATAAATATGGGGGTACGTCCGACAATAGATACTGAAGTTCACATTGCCGTATAAGTCCTAATGGTCCTGCTAGATAACCAAGCTCCTGGGTTGTGCAAATTTTCTTTGCCTACAACTGCAAATAAGTGAGTAGGCTTTTGGTTGGACTATTCTGGAACCATTTGGTTTGATTACTTTCTCAAGGCTACTGGTCTTAGTCAGTATTATTTGGTCCCATTGCATTGATATATCAGTATTTCACTCTAGTTGCAGATTACTTTATGGTAACATATTTGTACACATGAACCATCCCCATTCGTTTGTACCATGTGAAAAAACCCTCTACCATCTAAAGCTATGCTGTGGGAACTTAAGGATAGAAAGTTGCTAAGGACAGCTGCATCATGTTGAAATTTAAACTTTTTGATACTATGATGGATCTATACAACAAAAAGGAGCCTACTAAGCCAGACTAAATTGGGTTGGAGAATGATTTATGCAGTGAAACATATGGTAGACACACCTTTGTATCGGTCAAACCATCATGATTAGCCATATCCTTTTAGTTTGGCAGGGTTTGTAGTTGCATCTGATTTGTTTTTTCATTTGATCGTTTATATATCGTTCAAATCAACATATTTATCCATTTCATTTAATTTTGGAAAGGATGCTATCTGACTTTTTTATTATATATATGATGCACTACACTGTCTAGCTGGGACTTATGCAGTAAATTTAGGCTTCAGGCTCCCCACGGATCCTGTACGAGTAGGACTCATCAGAGTCATCACCCACCTACTTTGTAGGTAATACACGTAATTAGATTCTTCATTCTTTAATCAATATGCCTTTACTTCTTTGGACCATATCAAATCAAGCAGTCCTTTTCCATGCCGATACTCAAGCGGAAAGCCATTAGCCTACTCCAGATTCTCCTTGGCAAAAGGTGAACAAAGAAAACACAAAAGTGAAGGGAAATAAAACTAGCACTCGGGTCAATATCCAAAGGTGTGTCGTCACCGATATATAAGCAATTACGTGGGAAACATCTCAAAAGTAACAAAATAAATTATAAAGATACACCATGCAATAATTGAATTTGTTCGACGTGCATGGCGACAGTTGAAAAGTCTGATGTTACTTACTTGTATGGTCTCGCGAACCTACCGACACATGCAATATTTTGTCGCTATTTATTTGATAAATATAGATCACACCAAAACTCATGTATACAAAAGTCGAGCTGCATGCATGTACAGATGAAGACAGCAAATTTCAAGACAAGGAAAGGTGGACTCTGAAATGTACTTTTCTACACATTGTGCTGCAATTTAAGAACATAATTTTTTTTCCCATCGCACTGCAGTATCTTAAAAAGTTGAGCAGCTATTGATGTTGATTTCTGTGTCATCACAAAAGTGTCTATGCGAATACCTCCTCTTAACCTGTAAACCAATCTATTTAGAAACTCTCAACTTTGTGCTACTGCTCTGTTCCCTGCATTCTGGAACATGGTTCTAGATATTCTCAAAAGGCGAGGACATTCTTTGCAAATCCTTGTCACAGATATCTGTTATTACCGGGAGATGTTGTTGCGGCTGCAGATTTTGAGACCAGGCTGCACAGAACCCTTCCATGTTGAATTGGCTCTCTGCCTTAACCACGTCTTCATACAGCGATTGGCTAAAGTTGTGCATTGCTGTTGATGTCTCTGGGAAGGTACCGTGGAGCAAGTCAGGCCACTTGAGTTCTTCCTCTAGATGCACTAGGCTATCTTTATCAGGTGCTAAATCTGTCCATGGGAATACGCTGTTCTCTACAAGCGAGCTTGCACTTTGCAGCTCGAATCCCAAGTTGTTGTTTCCACTGCTTCGAGTACTGCAACTGCTGCTGGGATTAGTAGCATCCCAGTAGAATTGGGCGCTGTGGATGCCAGAATGTGAATTTTCTGGTGACGGATTGAGCACCGTGGATGTTGAGAGAGTTGATGGTGAAACTGGTGGCATCGCGGTGGAAATCCCGCTGCCACTGGACTTGTTCTGGTTAAACCAGAGTGAGTTCGTGCTTCCACCATCTCTGCTGCTGAATTCATTGCTGTAGCAAAGCAGTTGCTGGAAAGGGAAATTGGGAACTGGGAGTGATGAATGACATCTGGGGAGCTTCTCCTGACCAGAAGCAAGCTGGTCGAGGAAAAATTCCTTGGGTGGCACCTTCACCCCTGCTAAGCTTGCAGTTTTAGTGCGATGCTTACCAGGCAGTGCAAATAGCTCCGGCGATTGCGCCGTCTCGGTGAGAAGGTGGCTGAAGGGTCTAAGAGCACCACCACCTGACTGGTCCACATCACTGGAATCGGAGGTTCTTTCAGCGCCACTGATGGTGGGAGCTGCCTTGCTGCGATCAGCCTCGGTGAGGGGCTTGTGGGTGTTGGGGTCGAGGCCTTTCTGCCGCAGCTTCTTCTTGATGCATGAGTTCCATAGATTCTTGATCTCGTTGTCAGTTCTTCCTGGCAGTCGTGTTGCAATCTGAGACCACCTGCTCATTGGTGTGAAAAAGGCGTGCCAAAGTTAAAAGCTTGCTCAGTTGGAGTAACCACTCTAGCAGTGCAACTTGGGCTCAAATTTTACCTGTTCCCGAGGGCAGCGTGGAGCTCAATGATGAGGTCTTCTTCCTCCTGATCAAATGCACCTCGTTTCAGGTCAGGCCTCAGGTAGTTCATCCACCGCAGCCTACAGCTCTTGCCACACCTTGAAGCCCTGAATCCATTCATCAGGAGATTTATATTCAGCAAGGAGAAACAGTTGTTCTTGGAAAAATAAGAGAAACCAAAAGGAAGGGAACAATTGACAAGAATAGAGAGCGGAATATTTCGATGCTACGTACCTGCAAGTCTTGGGACAGTGCTCCAGCAGCCGTGCCCGTGCTTGGTTATATGGTTGAGGAGCTTCTCATCCTCCTCAGGTGACCAGAGCCCCTTCCTCAGCTTCTGCTTGTAGCAGCAGGAATGCCTCCCCATTGAAGTCACTGCACAAGATGAAGCTCGGCGCTGCAATCTGCACAACTCACACTCGGAGGGATTCTCAGAGCACACGACTCTGCACTGGTAAGCCTCTAGATGGTTTAAGCTAGAGTGAGAGCCTACAAATAGTCCACAGTAATTTATATACGAGTGCCTGGCGACTAAAGTGGAGCTTGTGGCAGCAACTAGTGGCTGCAGATATCAGGATTTGGAGGAAGGCAGCATTGCAGGCTTCCCTCCCCATTTGCCCCTTCTTTTAAAGCTGGTGGTTGTCAAGTTTTAGCCATTCTCTTTGTTGCCTCTCTGTAAGCGTGTGTGGGTTCCTGTCCTATCACCCTCTATGTCCGTTGCAACTGTCGGTGGGGTTGTACCCGGCCCCCTTGTCCCTGAGAGTCTAATTACCGCAACCTATTAAAAGAAACTCCAGATTTTTCATCCTTTCCATGTCAGGTATTTACTTCATACGCAAGCCAGTTAAAGTAAAATATGGAAAAGGATTGATGCTCTATCTCTGTGGTGAGTGAATGCGACCTGGAGCAGCTGGTTTGTCGCTGTTATTTTGAAATTTATGTACAGCAAACCCTTTGTCACATATATTTCTATGAAGGGAAAATACACACTCGTGGAACTTTCCCTTCTCGGGATGCTCCCTACTTGCTTACATCTATGATCTATCCTAGATTTCTAGTGTACCCACATGGTTATATGCAGTCATGAGCTCTTTTACCGTGATTGGCGAGTACTTCCGAGTACTCCTTAGTACTCCCGGTGGAATTAATTCTGACCGTCCGATCAGCACAGTTAATTATGGAATTTAATTAGGTTAATGAGGTGTGTTCTGGTAACGTTGCCTACTTGTAACTGACCCGCACACGATCTGAACCTGCTCCGCCGTCCTCTTCTCTCCTCTGCTCCTCCTCTCCATGTACGCCGCCTCGCCGAACTTCCTCTGCCATCGCCCTCGGCCGTCAGAAGCTCGTACTACTGAATGATGTGACATCCATGTCCTTGTCCAGCCGCCCATCGCAGTTGCCCTACTTATCAATCCAATAAGTTGTGATGCATTTGGACATGATTTTGGTTCCGATAATCCGATTGCTTGATTGATTTATGCTAACAGATGAAGTGCAACGTTTATACATAGTTGGAGCCTCTTTTGTTGGATTTAAATGTTAATACTGGTTGGTTAGATTCATCCTTGTACATCAAGAGCACCGAGAACCTTCTGCGCTCCATTGAAATGCATGGATTATTTTCAGAAGAACTCTGTAGGTGTTTCTAGTGACCAAACCGAGCTACGCCTCGAGCAATGGCGCCATACTGTCCGTCCATTAAACATCAGGTAGCTAGTACCCCGTCGGCGCTCCCTTACGGGCCACTATCAGAAAGTCGGACAAGTTACCATGGCGTGCGTACATGTCGCCATCGGTTAAGACTTAGGACTCGCTGAGGGTGCAACCGCTCGGAAGCGTAGCCCTGCAGTCGCCGCTCTGGTGGAGGTGGTGGGCGAGCGTGCCGTTGGGGACGAGCTCGCCGGTGCGTCGGCGGCGGCCGGAAAGGGGATTTTTTTTAGGACGATACGATCTGTCTGATCAAGAATGAGACGAGAGAGTAACAGGTGGGCCCATCTTGGCAATTACCGATCTACCCTTTTCGAAAATACAATAAACATTTTTGTGTGCTGGTAAATCAATACTTTCCAGTACTTTCAAGTACTTCCTTTTTCATACTTTCCAGTACTTCCTAATTTTCCTACCGTTGGATTGACTTGATCGACGGTTGCTAAGTACCCCAACCATGGTAAAACTTGTATTACAGGTAACACACAGCATCACATCTTTCCTGGAGAAGGCTTCCATTATCCTTTGCGGGACCACATCAAATGGTTGTATCCCAGCACAGCGAGCATCTTCCTTTTGATTATCTCAAGCAGCCTGCAATGTAAGTTTTCTTTGGGACCTCCAAGTTCCAAACAAAAACCTTATGCTGCAGTCCAAGAGAAAGCACGTTGGAACCTCTGGAGATGTTAGCAATCAGTTGGGAGAATCATACTTCCTGTACAGATGATTGCTTCTCATGAGGTGCAAATATTATGATTTCTTCACTGGCTGTGTTCTCAAGCTAAACCAAGCTCAACTACACCAGGCACATGTTCAGTAATCTTGGTCTGGAACGCTGTTGGTTGTTGTTTTGTTTATGGTTCCAATGCGGAAAACTCCAGATGATGCCCTGTTTGTAGACAAAACATTTGTGCTACAATAATATCAGTGAGTTGTCTAACCCAGGCGCTTTTATTCCTTATTCTTGCTTGTCTGCTAAAACAAAGGGTTGTCTTAACTTGATTGGATGATACAGTGGCATCCTCTTAGCGCCCATGTGATCGTGGATATTGTCCTGATTAAACAAGCATGGAGGCTATTATTATTGATTGAACATTTTATAATCTTCTTGATATGCACAATTCAACTTTTCCTGATACTCAGAAGCTTCCTTTGTTCCTTGTAAAGATTCTCTGGGGTTTTAGAGGGAGGAAATGATTAAAAAAAATGGCTATTTTCAGAAGATTTTAGTAGGTTGTGTGTTGTCAGGATCACCATGCGATTAGAAAACAATTGTGCATTGATTTCAAAAAAAATTTGTGCATTGGATTGCTCATTATCCTGACAACGTATTCCCTTAACTGTGGGTTTTGGTAATTCGAAAGCTTAATCATCACTCATTATGACAATTTGCTTAGGAATTTCCTTATCTTGCTCCACATGTAGTATGTAAAAAGTTGAATCGGAAGATATCTCCATCGAAAGGCTCTTCCATTTATTTTTCTTGGGTGCTGAATCATTCGAATCAAGTTTTTGTTGGATTCTTCGGTCCCATTTATAAGACAGTGCCAATAATTAAAGGCATCGTTAGAGAAATCAATAAGCACCGTGAAAAGCAAAGACATTTGCAAGCCTCCCATTGGCACGAGTGTCACAAGAAAAAGCTGTTTTGACAAACAGGGCATTTTTTGTGGGGTCGATCTTGTGGACCCGTTGCTACTTATTGTAAGCTGTCAATGATTAAGCAGCGCTGTGTTCACTTAGCGTTTGATCGCTTCTACTTAAAACTGTCGTGGTGCGGTGCCTTCCCTCCATCTGGTGGCGGCTCCAATGGAAACCTCAAACCCTTGGGGTCGGCCGATAACGGTTCTGGCGTCGTTCCCCCTTGGGGCTCGTGTTTGGAGTCTATGGCGGCTAGAGGGACCGGTGGCGGGTGTTTTGGGTGGTGTTGCGATTTGAGTGGCAACAATGACAATGGTGAGCTGATCTTGGTCGCGGCAAATCTTCGTCATCGGCTATCCTACCTTTCTCTTGGGTTCCTTTTCGGTGTTCTTTCGTGATGCGGTGAAGTCAGAGTTGTGGGTCACGCGGCATCACGTCAGCAACGATGCCACCTGATCGGCTGTACTGGTGCATGGATCTTCATCAGCAGTGTGGATTCCGTCGGTGCAAGATGTGCAAGTTTCTCTCGAGAAGCTGTTCGTCGAAGTCGGAGTTGTCTATTTCCTCGACATCGTGGGTCGACTGTTTGGCATGGAACGACACGGATTTCCGACGTTCGTTGCCGCGATGGCTTCGTCGCTGGCTCGTGGAAGAGTGATGACGATGACACCCGATTGCTACCTCGACGATGGTTTCTCTTCTTGGCAGCGTGTGTGCGCTCCGTGTGGGTGGCCAGATTGGCCGGGTACAGAGTGTGGTGGTCGTGTGTTCCATGACGACATTGTTATATTTGCAGCAGTTTTAAACCGGCTCCCGCGTCGGTCAATTGTCTTATACTTTTTTAAATACTGAGGCAAATTGCCCGTTTTGCTAAAAAATAAATTAGCATTGCTAGCTCAGCTGGGGCTACTCCCGTCGACAGGGTACGGCCGCATGCGCATTCATCCCCTCGTCTATGCTTCTCTTTTTCCGTAGTTAGCCACGGATTTTGGCTAGGTTTGGGACCAAGCAATACGTGCATGCCAACTAACTCGATATGACGCGTGCACTTGTCGCCAATTTAAGTATCTCGCCATCTTGTTGTTATTATTATGGCATTAACTGGAGTATTATAATGTGCGCTTAAACAGATTTGCTTCTTTTTGAATGGTAGGTTTATTCGTGTGGTGGAGACGAGTGTGAAAGAAATATGGCGGGAGAGAAGCTAGGACGTAGAGTGAGACGGGATGACGAATAAGTCGCCGTGCGTCGTTTTCGCTTGGGTTTTGTCAGTCTTCGCTGCGAGCTAGCCATGTGGTATGTACGTACGTGTGGGCATGCATATATACGTGCATGCGTTTTCCACGAGTGACACTTTTGTAGTTTTGTTGCTATGTTTGGATTACTTTGTCTCTTGGAGCCTCTGCTTTAATTTAGTGGTTCTTCTGCATCTACCGGGGAAAATTTCCGTCCTAAGCCCGCTGGAAAGTCTCTTTTTATGATCGAGCCCTTCTGAGTTTGTGTGACGATCGTTTTCAAGTTTGCACCTCCACGTATGGGCAAACTACTATGAGATTTAATTCAAGCAATAGATAAATCATGAAATGGCAATAGAAATTGAACTAACCATGCATGTAAACAACTAATATAGCAGATGAATAGATTCAATCTATAATAATTCGTAGAAACTTTCTCAAACAGAATAGACACTAGTAATCGAGCACGTGCAATGCACGTTTTTTGTATGTTGAAAATACACAAAAAGTTATATACATATATTATATTAAATGAAAATTCGTATATGACAAGCTAATGATGATATGTAGACATTATATTGCAGTGTCGCAAAACCGTGCAATGCTTTCAATCTTTCATCGTTTTGCATTATGTTTTACTCCGCAGGTGTTACCAATTTCAAAGTAACTACAATGCTTTAAGGCATTCGAGAATATTGCCTAGTCAGAGACCAAGCAACACAAAGAACAAACGATTTATAAGCCCGTAGGTGGTGTGTCCATTGTAAACCTCCAAGCAACATACAAACTTGTCTGGTAACATAACAAAATAATGTAATAATAATAAATCTCCACTAAAATCCTCACATGAAATTGATAAATGAAACGTCAAGGTAACTTAAAATGAGATGGCAATTTTAAAGAAAATAATCTATCCCGAGGCGCTTGACCAAATCTTGTACAACTTGAGGAATGTTGGCTTGACATTCATTGTCCTTGTACGTCAGCATGTGTACCAACACCTTGTTTTGTATTTCGCAGGCGTCCTGCACATACAGTATATATAAATATCACGAATATCTCACATTTACACTTGAGAAACATGAATATTGAAATACTCACTTTCACAAAAGGTTGTGTAACTTCTTTACCATTCCACGATCGCATATACTTTAGTACCAAAAAACCGGACATGTTGCTGTATAGATGTACACATTGTTATTGTTAGAAGTATATATGTAAAATACTGAACGCCACATCTATAATAATATCGATAAACATTTAACCTGTCATAGTTTTTTGTCAATATAGCTGGTCTGATGCGACGCCATAGAAAAACATTGTCATTCCAGCCAGGAATTGCGGCTTGAAGAGCAATGTTAAGGTGGAAGGAAATATCTTTGAGCTTCAATATGTCTTTATCGACAATACTATTTTTCCACACGTCCGATAAAGGAATGGGACCAAGTATAGTGACAGTTTTTTCAGACAGGTTGAACGCAAAGAGAATGTAGCAACCACACCTACGGTATGGTAACAAAATCTGCATAAACTAGGCTTTAGATATATATTATGTAGGTAACCCAAACACACAAAAATAAATAGCAGTCTTACCGAATTGCAAGATGAAACATGAAAGCACATCCCTGGCCAGCAATCAAACAATTTTGCTATGATGTAGCGTTTAGTGTCAAAAGGCAACCGAAGCTTTGGGTCTCTCATGGAGTCGCTCACTATGTCCTGGGATAAGAGTAATGATTATTAGAACAACATATAAAATTGTTATGTGGTTTCATTGAAATTCACATGAAAACTCACGCAAAATTGAAGATCCATATTGTGACTTGGAGTTTCGTTGAACCATTCGAGTTCGTCTGTAGCGTGTATCCACGGCCATGTTGAAACAAGAGGTATCTATACCATGTTTATCGTCTAACAACTGCTTTAGTTGCATAAGGCATAATCTTATTGGATAGGGCTTGGAGCTTTGAACCCATACTTCTCTATAAAGCAAACCATACGGTTAACCATAAGAGAAATATAATAATGTGAACTAACACATCCTATATCAGCATGTTGGTCAGTTTTGACTTACTTCAGGGAATCATCATCTTTAATGGACATGATATAGTTCCAAAGTCTGGAAGCTAATTCATCTTGTTAATCAGCGTCTTCGGCACAGTCGAGAAGGTGACGGGTACTTGGCTCTCTGAGATGCTTGTGATACTTCAGTAATCTTGGGATCAACATTGTCACACGGTAGCACGACACCTTTATCTCTGTTATTGTTTGCTGATCATATTCCGGTGCTCCCTTTATCTCATTGAGAACAGATTCATATAGAATCGTAGGTAATTGCCTCCTAAACAGTTTGATACCCTCCTGCAAATTAGTTATTAAATCAGTTAGTTGTAAATCGAACTTGGAATGAATCTAATTTGGAGTTCAAGCGAAAATACCTGTGTCAACGCCTGTGCTAGTTCATGTCCTGTCCAGTGTTCCATAAGTTTCAGCAAGAACAAGCCACACGATGAGCTGCAAGTTTGTTTTAAAAAATGGTCTATGAATCGGTAAATGCAGGAAATTATTGAAAAAACAATAATTTTGTCATGTCACTTTGATGATGGTGTAGTGAGTGTTTAGCATACCCATCTGATTGCATTGGCTCGGGAATACATACTAGTACTGGCCATTTGGTTACTTCAAGTCCGGCCACCTCCCATCTTTGTTGAACTCATTCGTTTGAGAAGCAATCGTAATGCTTCTCGAGCCCCGAAGCTGTAAATAGAAAAGAGTATGACATCATATGTAAATATATGTTACTTGCCATTCATGAGAGATGAATATGGAAGTAGTAAATTCTCACCGTAAGGTGCAGGTCACGCCGACTCGTTCGTGAACCAAAGGAATCGAGTACCTGTAACCGACGGTTTTTGGCATCGACATTACATAGAAACCAATGACATTCCGTCACATTAATGGGAGGAATAACTGGCAGTAAAATTAGTCAAATTTAGCAAGTACAAATTCATTGTTAAATTAAACTATATACGTATTGTAGTCTTATGTAGTCTTACCATGTCATGTTGTACATAGTTAAGTGCTCGTTGCACGATGCGGGTATGTTCATTTAGACTTATAGGAACTATATCATCTCGCTTTAGTATTCCAGAAACATGTGTGGTATCCAAAAATACCCTCCACCTACTCTATGTATGGTCTTGGGTCCGCAAGCAGTAAATACCTGCATTTACCACCTGTAGTTTGAAACGAACATTATATATCAAATAAATCAAACACTTTCATGCACAGAAGTTCTAAAAATATGTTGACATGTTACTTACGTCACCGCTCAACCATCCATCCTTTTTAAACAGACATTCTAAATCTCCACGTGACAAGTCCGCGTCATGTATCCGCACCAATTTGGTGTCAATAGGGAAGGACATGATAAATTCTTCATTGAAGTAAAACTACTCTCATTTTCCGTCTCTTCCATTAGAACTTCTGTTGACCCCATCTATAACAACATAGAAAAAATTAAAGTCAGGTGAGATAAGATGTGGAAATTATTATGTACATGACTTAAAAACCACGTCCAATCTGAATGAAATGACTGAAAAAGGAAAAAACATATAAAAATCAGTCCGACATTATTTATTTGCAACAACAGCTTCAAATATTGAGCTATTTTTCACCGAGGTCATAGGTCCAGATGTATAGTAGTAGTGCAGTGTACACATAAATCTGAAAGGGAAACATGACTTCCATGAATCCTGATGTTGAATAATGCTATTTTTCACCGAGGTCATATGTCCAGGTTGAATTTATAGCAATGTGAGGTGACGCATCATGATCAACACAGAATTCACGAAATCTAGAGAGTTACAAATTCTTTGTACTCACCAATGTATTTTCTTTGTATTGACCAGGAAACGGACGTCAGATTAGGGCTGTATTGACCATCTTTGTTTCTTTTTATTCACCAAATTTGTACCTATCTATATCCCTCTGCTTCTTGAGTTCTTTAGCTTATAACGCATACAGAAGATTAAAAAGTACATCACATTTCAGAGCCTATAGGTTATGCAATTTATATTCAGCGTATAAGTGCAATTGAGATACAGAGGCTGTGGACCAATTGAGATTCAGAGTACACGTGCAAATCAGGTTCAGATAGAAGTGGAATTCAGATGAGTAATTCAAATACCTTAGCGGTTGCCCGGACAACCCATCTATTATCCAGATCAGCTCCTCTGACCTTCACTACAGGACCATCACGTCTCCTCCTATAGATAGGATATGAGTCCTTTCCTTGCTGCGTAGCATCACACAACTGCCAAGGATAACGAAATCGGCATTCACCATCTATCATGCAAGGACATTGTTTCCGGAGAGCACCACAAGGACCGTGTAGCATATGCTTCACCACCAGAGCATGCAATACAGGGTACCTATCCATGTCAGGGATTTCTGCTGATATCACCTTGTCATACTCGTCTGGGTTTGTTAGCTTGCTGTCCGAGCGCATGATCAGAAGCATGTGTTCATGTGGCAGGCCCCTTTTTGAAACTCAGTTACATGGACATATGCAGCAACCTCACCAAAGTACTTCTTCTGGATCAAAAGATCTTTCATACTACGCAATTTGGCCCTGTATACTCTAGCCACAAGGTCTGGACGGTCTTGCGGTGTCTGCCCGGGTTCAAGCCTGGATGTAATCTCCTCCCAGTGCGGGTTGCAAGTCAAGGTGATGAAATAATCAGGCTTCCCATACCGCTGGACTAACGCCATGGCATCAAGAAATCTTCGCTGCATGTCTCGGTCACCACCTGGAAAAGTCCGCGGTAGCACAATTCTCTTGCCAACCTGAGAACCACGTGTCTTGCCCGCATCCATGACATCAACAACACCCTAAGAAACATATGAATCAAAACTTCACTACCTCGTAAACGGAAAAGGTTTCTTGTTGGAAGGCTAGCCGATCCACATTTTTATTCAATGTAGAACGTTATGATACCTGGTATAGATCGTCACGAATGAGCATCTGATTCTTAGGCTTGGAGTAGAAATCAAGTCTCATGGTCTCCATCTTGATATACATGTCAACAGCCCATTGCTGGAACCCGCGTGCACCAAATAATATAATGTTAAAAAGGTGTTTCCTGCATTGTAGCTTGAAACAGTAGTACTCCCTTGCGCTGACAAATTTTCTGGACTTTCCAGCATCGTCACCATCCTCCTCGTCCTCTCCACCATCTAGGACACAGTTCAAAAAGAACTCATCAGTAATGATCAATGAATAAAAACGTGAACACGTTAGAAGCATCAGGACAATTACCTGCTGCATCATCAGTGTTTGATTCATCATGTACATTTAAAGTACGATCTAGAACTGGGAAGTCCTCACCCTCGGTCCCATCCTCGTTGTTCTCTTCAACAACCGGAGCCTCTCCGTCATATGGCATCCAACGGTTCCATCACGTTTCCCTCCCGGAAAGAATAATGGATACGCCAAAGGATCGTAGCAACCATAGTATGCTCTGATGTATATGGGACGATCACCTTTGCCATGCAAGACAACTTGCCTATCAAAAGTGTTTTGTGGATCGCTCCCTTCTACCCACATCGCAGCCACCTGGGAAGCCGTGGGAGCATTGTACCTTCGTTGGTCCAGCCTTATGTCCATGTTCAATGAAATCTTATATTCTTCTATATTTGGAACAGAGCCCATGCTCTTAAAAACCTGCACATACGGGTTGTCCTTAAGTATCTCTAGAATCTTCCGTATGAGATTTAAATCAAGATCTGGAGACCGCTTTGCTCTATGTTCCAAGGTGTCATCAGTATCATAGATGTAGAGCTGCAGATGTCTAGGACCTTGACCACCAGGCACCAGATCATCCGCCTTATAGTAAAATGCCCCGTGTGCACAGAAGGTATATACACCGGTTCTCGCCGCATTGCTGACCCTAGGATCGAGGGTGACCGCAAGGCTTGTGAAAGAGAAGTGGCTGTTGAAATACCTTATGTGCTTTCTAAAATATTTTGCATCATCATCAACCTGACTTGTAAACAACCGGCGCAACTCTGCAGGAACTTCAGGGGTAACTATCTTGACCTTTCCTTTTCTGCAACAGAACGCGGGACCCTCATACTGGAACCTAATTGCCCCACAGTGATTGCAATCTGGTACTGATCTCAAAACATGATGCTTGTTTGGTAGATTGTGGTACACGTAGTCATAAGGATCCACATTCTGGTTACTCGAAGCAACACCACTTGTCACTCTCCACGAATCGAACACATCTCCTACCAAGATATAAAAGATGAAGGTCAAAAATAGATGTGCACAATTTAATATCAGAATACATCTATCTCAATAATTTTATCCAAATAATTTACCTTGGCCACAGTAAATCCTGGACTCATCATCATCATCAAATATCGAGTCTTGTTCATCTAGCTCAAAAATGCATGTAATATCGGAATCTTCATCACCTGTTTGAACACACGAAATCTCAGAAGTAATATTTTAATACAATGACAAATTTGTATAGGTAAATGTGTATCAACTAAATGAAACAACAGCCAATAACGTACTGCATCTTCAGGCTCCAAAAAAAAGTTTACTGCTTGCATTATTATCTCCACTATAGTTTACCATAAAAATTTGGCATGAGTAGTTATTACATTTTACCTTCCGATGCAGCATAGTGTTCAGTTGGCTCAAAAATCCCTGTAACATTTGTTGCCGATCTCTGAGACCCCTCCACGGAACTAACACCCTTCTGTTTGTGATCAATAGTAACCCTGCTTTCACCTGCAAATTTTTTATGTAGGCACACATGAAATAATTAAGGCATCATGCATAGTCTATTATTGGAAACTGAATCAAATCGGCTGTTTGTACCATTTGTTTGTGTGTTGGTGATGTTGCTCAACGGGGCACGTAATGAATTAGCTACAGAAGTCGGCGATATATGAGACACGTCCACAGAATTAACACCGATATGATTTGCAGCCTTTTTTTCTTCGCGGGCAATGCGTTGCATCTGTAAATAATCCGCCTTTTTTTAGGCGTCAATCTAGCAAACCACCCTTGACCACCATGTTTTATGATACCCTGTCGAATCTGATTAGAAGATGAGCCAGGGCGGTTCTCCATGTTGGATATCCCTGCAGGAGTACATGAGAAATATTAGAAGACTCCCTCGAGAAAACATTATCAGACTCCATTATTAGGAAATTGATCTAAATAAGGACTATTTGTACCACTAATTTGTGAGATATTTTCTTCATCACCTGTTTGAACACATCAAAGCTCAGACGTACTAATTTAACACAGTGACAAATCTTATTTAGCTAATTCATATGCATACAGCGCATGCACACCAATTTTTTTATTGTACAGAGAAGTCATAAAGTATCCTGCCAGTGGTAACTAGTTTTGTTTATCCTATTGATGATGTCCAAAGTACTCAAAATCGATCTGCTCCAATAAGGAAAATAGATGAAACTCCTAGAAGATATATAGAAGAGTTATTGTTGATCCAGAAAATTTTAAAAAAATTGGCATTCCTCTCAGTTTTTACATGTCCAGTGTGCAAGCTTTAAGATGCTACTCGAGAATCGAACAACAAATAATGATAGACAATTCACCCTCTGTTTCAGCTGCTGCCTCAGTTGGCTCAAATATTCCATGTGGATCAGAGTCTTCTTCGTGGTTGTTGCGATCTGGATGATGTATAAAAACCAAACCAAAACATCCACACAAAATCATCATTTACCCTGAAGTTTGATGTGAATGATAGGTATATGATAACTTAGTGTTTCAGATTACCTATAGGGTTGTATTGGCCTGACAGCTGTTCTTGACTAAATGGTGTGCATGGTGATATCTGGCCGAATCCATTTGATGCACTGACTATGACGGATTGGTCAGATGAAGGCAAGGAACTTCGTATCCCCTTGATGTAGGCACGATTCCTAGCAAGGACAAGATCTTTATGTTCCGTTGTCATTTTTTAGTATGATTCCCTTTTCCGACGATGTTCCTTGTTTAAATATGCATCTGTAACCAATAATAATCAATGAATAGTAGCAGTTTAAATTTATACTTCAAAGTATATATCCTTGGACTTGAGAAAAGAGTAAGTATATTGGTAGGTATGATATATGTACCTGTAAATTCTTCGGAGGGACCATGGATATAACTTGTAGGCGTAAAGCTTTCTTGTCGTCCCTGCATACCGTCAGTCGATGTGAAGTTGGACATGTGATCTGCATCCCTGGACTTTCTTTTGTATGTCATATCCCTATGCAACCAGTCATTCCCACTTTGTTCCTCCGTTGTAGTCCCGCTGCATGGCGTGCTTAGCAGTGAGCTGATACTGGATTGTGTTGGTACAATCTGACTAATACCTGTAATAGTTCTAGAATCAGAAAGCCATTCATGTTATATGAAGAGGAGTATATATCTCAAGAGAAGTGAAATAAATAAGTATTGGCAGGTTGGTATTGGAATGGCCATAGATATAACCTGACTAATACCTACATAGATGTAGAAACACGTGTCATGACATCTCTACATGTACACGGAAGCTAAAAAGGCCACAATATTTATTACCTGGCAAAACAGACGATGGGGTACATGGTTGTGCCGCTTTCTTTTGTAGTCGGGACATCCGGAGCTTCATTAGATGTTCTGCATTTTTCTCAGGGGTTAGTCTTGCATACCAACCTTGCGCACTGTTTTTTTTCGGCACAACGTTAACTTGATCTGGCGCACCGGAGATAGATAGGTAAAATATTAACAGATGGACTATAATAACAAATGTATCTACAATATATATGTTTAGTTGGACGGATACCGCTTAGAGTACTCATGGACGAAGCCTTTTTTTGTTGGCGGACTATACGAAGCTTTTCGAGATATTCTGCTTTTTTCTCAGGGGTTAGTCTTGCATACCACCCTTGACCATTGATCTTTTTCTGTTGGCCTGTTGATTACATGTGATAGCCGCATCCCCATCCGTAGGGATATTTGTTAGGTCTTTAAACGGGGAGCGATCCCGTGATCCAGACGGCGAGGCAGATGTATGATTATTCTTCATCTAGGTTACATAACATGGGGGTATCAGTTGATAAACAAACATACAAGCAAACAACATTCTGTCGTTAGTAGAAACAACATCGTGAATGTAAAAATGGAGAAATAATTTGCAAAAGCTTGGAGCTCTAGCACGTGAGAAAAAAAATGTAGCATGTAAAACTGAATCAGATAGCAAATTTATGGATGTTAATGGATGTTAACTGGGGAAAATTAGATGTAAACTTTTTGCAGCAAAAATTTATACTTCCATGATAAAGCTCTGAGTATAATTTTTTATGAATGTAGATTTGAGAAATAATTTCCAAAGATATGAATCTATGTAAGGCAGGGAGCGGTACAAGGCAGAAAAATTGTTGTATCATGCAAAAAGTGAAAATAGATGTAAATTACTGGATGTTAATTTTCTGGATGTTAATCTGTAAACACCATTTGCATGTACAAATTACAAAATATTTTCCTTAGCATGATAACTATTGGAGCCTACTGGAGCATGCAAAACTTACTGTAGAAGGCAAATTTGGAACAGAAATGTAAAATAACTGGACGTTATCTTGTAAACACTTGAGCATGTACAAAAAACCTTTTCCTTAGCATGATAACTACTGGAACATGCAAAATTGAAACCGATGTAAATTACTGGATTGAGTCCAGTAGATAACTATTGGTGACAACCAGTAATTTATCTGGTCATCCACATTCGATTGGGTCCATAATAATTTTACATTCTACCAGGCTAGTATAATTTACATCTGGACATGTTTCTATAGGCTAGAAAATAATTTTACATTCTAGCAGGCTGGTGCAAATTAACATCCTAGAAACCAGAAAATCACATCAGTAATATGCAGAATCATTTATGCCAAATCCTCATCCAGAATCATTATTGAAATCACATGGCACAGAATTGGTTCTAGAAGGCAAAACAATTCTCTGTTTTAGGGAGAACGTCGGTACCTTCGTGGAGCGAGCTGAAGTCGCGACGGCGGCAAACTAAGGGGCGGTGGTGAGTGCGGCAAACTAAGCGGCGGCCGAGGTCCTAGGCTGCATCCGAGGTCGTAGGCTAGGGCTGCGAACTCAAGGGCAGCGGCTGCGACCTGGGAGGCGGCGGCGACCTTGAGGGCGGTGGCGGCGACCTGAGAGGCGGCGTCGGCGTCGGCGAACTCAGGGGCGGTGGTGGCGACCTGGGCGTCGGCGGCGACCTTGAGGGCGGTGGCGGCGACCTGAGAGGCGGCGTCGGCTTCGGCGAACTCAGGGGCGGTGGCGGCGACCGGGCGGTGGTGGCGACCTGGGCGTCGGCGGCGACCTCAGGGGCGGCGGCGACGTCAGCAAACTCAGGGGCGATGGTGGCGACGTGGGAGGCGGCTTCGTGGAGAGTGGCCGGGCATTGAACGGGGAAAGGTCGTGGAGCGGCCGTTGCGTGGGCTCGTGAATTGGGCGGTTTGTTATCGCTGTTCATGTTGATTTTCGTTGACTGCTAAACTTTTTTGCGTTAAACATTAGAAGGATATAGACCGTACGATGGATGTGTTGAAGGGATGTGATGCTCTGAATCTCCGCCCTCTGGGTCTTTTAATATTAGTGGAGATAATCGCATCTGGTGTAGCGGAAGCAGCACCACTGGCATTCGCAAATTGGTCATGCCGATGAAGAGGCTGATGATCTCGGGGAAGAGGATGTCGTTGGGGAAGTACTCGCTGCCAGTCAGGGGCGGAGGCAGGATTGCCTAATTTTAAGTGTTAATGGGGGCCGGTTAAAGTAAACAAATCAAATTTTTACACTGTTGATCTATATTACTATTAAAAGAGCAAACTTATCGTTCCAAACCTTTTCAGTTTCGTGATAATTACGAGATTGCCACCGCACGGCCGCACCACACCGACGAACGCACGGCCGCACTCGTCACCGCCGCCCCCGTCCCCGCTGGCGATCTGCGCCCGAATTCTCCGGCGGTGAGCACATGGCAGGAGGCCCGGGGCGCGGGTGAAGCAGACCAGCTCCCTGCGTGAAGGGACAAGCGGCGGCCAAGCTTGGGCAGGTTCAGCGCCAGGAACGGGCGTGGTGGCGAGCTGGAGCTCTCCCGTGAGCCCAAGGAGGAGCCGGGCGAACGGCGGCGTGGCCGAGGTGGGCATAGGCGGGGTCGGTCGACGGCGGCGCTGGGGAAGAAGCACGGCGGCGCCATGGATGCACCTGACGGCAGCCAGATAGAAGCATCTCGGCTGTGGGGTGGAGAAGAGGACGGCGACCTGGGGGTAAAGCTCGAGCGAGGCTGGAGGTGGGGATCGGTGGAGACGAGCAGGGGAGAAGGGGATCGGGCGCTCGGGAGTTGGAGGCAGAAAAGAGACGAGGGAAGAGAGAGAGAGGCGCGATGGGGAGGGGATGAGGATGCTCGGGTGCGTGCGTGTGTTGGTTCGGCTGTTCGGGTACGTGTGCGACGTCTTACTTCTGTTTCGATTGACTGGCCGAGAGCTTAATGATTGATTGATTGGTCTTCTTGCGTATCTTGTTGCATTGCATGGCAGATTTTTGTGTTAATGGAAGGACCTCTTTCTCTAATTCTGTTTCTCTGTGCGCTGATTTTTTTCCCTTGCTAACTTGCATCAGTTGCATGACTTATCTGTATAGAGGCTGGGGCGCCCCTCGGGGCGCCTCCTAGCCGGTCAGGTGCATCCAAATCATCACACAAACAGCTAATCTAGAATGCATTGTTAACCATCAACATAGTAATTGATTGGATTGAAAAATCGGCGTAATGCAATACACTGAGCATAAGGAACCAACCAAACATTCTCTATTTCCTTGAGACCAATACAATCAAGTTGATTCACAGCAGCAACATATATTGGAGTTAAGAAAATATACAATAAGTACCAGCATTAAGTTACTTGGTCTAACTCTACATTTCTGCTAGATCAGTCAAAACCTGAGAAAAAAATATGTGTATCTAGTAAAACCTATAAATTTGGAAGATTAACATGCCCATTCTCATTCACATATGTAGCAAAATACTCCCTCGCTCTTCATGCAATCTTGTCTGAAGTTCCAAACTGCAGCAGTGAGCTCATGTAATGTGAAAATCTGTGCTACAATATTTTGGCCTTTCTCACTCCCATGGATTGATAGATGATCTTCCTTAGAGTATAAATGGATTGAAGTTCCAAATGGTCTCAGATTGTCAAAACACAAAATGCCACCGAGTTGGTTGTCAGCTTTGCAGTAGCAATCAATTAAATTAAATAGTTTAATAGAAATTGGTGCTACTATTAGATCTAAAATAATATTTCGGTGGTAAAACAGGAAGGATACTTTGTTACTCTAGAAGGTGTAGTCCTAACATGAGAAAATGATATGTGTCTTCTACACGTCCATAGTAGCACATAAAAGTTGGTGCTATAATTTGCCCTATCAAAAGATATAGAGCAGAACATGCCATATAAACATCTGAATCTGCTAAATAAATTGTAACAATATACTTGGTCAGACATCTATGACTTGTTAGTCGGCCTTGTCTCGGATCACATAAATCGGGTCAAACCTGCATATATCAGAAAAACAATCATAGTCAAAAGGAGTAACTGTGACGAGACCTGCCACAAAGAAAATAAAAGAGAAATACATTATATTGCATGACCCAAATAATGTATTTCTACTTTGACATTGCAATTGCTGACCTACTATTATATAGCTATTGTCATGGCATTCAAGCGTATGAATGATTATGTGCACTTATCGATCATGAACATATCAGAACAAGTCTGCAAATACTATGAGTATATATACGTCATTTTAGGGATATTCACCTGGCCACTAATGTAGTGACCATTTTGTCAGTTAGTCACTCCAAAGATGATTAACATACATATGTAACCATCTATACAATCACCTTATAGCCGCAGATAGCAAAACAACATGACCATGAAACGGGAGAACCAAGTAAAACTATTTTAGGATGATCACCTTTAACAAAAGATACTAAAGTTCCAAGTATGATAGAACTTGTACTCACATAACCGAAGAGATACACGAGTTGCCATGTCGGTGATATCCTGCATTTCATAGTTTTCTCCCAGGAGAATCCCTGACTCCCAAATACTCCGTGATGTCGTCGCCACACCCAAAGGTCAGCTAGTCTACCTCTTATGAGCCACCCAAATTATCCAGAAGTACAATTTGGGACTGCAATATCACTCAGCCATTGGCCAGCGAAAGAGCAATAAATCCAATAGATTCTTGCAACAATTCATGATATGCAACAATTCATGATGTGCATTGCACTTTTCCCTGCATAAATAAAAGCACCGTCTGTGCTTCGAAGCCAAAACTTTTATTTAGGTGTAATAAAATAGTACAAAGCTAAATACACCAATTTCTGGCAATAAACGTAGAACTAAAGAAGAAGGAAACTGAAGTAGATCCGCTGCTTCAGTTCTACTTTTAAATAGCATTTGGGTTATATCATTTCTAGTTTTAGGTAGCATTTAAGTTTGCACAAAATCGATATCCCACAGTGGATGTGCTCCATTGTAAGTTCTGCTAATGTTCCACGATGCCATTTCTTATGAGACCCATCCTACAATATAAATTGCATATGCTCACCTGCCAATATGTGCTCAGAAAAGTATCTGAAGTATGAAAAATGAGCGCTAATGAACCTGCAACTTTTGATGGTCGAGGACTGCAACATGCTCAGCTGAAATTTGTGTTACAGCGCTCACCAATTTCAGGATCAGTACCACCAGCAGATTCCTCCTAAAATATGCAGCACTGCATTTTTACCATCACATACATCTAACCAGACGACATATTGTTTGTGACCAAGAAACACACGGTACGTTCAAGAGAAAAAGATGAGCACGTTAGTATTTTCTAACAGAGGAAACAACAATACTCATTGTTGGATGTAGCTACATACCCAACTGTGTCAATATTAGGAGGCACAAAGATTGCAATTCTGGTGTAGCAAGTGTATTCTGAATAAGATACTTCTGTTTGCCTCAAAAGCGACTTCCTCACCTAGCTGTTTAACAAAATCTCAATTTAGGCTCCTAGAAAAACCTCAATCAGGTCAACTTTGCTCCCGTTTTGACAAGACAAGTAACTCATCACCTTTGACCATATGCCATCTGCACGAACCAAAAGACCACATTCAGATTTCCACCCATCTTCCAGTATGGCAGTAACCTGCACTGCTTTGGTAAACTGTACAAACATTATAGTTCTCTATAAGCCAATTTTCTACTGAGATGGGCACTAAACCCAAGTGTTTATTCACCTTGTTGCCATCGTCTGTGAAATCAACTACATGGCGATCGCTCCTTATAGCATCATCGCCAACGGCACGAACAAGAATCTCCCATAGTTATGCAGCTAACAATCCTTTTGACTGACAGCCCTCTCTCGGCTGCAGTAGTGAAGGCGTCAAACTTGATGTACCTGCATAACTTGGCTCAGTCAAATGGATGCCTCCGGCAAATTAACTTCTGATCTTATAGCTGATCAACATGCACATTCAAGGATGCAGTAGAATAAGCACAAGCAACAAATCAGTGCCCTGCAATATATGATCAAACTGAAACACTTAAAAAAAAGAACAAAGTTCATTCACCTCACCTTGCCATCCCGACCTGATTTAAGAAGCATAAGACAAAAATATAATCCGTAGAATACCACCTATTATTTCCATGTGTATAAAGGTCCATCAACCTGTTAACTAATTGCTACCGTAGAAGCCATCTAGAGAGCATACGTTGTAATATATCTCAGTGCCGCCCTGACCATCGCGAATGGGTCAGCCCGGAACGAGCAGAGGATGCAAGGGAGGGACTACCTCGGGTCCTGGGGCGCTGGGCGTCGTCTTCTGGTAGGGCGGAGACGGCAGCGGTGGCGGCGTGAACGCCTATGACCTGCTAGACCGCGCGACGAAGAGGGGCGGGGTGGATGAGGCGGAGCTCGGCCGGCGTCGGTGTGCAGATTCCCGGTGGGGAGGATGTGGTGGCCAGCGAGGCGGCGGTGGCGGCGGAGAGGAAGAGGCGAGGAGCGGGGCTGCGGGAGGACGCAGGGTCACGAGTCAGAGCGCGGGGTGTGGCGGCTAGGGCTTTCCGATGAGGATGAGCGAGACGAGAAGAAAGGCCAAATCCTTCCGAGCGATGCCCAGCCCGTGCCCGCCAGGTGTGCAACGTGGATAGCCCCAGAGATCCTCCCGCCCGCCGTCGCCGCTGCCACCACAGACCCGCCGCCGTCGCCGCCGCTCCATCTCCTACCCGGTGCAGCGGCCACTCCGTCGCCTCTTCCTCAGGTGCCTCCTCTCCTATCTCCACCAATCCCCACCCCTGCAGTCCTGCATCCTATCCAGGCCTCACGGGAGCTTGTCCGCCCCATCCAAATCACAGAAAAATTAAGTCACATACCTCAACCAAATCCCTCCATTGCAAAGCAAACACCGGAGGGGCTGAAGATC
This sequence comes from Poa pratensis, assembly GCA_947311845.1. Taxonomy (NCBI): domain Eukaryota; kingdom Viridiplantae; phylum Streptophyta; class Magnoliopsida; order Poales; family Poaceae; genus Poa; species Poa pratensis. The sequence continues at coordinate 3,541,937 of CAMZMU010000110.1, read as the reverse complement.
GGGCGACGGCACAGCCAAAGATCTCACTCTTCAGGCGAGAGGGAGGAAGGGGTGGCGAGGGAGAGCGGCAGCGCAAGAGATCTTGGGTGGGATGGCGTGCGTGCGAGTCCAACCGATGAGAAAAGGATGTGCAGTACAAATGGATGCAGTACAAACCGGTGAAGTACAAATAGATGAGGAGTACAGCGAGGCAAAACCAGCGCCCAGCCCGCGAGCTCCACGTTCCTATCGTTCTCGAAAAGGACAAAACAAGAGTGACACGTGGATAGGCTGGGGAGGCGCCCAGGGGGTGCGCTCTTGCTTGTTCTCAATGCACATCAGGTGCTCGCGATAATGTGCATTGCTATTTCTTCTATGAGATAGGTGTGTGTGCATATCGGAATTTTCCGTAATTCTGCTTTGTAAAGTTATAATAATTACCTGAAACACATGTTTGCTCTTTTAATAGTAGTATAATTTTTTTGTGGATGCAATTTCATGCAGGGTATGACCCCTTTGCACAATTGTAATTTTGGGTACCTGATTGAAAAGAGTTTCTCAAAGTTGTGTTTAACTAGGTACTTGACTAATTGAGATCCGTCAGACTTTTCCCAGTGGCCATGTGTCTTTACAACATCTACACAATGTATTTATTATTTCAGCGATTTAACAGGTACTTGACCTTCCTAGCATTGCGTCGGAGCTCCCTTTATTCGACGATGATTTGACCACAAAGTGTTCGTCGACTACTTGCAATATAGGTATGATGCTTCTGAGTCTCGGGCTCTCAGCCACGGTATACAAATTAATGTTGTTGCTGCGCTGAATTAACAACCTGAGAGGAGGTAATTTATTATACATGTTTGTTCACAGATGATAACCATGATAAAAAAATAATTATTTCTCTGCTGAAATATGTATACTCATTTATTTCTAAATGATATACATGATATTTCGTATTTCAAGATAACCATAATGCACACAAAGAAGATTATAAATTAGTGCTGAGTTTCTATTTATGTTTTGAGAGGATTGATGTACAGTCCAATAAAGGAACTAGATATGAAGTAAAACCTAAAATATTTCAAATAGCACAAAAACAAAAAACCTAAGTGAAATATAAGATGTTTGAGTGCTGGAAATATATGATATTTTAGGTTTGTGAGCAACTATTCAATTATTTTAAAACCGTTGTAACGCAAGGGCAATTTTGCCAGATGTTGCTCGCTGACTAATTTTTGTAAATTCGACGATAATTCATCATACTACATTAATATTACTACTACTTTGGAATATAGAAAGAAGGATGTATTCACAAATTTTAGTTGAGACGTGCGTGCAGTGTGCACGTACAAGGCTACTAGTTTACTTTAGTTTACTTATCAATGGTGTTAGGGGCTGGCCCAAGATGACGAGAATGGGGTTCCAAACTGGGCTTGGTAGCCTGCTCGATAATGCCGGGCTTGCTAGACTACGGAAAGGCCTTTAATGGGTCGTATTTTCTCGAGTCGAGCCACGAATTGGTCATCGCGGCGCCGTCGTTTCTTGTTCTCCTTGCTCTCTTCCGTCTTCCCACCTCTATTGCAGACCGGCGAGACCACGGCCGCAGGCCGCAGCATCGTCTCCGAGTCGCGGGCGTTTGTGTATGGCCTCCGGCGAGGGCGACGGGGGAGAAGGATGGGAGGCGGCGGTCCGTGCGGAGGTGGGCGCTGGCTGGTGGGACGATCCCGACGGCGCCGACCTCCGCGCCAGGTTCAAGGCCTTCACGGGACAGCGCCGCGACTGGCCCGTGCCCACGCTCCTCTTCTGGAAGGACCTCATCCTCCGCGTAGCCCGCCGCCTCCGCCTCTGCTCGGCCCCAGCCCACCTCGTAAGTCACCTCCACCCCTCAATTGCGAGGGCTCGTTTGCTTTCTCTTCTGACAGACACCATGACGGCAGGTGACGAGCATTTGGTTCGCCCGCCCCGGAGGCATCACGCCGCTCTGCTTGCCGCAAGTTCTGGTCAGTTTCCGCAACAAGCACACTACATTAGTGTTATCGCAATGACCAAAATAAGAACCGGGCATTTTCAGGAAGAGATGCGTGCCGATGGGGAAATCCTTCTGAAATCCGAGCTAATTGACCCGACCGCAGGGAGCCTGTATCAGCTCCTCTCGAGGGTGAACCAGATGGCCATCTCAAAGCGTCCGATTGCGCAGGAGGACATCCTGGTGTTTACATCTTTGGTCGAGGTATGCAATTTTTTTGGTTTGTTCGAACTCTGATGTTATAGTGCTGGGAATATGCTTATTCATGCCCTGCTAGCCAATTGCAGGAACGGTTTGAGGACATTGCTTCGCAGCTGAGTGGTTCCCATTGGACGTCGAATTGTGTTGTTACTCTTAGCAAATTCAACAGCTTCTTTGACGGACGGGAGGATGCTCATGCAGCGTTATGTTACTTGACCCAACGTGGGAAAGCACGCTATCTTGTGGTCAGGAAGGCAGACCCCGTTGAGGTCCATGATTTTTGTTGTCCATTTTCTGTGATTTTGTTGCAGCAATTTCCCTACCATGTTGTTTTTACCTAAATTGGGTGGCTATATTCAGGGTGTGAAGTTGCCACTTGTGTCTACTCAAGCTCCTGCAGTTTCAAAGCTTGACTGTGATATATTGCACTTAATTTGGGCAGAAGAGAAATTGCAGCAGCAGCTTGATGTGCTTGATCGCCGGTGGGAAATGTTAGTGTACTTGTAAACTTTTTTATATCTTAGACAAAGTATACTTGTTGATTTGCCATCTACAATTTGTATGCAAATCTTATGTTTTATAGCGGAACGCCTTTGTAGATTGCAGAGACCCAGGCCTACTCATTTTAACAGTTGCTATTGTAAGGTAGTTTTACACATATGTATTTTAGATATTTGTACCAACACGGCAACACCATCATGCATAGCCATCAAGGTTTTCTTGACAAACATGCTATAACCCTTACTTGCAGAATTAAATGTTGCTAGTTGACAAACATGATCAACCTATTTTCAGATGTCGGATTTTCTGTCACTTGCTGCATTGTTTCTTATCTTCTGCATGTTTTGTTTGTGATTTAAGAGACTAGCTTCTAGACACCATCCATTCCACTTTATGGTGTTATATTCTTGTTTTTGGTGCTAGATGAATTGCTTGTCCAGTTGAAAATAATGCCGTAACTACAGTTATTGTTGACAATTCAGCATTAGAGAGGTCTAGAATTAATCAAGAACTTGAGAAGTCCAATTAAACATCAAATCCATAACCATGTTTTTATTTTGAAGCTTCTCTTTCTTTATTTTGATGGAGTTACTTGACAGTAACACTGAGTTTGTTATACATACCATATTTTTTTCAGTTCAAGGAGAAGGGCGTTGATGTCCTTCAAAGCCGGAAACAAAAATGCAGCTTCTCGATACGTGAGGCAGTCTAAATTGTTCTCAGAAAGCAGGAACAGATGCACACCATTATTAGAGAGGGTTGAAGAAGTTATAAGCCTGATTGCTAGTGCTGAGTCAACCAAACAGGTATAGTAACATTACAAAAAGGGTAATGCTCAGTCACAGATAGACATATTACAAATAATGAAGATTTTATATAAATAATTAACTCTTTACATATTGTTATCTTCAATTAGGTTTATGAGGCAATCCAAATTGGTATTAAGGCGATGAAGGAGCATAATGCCAGCATGGAGGACGTTAACACCCACCTTAAGGAAGTCGACGAACTTGTTGCATCACAAAGAGAAATTGATGCTGCCTTAGGTAAGTTTCCAACTTGGAAATTCCAGCTTGCAGTCGAGGAAGTTTATCTTGCAGATATCTGGTAGTGTTTTTTGTATTGCTGTTTTTTGTACATGAGTAATATACAGTTTGTGCATAGGTCTGACCAATTAAGCTCGACCTAGTCCAAACTTGATCCAGTCCAAGTCCCAAATCTAACATAGCCAGGCCAACCCAACCCCAACTAGACGATAAGTTTGCAGCAAGCGCAACCCATGTGAATGACTTCAAAACCTAGTTTGGAACTTTGTGTTTTCATCTGACGATATGTCACATATTGATTTCCACGGGCACTCAGCTTTAGCCTTCAGAGACTGCCGATGATTAAGTTACCGCCGATCTTATGATCGTAAAGGAAGTCGTGAAGACACTAGAGGTGGGGGTAGGAGCCTGAGTTGATCTCGTCAGAGACAACAACGACACGGTGTTTTACCTAGGTTTAGCGCTCCGTGGTGGGTCATAGTGACACTTCTTATGTGTGTATATCGATACGAGGATTACTGAGTACAAGCTAGATTGGATCTACAAAGCTATGTTTTGAGAGAGAGTGGCGGCCTGGCAAGGTTCTGGGGCGGGGTGGGATCAATCTTCAGTGAGGGTCTTCAGCTCCTTTATATAGAGGCATCTTCTTTAGCTCCAAATCTCTGTGATCTTCAGTACAATACAATGATCCGTTTTCAACCGGAAAATATCTCGTGTTACGATCAGATACCGTATTTAGCGTGTCCATCCGTATCCCCTCTGAGTGCTTGCCTTTGCACGACAGGGTGCAGGTCTTGGGAGGCTCACACACTGGTTAGTTGGCTTGGCCTGTCCACGCACACACCCCAGAGGGGTATGTATGTCCGATAGCTCCGTGACTACTCACCGTCAGAGATGAAAGCACTATCATAATCTTGTTTCTACTGTAAAATCATGCATAGGATTATTTTTACGATTATTTTTATCTAGGTTTAGCCTCTGCATGCTCTACATGTGGTCCTTTTGGGCAACAGAAGCAACATAATTTTTATCTTAAATTTGTAATGGATTAATGGATGTTTTATAAGTAGGGTTGTGTTCGTATATAAGATTCTGATCCAGTTTTTATGCAGAGTCAGTACCACTGCAGTCATTGGCTGGTGAAGAAGATATAGAAGAAGAATTCAGAAACCTCGAAGCAGAATTGCAGGATAAGATTCCTCATGTGCATGTTGTGGAACCAGAACAAGTTATAGATGCAACTCAGGATTCACCTGATGAAATGGCTGAATCACTTAGCAATCACATGTCAAAGATTAAACTTGGGGCCATTTAGATGCTCCTTTTTCACTTGTTGAATGTGACAATTAGCGATTTAGTGAGATCCTTTTGCCCATCATTATGTGTTGTATGCCTTCAGGCAATATCCTTATGATAAGTGGTAGTTTCATCGAAGATATTTTCCTGATAACTAATACGAGTGCTATTAACTTTATGAGGTCGTGTAGATGGTGTTTGAGCTTTGGTAGATCTTTTATTATTTTCTTTATGACGTGACAGGTTCAAACTCATTTTTAAATAATGTCACTTCTTATAACAACATAAGAATTTTCTTTAATTGCCAGATCTTCCATCATTGTTGCTTTTTGAAGGGTGAGAGAGAAACATGTATGGATTTGAAGTCCAACAAGGCATTTGATTGGTCAGAGAACAGTTATCTCTTCATGATGCAGCCATTTTGAGGATGAGTCTTGCTCCTCATGGGAAAGGCCATCAACACTTAATCGCAGAGATACTGAAGAAACTATTTCGACTGGTGAGTATGTTGGACTTAAGTATTCTTCTATTAAGATTTGATAGAACTATTTTTCTGTGCAATTATTGTTTTCATACGATGCCAGTGCTAATAGTCTGTTTGTCACAGAACACGAACATATGCCCTGAAACTGACTCATGATTTCCTTTTTTATAATGATTGATGAGTGGAAGATTAGTAAAAAATAAGTAGTCATGGAAGGAATGATGCTGGTCCAAACTTCTCTTGCTAATCAAGTTAGTTGGCTACAAAACTCCATGTAGTGCTATTAACCAAATATCACATTAACTCCATGTGCTGAAACCCTTTCTATCATAAGGTTGTTGCAGGGTTTCAACACAGTTTAGAAATAGAATTATTTCTACGTTGACACATTCTACCAATTGCCTGACTGTTTGATTATGCTCGATTGTCAGGGGTAAACTTCTGCTCGTGTTATATGTAGTTTGATGCATATCTCAACACCTAGATGGATTTAGCGTTTGACATGTCGAACACACTTGGAGAGAACATAGCTTGATGCATAGTTTTTAAATATCACAAAAAGAGACAAAACGTGAAAAAGATCACGCTGAAGTGATTCTGATGATCTATTTCTATTGAACTACAACTATATCATTCATTTTAAACAGTTCTGTTAATTGAAGTCAAAGCAAGAGCCCTAGTAAAATGTGACTGATCTGACTAAGGCCCCGATTGGTTCAGCGTTTTTAAATGTCATATACCAGAGTTCATAATGTGCATCTGACATGACATATTGACATGTTTGGATTCAGATATCCAATTTCCCAAACAAATCAGACTATATAAGTTTTGCAGAAATGTTTGAGCACCCACGTAGTTCCGGAAACCCACCGTAATGCCTAAACCGTTTCACACCCACATGCTTCTACTGTGCACCACACCGGTACACCCGGACCATCAATGACCTGCCCCACAGGGGCGGATCCAGGATTTGACCATTGGGGGGGGGGGGGGGGGGGGGGGGGGGCAATGTGACAATGGTCATAAATCAAATATAATAGATCTAAATATGAATATAAGGTTCTATATGAAAAATATATATATATACCCGGCCTTCATATCACATAGATTTTTACAATAAAAATACACATCTATACCTTAGAAATACAACAGCACATTTTTTACAAAATTCGGTCTAACTTCAGCTTTAAGATTGCTTACAAGATTGTACCATTTAATACCTCATAATGGGACATATGTACATCAAAGCCGAATCAGAATTTTCAGTGCACAATGTCCCAGCTTCAGGCGAGTGGCTCACATAATGCAATCTGCAGTTAGTGTGTTTTTCTCTTCATGTTATATGATAAACGAGTGGATCTCTAACTCTTATCTAAGCAGATAAGTATCTAATGTGTTAGACGTTGCTGCATCAAAGCAGAAAAGCAGTACAGACATATCTTGAAAAACAATATGGTGGTGACTGGTGAGCTTATTGGACACGGCGTGCGTAAGGCAGCAACGCATATGTTGACGAGTTCCAGATTTTCATGCTGACAAGGAGAAGAACAATCACTAGAGGCCGGGACTTTCAGACGGTGAGCGATGACAAGAGGCATGGACGATGGTGCCCCATACGGGCGGGCGGCGGCGGCAGCGATCGGTAATCTCGTGTTGGTAGGGAAACAAATCGTTTGAGGGTTTGACTGCTTTCCAGGCCTCACGGAAAGGCTGTACGTTGAGTTCAGATCGTGGGACAGTTAACCTAAACCCTCTACTAATTCATGCGCTAGTTGGGCTTTGGGCCATGCGGCAGCAACGCTTGTACTCAGTTTAATGCCGTAAGAAATCTAGATGATCAATGTAATTAGCACTGGCCCCTGTCCTATTTTATTGGGGGTGGCCGAGCCCCCGCTCGCCCCTCCCTGGATCCGCCACTGCTGCCCCATCTTAGTGGCATGCGGTGTACCCCAGTCGTAACTGATCTGACCAAGGCCCCGTTGGTCAGCGTTTTTTAGCTAATACGGAGGGGAAATTTTACGGACCGCCGCAGGCCACGCTGAAAATCCGGCGCGGGGCGGGTGGAAAATTCTGCTCCGTAATTTGCTACTGCCAATCCAAGCGGGCCCAAACGGGTACACATCATGAGACTAGGAACGGTAACTACGGACGGTTTTAAACTTAGGATGTATTTGGCAGTTTTTATGAATGCTATTGCTCATTTCATGTTTGTACAATACATTTGTGCAATGATGTACTTGTGTGGATTTGTAGCATACTAAATCATTCAATCTTGGCGTAAATTTTGCTTGAGTTAAACATGCTTGTGGTTTATGAAGTTGCCCCGCATGAGCACACTGGTAACGTGCTAAAAAAATGTAGTAAATAGGTCACCAAGTTGTGGAAATGTAGCAATCGTCAATCCGTCACGGTGGCTATTAAGATGCTGACGTGGCTAGCTGTTTTTTTGTAAATACACCCTACATTTTTGTTTCTTCTTATCTGTTCGTCCCTATGGGTAAAAATTTGCGAGGCATTTCATCAAACAGGTGACATGCATACCGAGCCTGACATTATTTACATGCTTCTCTTCTCCATTCTCTCCCTCTCCCTCGTGTTTCTCCTCCTCACCGCGCCACCAGGTCCGTGCCGTCGCGCTGCGTTGATCCGTGACAAAATCTTGCCTCGCCGATGCTCCAAGGTATAGGATGGTGCAGCTGCTCTACATGGTGACATGCAGCCCTGACCGACGCTGTCGTGACCCATCCGTCGTTTTGGTGTGTGTCCTCAAGCTTTGCATGTCCTCCCTCGGCTCGCTGGTGCCTTCGACGGTCGCTGTGGTGCTGCGCTTCAGCGGCACCGCCTTCGTCTTCCCGACGCCGGAGAGCGCCGCCATCGAGCCGGATCTCCAGGTTACCATGGCGAGAAGTTGGGTTCCGGCCGCATCCTCTGCAGCAAGCAGCTGAGCGAGGGGTCCCTTCCTTCTCTTCCCTGAGCATGCCGTCGCTACCAGTGCCATTGACGAAGTTCGAGCTGTATCCTGCCGACGTTCGTGGCCACATTCATCTTTCCCGAGAGTTGAAGGGGTTCGCCTCGTTTACGAAAGTTGCCGACGAGACCCTCGGTTCATTTTGGTCTTCCTCGTCACCATGATGTCGGCCCTCGACGCCTCGGAGCAATGTCTACCCATCACAACCACAGTGAACGAGTGCTACCCGGTGACCGGTGCGATGCCACTGACGGCACATAACTGCTAAAGATTTGAGAATCAAGAAATAACTCTTAAGGGATTTAACTGCTAAAGTTGACTAACAATAATTAAGGAATTCTATAAAGATAAAATGGGGACTTTCTCTGCTGTGGCCCTTGGCTCAGTTTGAGCTTAAAGTTGTCATGTTTCATGCATTAGCCAACGTAACCAAAAGTCCGAACTGATGAAAAGGGCTAGTGCTATGCGATGGCACGCGAGTCTCAGCGGTATGTCTCGAGAGGCCAATACATGGACAAAGAGTTGTTAAATATATCGTGAAAACCCGGACTTGGTCTAATGCTAATGTCTCGGGCACTAGCTAACGCAACCAACTGATGGAAAGGGATAGTACAATCCACATATACACTTCAACAAATCATCTTCAGTTCCAGTATATCAATTCGATTAACTGTGTAAATTTGATTGTGATAGTTGAGCCCATCGGCGTTCTTGAAGAATATCTAGAATGAAGACAACAGAGTTTGCTTATGATGTGCACCACACCACATGAAATGTTTTCACGGGCCATTTTGATGGTTGGACCCACTTCAGCCCATCGAATATATGAATTTGTGAGTAGCTTTCTGAGATATCGTTGTCTGTGACTTCCTATACCTTAGTTATGTAGTTGTTGACCGAGATTTAAATTTTACTTGATATGGAGAGGTAACTGTACCATTCACAACAAGTAAAATGTACTCCCTCCGTTCCTAAATATAAGATGTTTTAGCATTTGTCCACATTCATGTATATGTAGATGTATGTAGATATATTTTAGTGTGTATGCACACTCATTTTAGTATGCACCTAAACAACATGTTAAAGAGCTAAAACGTCTTATATATTGGAACGGAGGGAGTAGATCATTGAAAGGAGAGGAGGCAAAGAAAAGCTAAACGTAAGATAAGCCGGCAAAAGTGAATAGCCTCGCAATGCAAAGCATTTCTCGTTTTGGGTGTAGCAACGCCCATGAGTGGACGATCTGAAGATAGGCCTGAAAACTTATGACATTACACATAGGCCTGAAAATCACGATAACGCTTGAATTATTGGAAGGTGCTTTGCTTGTGCTTGCTCCACATGCATAGATGCATGAATCTACAGATGCCTGTCCACACCAGTCTTAGCGTTACGTCATATCAGGAATTGAATAGGATGAAAAAGCAATCCTGTTCCTCCATCAAGTGATATACAATAATGCTACTCCCTCCGTCTCATAATAAGTGTCTCAAGTTTGAGTAAAAGTAGATGTATCTATACATGAAACATGTCTAGATACAACCATTTTTTGGCAAACTTGAGACACTTATTGTGGGACGGAGGGAGTAGATGCCACAGCTGGCTTATCATCTTACAGAGGATACTGTACAATGATGTTATTGGGCAATAGAAACAGATAATTTGAAATTTCATGCCAAATGAACCAGTATCCTCTCAATCTGGCTGTACAACGAGATTGAGGGCTGCTCGTTGCCTCCAAAGATTGTACTATACTTTAAGACTGTCGATTCGTGAGCAGCATGTCAGATAAAATTTCGTCCCATTTTTTCATTCCTGCACTATACCGGGCTACATGTTGGCTCCTTAACCTATTATAATACTGCTTAGGTATACTATAAAATAACATTGTCACTAACAATTTAATGATTGTGTCCTGTTGACTAACAAACTAAGCTGAAAGTTCAAGTCAGCATGTTGATGCAAACGTATAACCAACCGCAGGTAAAATATTCTCACGAATTATGATTGCCTTTTGCATGTCCTCGAGTAGCATGATTCCTTATAACCGACCAACATATTTTCTAAATAAAGAATATCCCATCGAACAGCGTACTAGTTATATCTTGTTGGAAGCTAGTATACAGGGTAATTCTTAGGCGAACAGTGTACTGACTGTAACATCTTTTGTGATAAATATGCTTACCTATTTGTACATTGATTAATTGCTTCAAAACAGTTCCCTGTTGTTCCAGTGATACTCAACTAAAGATTTGCTATCGCTAAAGCTTCCGGGGTAGTGATTATTTGAGTCCAAGTTCATATTGGCAGAATAAAGTGCTCGGAAGTGTGCTCCTTATGCTGCTAATAATCTGACTGAACCTGACTGACTCATGAGCCTAAACAACTCGGGATCATGTTAGTCACTATATAGTTACAGCAGGGGCAAGTAAATCCCATGGAAACCAAGTGGCCCCAACAGACATGACGAGTAAAAGTAAAACAGTTTTGCCATGCATCTGATAATACAACAAAGGGGGAACAGTTTTGCCGTGCATCTGATAATACAACAAAGGGGAAGTAATATACATCGATCCAAGAAGGCTCCAGAGAAACAAAGAAAGACTCCTCGAGGGAAACTGTACTGGCTATCAAGAATTACAGTTCATAACCTGGTAGCATCTACCAACTACATTTGCACAAAATTTTGGGAGCATCTTGGCTGATTGATACATGAGACATATGCTTCGCGGATTAGGATACTTGGTAAGTTCTCACTGAACAACTTGCTATTTTTCATGTCTAGATCTTGTTAATTGGTACTTGAAATTGATCAGCTGTTTACTTCATTGGGATGAGAATATTGCACTTAGATGATCTCTTTCAAGCTTAGCATGAAATTCATGTTACACATCCAGGCCACTCTATGTTTCAGCTCCACCTCTCCCTGTTGTATTGTAACGGTCCCTTGCCTCTACCATCCAAAATTGATTGGATGCCGGTTCCCAACCTGCGATAATGTATAAAATTGGAGATGAGTGATTCACACAAGAACTGAGGAAATCACATCTATCTGTTTGAAACTTTTGTGAGTTGTTACCTGAATAATGATCTGCCTATGTGATCACATTGTGTTTGCTCACTATTTAGCTTCCTTGTTCATACTTTGTTGCTGCTGATTCGCTATCCCTTGTTGCTCCTGCACCATGTTAGGCATGGCTCCTGGGACTTGAGGGGCTAGGTTTGGCCTAACAGGAAGACCGGCCAAAGATGTAAACGGTGGTACAGTGGACCCTGACGAAGGGATTGCTTGCCCTGGGACTCCAAACATTTGCATGGCATTTACACCAGGGATGCCAATACCTTGTGGGGCTGCTCCTGGGATCATTTGGCAAGGAAAGTGAGCACCGGGCATGGGTGACATCGGCATCGATCCTGTGCTGTTCATGTCGAAGACACCCATCCCGTACCCCAGTCCCATGCCAAGATGAGGGAAGTGAGCCATTTGAGAAAGTTGCAAGTGTTGCATTGCTGGTGGTAGCAGCATAGGAGGAATGCACAGCCCAGTTCCCATGGACATCATCTGTGTGAAGATTACCATATATTTTCAGTTCATCTCATTTACCTTGCATAATCATGCTACATTTGGCATGAGTCAGTTAATATCAGTATACCTGAACTTGAAGCTGAAGAGTTTTGAGGTACTCTATAGCTTCATCCAACATTGAGGCCTTGTCGATCTACACAAGATAACATGCCTGATTTGTTACCAAATGTCCTTAATACGTAGACACTCCTAAGGAAGCAAGATAATATAATAGCTTATTTGTAGCCTGTACCTTGTTGCAGTTGGGAATGAGCTCTTGGAGGGCGCGCATTTTTTCATTGATCCTGTCTCTTCTCCTCTGAAGGTTGTTGCATTACAATACAATCAATATGATTGAAGGATGATATTGAAGGAATGAAACATAAGGTGATCAACGAACTAGGATGTGTGGCCTGCTTACCCTTTCTGACAAATTGTGGACCTCGGCGGTGCGGCTGCGTTTCATGCTTCTGCTGGCAGATCTTGTCAATGCTCCGGACTCATCGTCAAGATCCTGAAAGATATTCAGTTTCACCATAAGTAAGCACTATAATATATTCAATTTCACCATAAGTACTAGAAGTTATATCAGCTCACATTCCCATATAGTGCATCACATATCGTTTACTTACTTCATCTTGACTAGCTGAACACTCTGCCTGGATCTTTCGCTTCTGCTGGTGCCAGCGTTCATCATTTGCAGCACCGTTGGCAGAGCACACCGAGGAAGTCGCAACCGTGGCCTCTGGTGCCTTTCTTGCCGCATCCTTGTGCACAACCCTATTATTGCAAACTTTTTCACGAGGCATCATCTCTTGCAGGTTACCAACCTCGTCCGCCGGGGCAGCTGCCGACGCAAACCGCACGTCCTTTGGATGCGGCCACATCGCCCTCTGATCAGCGAACACAGGGCCACTCCTTTGCCCACTGCTTGTCTGGAAAACCGTGGACTCCATGGGGTTGCTTGTGGTGATGTTGGACACCTTGTCGGTGCCTTGTGGCCTCTGCACGCTCTGCAGGGTTGCCCTTGCCAGGGCCGCTGGTCGAGAGAAGAGTGAGAAGTTCATGACGCCCTCTGCGCTGCCGCTTGGCCGAGGCTGCTTGGCAGCAGCAAGATCTGGCGCCTGTTGTGGCTGTGAAGTCCGGGTGCTAGGAGCCGATAAGCCATGGATTTCCTTGAATAGTGCTCTGCTGCTGCTGGCAACCGGAGTACCTCTATTGTTGGTGGCGTTGGGATTGGAAGGTGGCAGAGAGCCGAGGTTGGCTGCTGCCGCCTCTTGGAGCTCCGAGAAGAAGTCTGAGCAGTAGTCAGCCGTCGTGAGAGCAGGGGCGGTGTCGTCTTCGTCCTCGATGATGGGGTAATGGATCCATGGGACGGTGTCATCGTCCCCATTCTCGTGGCTGGCGTGTAAGCCGGAAGAGAAGTCATGGAGTGATGGAGCCATGCCCATGGCGCCAAAGACGCTGCCGGCCTTGGTGAAGGCCATCATGTTGTTGCCAGCAGGGTGCTTTTCTTGGACTCCGCTGCTGCCGGTGCCGAATGGCTGGAAGGCGGGCTGCGGGTGCTTCCTCCGCCCGTGCACCACCGCCTGCCCGTTCTCCCACAGCAACTCGGCGAACTCGTTGCCCTCGGACCTACAGCCAACGACGACACATGCATCAGCATCATTGTGCTAAGTAAGAATCGATCAAAGACGTCAACAACTAGATCATCAAATGAGAAGAACTGAGCAGCGTACTCACATCTCTGGGCAGGAGGCGATCCACAAGTGAATAGACGGAGGGGCAGTGAGTAGTAGAGACCAGCTACCGGTGTAGCCCTTGCGCTGCTTCTTGGAGCTTGCAGGGTGAAGAGGGAAAGGGGGAGCTCTTGTGGAGTCTGGAGGTGGAAGAAGTGAACCGATGGCAGCTGCACCTGCACTGTTGCCCTGCGTGGGAGATAAGAAGCGGGCAGGGGCGGTGGGGGACCAAGCCGGGTGATGACGGAAATGGACAGGCAGATACGTGCAACGCAGCAGCAGCAGCTATCGGGGTTCTCTGCACCTGCGCCACGGTAATGTATGCGTATCCGTGCACTGTATACTCTGCTAGAATATCTTATTTGTATTTTTCTTCCGTTGGATGCATATGCTGTCCTCTACTTTTTTTTTTTTTTTGAACAAGGTCCTCTACTTCTGGTAATACTCCAAGTTAGCTAGCAGAAAATTGCAAAAAACCACCACAATTGGTGGTCAAGCTACAAATGACCACCGGTTTCCACCGAATTCACAAATCGTCATCACTATTTATTGACACCGTAACAAAAAACCACCACTTCTATGCTAACCGTCCGTGACGGTTTCCACCGAATTCACAAATCGTCATCACTATTTATTGACACCGTAACAAAAAACCACCACTTCTATGCTAACCGTCCGTGACGTTCAGTTAAGTACAAAACTGACGGATGAGGCCCGCTGTCAGGCTGATGTGGCAAGTGTTAGTTGGCATGAGGAAACGGTAAGTGATACCTCTTATAAATTTTGGAGGTTTCTGTAAATTTACATGGGACCCATTGTCAGCTTGTTCCCTTAAAAAAATAAAAAATAAAATTACACGGCACGGCCACGGCGCGGGCGTGGGCGAGCGCCGGCCAGGGCGCGGGCCAGGGCGCGGCTGCCATGGCGCGGGTGCGGGCGAGCGCCGGCCAGGGGCGCGACCGCCACGGCGCGGGCGCGGCCGCGGGCGAGCGCCGCCGGCCACGGCGCGGGCGCGGCCGCCGGTATGGCCTCGCCGGTCAACCCCATGCCCTTGTCCATGGCCATCGCGTAAAGCTTCTCGTACCAGCCCGGCCTCGCTGGGTGTACACGCTCAAGCATCACCTGCAACAAAATCACACCAAGCAAAATATAAGATGCGCAGGAAGCCGTCCAATGTGCATCGCAGATGCAAGATAGCAAATCAGCTAAGCTTGGCCGTGAAGGAGCTTTACGTTGGGGTCGATGGGTGGGGCGGCGAGGCACGGGAGTTTGGCGAGATGGAGGAGGCCGGCGGCAGAGGATGCACCGAGATGGTGGCGCCTTCCACAGCGGCAGCGTCCGAGGAGCGCTACAAGGGTGCCTCTGCGGCGGGTCTAGGGTTAGTGTGGGAGCAGTGACCGGGTTAGTGTGGGAGCAGTGACCGGGGCGCGGCCGCCGGAGCGCCGGCCAGGGCGCGGGCGAGCGCCGGCCGGCCACGGCGCGGGCACGGCCGCCGGTATGGTCTCGCCGGTCAACACGAGCGTGAGGAAGATAAGAAGGCAAAAAATTTGTGGAGGACTTTTGTGCAAATGTAGCCTGCGCCACGTCATGCCTGACAGTGGGCCATACCGGTCAGAAACAGCGTCAACTCGGTTAAAACGAGGTCACAGAAAAAGTGGTGGTTTTTTGTTACGGTGTCAACGAATAGTGGTGGCGATTTATGAATTCGGTGGAAACCGGTGGTCTTTTGTAACTTGACCACCAATTGTGGTGGTTTTTTGCAATTTGCTCAGTTAGCTAGGGGTTGTTGGGTACCACATCATAGTTGCTCCATGATCCACGCAGCTGCTTGACATATTTCAATACTAATAGGTTAGTAGGTTCTCATGATCTCATCCCATGCTGCCTAGCAACATATTCAACCCTTGCCATTTATGGCACTCAATGTTTTCTGTTAGAATGAAACTATATATGCACGGACATGGGTAATATATATGATATGATATACTCCGTTTGTTTCAAAATACATGATGGTTTACATATGGATAAAGTATTAGTCTCCAAGATGCAACTCTTACCATTGTCTTATGTTAATTAAGTGCATGATTTCGTGTATTTTTGTGACGGATATAGTAAGTACAGATCACCGCCAACTTTTTTGGTGATTCATTCTTTTACCTTAAGTTGCAACTGCTATGTATACTCCATGAATGATTGGGGATTGGAGGGGACCAAATCAATCAAGGGAACACTGCTTGAGCTCGTGACCTGCAATGGATCGACAGCTGCACGAAAGACTGCACACGAACATGTACTTCCTGATGATACCGATCCATCTGTGTCTGCTACCATGAGTAGCGAACACCTGCAGTCGTACCAAGTTAGTGGTGCATGGCCGAGACTGGTTCTGCAAAGCTAAAAGAGCAAAGGAGAGAAGATAGAAAGGACGTTAAAGGGAGCAAAGCAGCTTTGGTGGTGGGCAGATCTAGCCCAGATGTGCGGATGTGTGTGTGTGTGTGGGGGGGGGGGGGGGGGGGGGGGGATGTGCGGCTGCAAAACGCTGGAAAGCTGCTCCCTCACATCACACATACCACCACTAATCATTGGTCCTGCTGATACGGAGATACTAACATATATGCATGTTTTGACTTGGAACTAGCTTAGTTAATTGCCCATGACCATTTACATCCATGGTCCTAAGATAATCATTTTCCTGCTAATGACATCGCCAATATTTGTTGTTACGAAAGCAGAAACAGGATACGGCATATCCGTTCATCACACTCCGGTGGCTTCCTCGGGAACCGGCATGTGTAGTGTTGGAGGCTTGCATTAAACTAATGCCATGTTGAGCTACAGGGAGTATGGCGCGCTCTCGTCGGCTTCCATTTTTCAATTGTAGGCGGAACCAGCAATCGGGCGATCAACCAGGATTCATGATTCTTTACGACTTTCTATGCTACTCCTGCTGGAGCATGCATGGATCACACGGTGGTTGGTAGCTGTACCTGTACGCATCACAAGAGATTTTCACGCTCGTGCACGAACATGCATGTATTCCGCACTGCGTAGCCTTGTTCCCACTGCCCCGGCCAAAGTCGGCTATCTCTTGTACTCGTGCATAAATAATTCGTACTCCCTTATACGATTGGACGTGCACGCTTTCTGGAAAATCAACTTGGTTAGTAATTAATTTAAGAGTGAAATCCATCTTTTTACCCTACAATTGTGCATTACACATAATTAATTTAAGAGAAGATTGCTTGTCTTTAACATGTCATGTATCAGCTTTTCCGGGGAAGGGGGGTTACTTGTACCCAGTGATACATTGTAGGCCTTGATGGAAGAGAATGGCTGGTTTTCGTAAACATAACTCCAAGAGTCCACATAACCTTCTTGAGTGATAATGTTTGCTTGATCACATATTGTTTCCATCTCCAAAAATTGCTGCTATGCTTGTTGGGACAAAGGTAGATGAAGGAGGTCCTGCTAATATTCATGTTGCAACACTTGATGAACAATCATTAGTATGTCTTTAGCGAAAGAGAACAAAGTGAGAAAATGATGTAGCCCAACCTAGGACCATCACCATGTTAAGACCTTCAACACATCCCAAGGTGAACTCCTTCCTCGATGAGAGCCCATTTCGTGCACCATTGGATGGTATACTACTTGAGCATCTACCCCTTTGCTATGCTAGGTATCACATGACGAGTACGGACATTTGAGGAGATGCCAAGGAAGCACAAGACTCAAGATCATCCAACGCGTACGCGTGGAAGAGAAGGAGAAAGCGACAAGACGAAGTTGAAGAAGATGGCAAAACTGTCAGGCCGGTCTCCAGCCCGGCCTACAGACCGGCCTCCAGCCCGACCTACAGCCCGGCCTGGCCGGCCTGCAACCCGAAGCAACGGTCTCCAGACCGGCCTCCAGCCCGGCCTTCAGCTCGGCCTCCAGCCCGGCCTCCAGCCCAGCCTTGCCGGTTTCCTACACGCGTTGACTTTTAAGTCATGTAACTTACCCCCTTCGACCTAGACTATAAATACCCCATTGGCTGCCTAGTGTTAGGATAGACTATGTTTTGAGATTAGACTAGAGCTGTGCTCCCCACCTCAAGACGGTCTCCTTCCTCCCTTGCGGGGATGGTTCCTCCCCTTGTGGAGAAGATCCCTCTAGTGGATTCAAGACCTCTACTTGTAGTTTGACTACTTGCCAATCTTTCATCTTCGGGTGACTTTATTGGAGCGGTTCGGTTGACCGTTGGAGAAACAACCACCCAAGATCCCTTCTTGTATATACTTGCCGATCTCCCACCTTCGTGTGGATTCTATTGGGCCGGTTGGACCGACTGGTAAGGGAAACGGTTCTTGTATCGTGTTTGTGTTCTTGTATTTCTTGGTGTTCTTCGTGTTCCTCGTGTTCTTGTGTGCGTTCGTCCACATCCTCCGTCAATCTGTGAAGATCGGGCCACCCTAGAAGTCCTTACTTCACCATATGGTATCAGAGCATGGTTGCCACGATTTGACTTTGTTTCCCCCACAAATCCCCCAAATTTTTCTTTGATTTTGAGAAATTCGAAAATTTCCACCAAAAACAGCCCCAATTTGCTTTTGGATCGATCTGTGTCGGGTCTCGTTGCACGGACACCGGAGTATAGGATACCCCCTTTTAGGTTCGGCACGGGGCGCGAAGGAGGCTGAGAATCGTCTTCTTGGGCGGAGTCTAGATCAAGCTCTCCTCTCCACGATCAAAGCATGCAACCAAAGGGACACAAGGAGCTACCCAGGTTCAGGCCGCCCGGAGGCTAAAAGCCCTACTCCTGCATGTCTGGATTGATGAGTTCTTCATAGTGTGGCTTACAATGGAACCTCCCGGACAGGGTACCCGGAAGGGTTTTGGCGAGGTAGAAGAAGGACAGATCCTGACCCGGAGGAGATCACCTTCCTCTCTACCTCGCAGCCCTAGTCTAGTCTTGCTCTGGTTCTAGCTTGTGTTCGTCCTTGTCTTCTTCCTCCTCCTCCGTGCCTTGGTCCTCCTTTTATAGGCTAAGGGGTTGCCACAGGGTCACGTGAGGGGCATGAGGGACCTTCGGGGTGAAGGACCCTCCTCATCTAGTTTAGGGGGAGACGTGGCCTCTCCTCAGCCTAGCGTCTCCTTGGGTTAGGTGGGAGCGTCCGCCTTGGGGTGGACAGGAGCTGACACCACCACGGGACGTGCTTCCCGCCCGCGCTGCCTTCGCCTTGCTTCCCAAGTCTTCCGCGGTGAGGTGGAGTGCTTATCCACAGGACGTAGGAAGTACCCGAGAGGGAGCCTGGCCTCCTGCCGGGAACTCGGGCTCTCGGGTCCTTCCTGGCCTTCTTGCTTGATTCGGGGACCCGGAAGGTCCCCAGGACCGGAGCCCTTAGTCGTCGTAGGCCATGCGTGTCTTGACGGTGAACCCGCCAGCTTGACTTGAGTCTTGGTCTTGTCCATCTTCATCTTGGGCCCACATGGGGTGGACCCACTTTGGCAGTACTAGGGGAACCCCATGTTCCACTGTTGCGACAGTAGCCCCCGGGCATGGTCCCGGCGGCTCTTGCTCCAGCTGCCGGGGCCATGGCCTAAAGATAGGTCAAAGTGGGTCCCGGGCACCTGGTCTTCTCAGCTCGCTTCACTGATGGCCTTGAAGGTCTTGGAGTTACTCCGCTCGGGGGAATAACTGCGAGGGCCCCCTCGATTCCCACTAACGGAAGAACCGAGGAGACGCTTGGCAGAGGCACTGCCGCGGCTATAAAAGCGAGGCGCACCCCTGGCCTTTTCGTCATCTTCTTCCTTGGTCCAACTCCAGGCCTCCCCACAAGCTGCCAGCGCCAATGGCGAGAGCGAGAGAGGAGTTGGGCGCCCTCGTACTTCTTCAGCTGCTGCGGAGAGTGGCCCCTCCACTCGTGGTCGAGCTGTTCCGCGAGGTCGTGGGATTCGCGGTCGCGGCGGCCGTGGAGGCCGCGGCACCGCTGCCCCTCTTCCTAGGAGCATGGTTCATACCAGCTTCGCGCCGTTCGAGTTCGCCGTGGATCTGAACCGCAGGCCTCGCAGCCGGCTTCTCCTGCCGGATTCCTTCGCGATGGCGACGGAGGACATCGGACCCTCCGGCTTCTGGCTGCAGGTGGAAGGCTGCCCCAATGGCCCCTCCTGGGCCATGGCGGAGCGCACCACTGAAGGCGCCATGCTTCTGGGTCCGGGGTGGAAGTCGTTCTCCCGTGCCCGCCGCCTGTCCAGGGGGCAGTGCTTGGTGTTCCGGTACGACGGAGATGCTACGCTCTCCGTGAAGATCTTCGGTGTCGATGGCGGACGCGTGGAGTGCTGCATGGAGAGCAGCAGCGGCAGCTCGAGCTCCTACGACGAGGATGAAGATGAGGAAAACTCATCTGACATCAAGGTCGAGGGGAGCTCGTCTTCCTGAAGGCGAGGAGCTTCGGACGGGCGCCATGGAGATCTCGTTGACCTCCTCCTTGGCGGCCTTGACGTCGTATTTCTGGAAGTAGCGTCTTCCATTGTACGGCGGTGCTCCTTGTTCGGGGGAGCCAACCTTTTTGTTGTAAAAAAGATCGTCCCCTTGTAGTCCTTGTAAATGAAGAAGATCTTGTTTTCCTCCTTGTCTTCGTGTCGCGTCCGTGTGAATGAGAACGAGTTTTTTGCAAAACGCGCTCCCATTACTGCAGCAGCCGTAGCGTCAAGGGGTAGGTGGAGCAGGGGAGGCCTATAAAAGACCATCCAGACTCCACCCCTTCGCCACATCTTCTCGCCTTGCTCCGCTCCTCTTCTTCCTTTGCCTCCCCTCGTCCCGCAGAACAATGTCCGGCGAAGCAGAGAGGGCCTTGTCCGATGTGTCGACGGCGGAGTCCGTCTTTCGAGGAGCGGCGGAGGCACCCAGCGAAGCTGGAGCCCGAGCCACTGACGGCGAGGTTGCGTCCCGTCTTCTGCTGCCCAGAATGTTGCTCGCCTGGCGGCCGTCTCTGGTCCTGTTGCCCAAGAAGAGGCAAGGATTAGGGCAGTAAGGAGGACGCACCTGTGGTCCATCCTGAAGGAAAGGACTGCCGGTATTCCGGAGCTGTCCTTGGTTGTGGCTGAACTCGAGGCCATTGAGCAGGTTCACTGCTTGCTCTTCTCCATGATTCCGCCTTTTCTTCTTGGATGACCTTGATCTTGATCTGGACTTTTGCAGGCCGAGAGTCAGTCCGTAGGCGAACTGGCGGACGGAATCTTCCGTCTCTTTGGCCCTGGAGCGCCCTGGTCGGCAGAAGGGGTCGAGCTCTTCGACGCGCCTGACAAGATTCTGCACGCGTGTCATCTTTTCACCCAGGCGTCCCCGGAGAAAAGAGTGCACCCGGCAGGCAATAAAACAGAAAGACAGAGCTGCACAGCCAGGAGCCCTGAGCTGGCCTTAGTAGCATAGGCTAGATATGTATCCAGGAAAAGCTTCGACTGAATGTAATCCAGAATTGTAAACTCAGAATGTAAGTTCAGATGAATGCAATCCTAGGGCTCAACTCCCGGGGTCATTTCCCAAACCTCCCTTGCACTAACGCGCCGTCAAGTTTTCTGAGGAGATCTCTTAGGTGACAAGTGCTCTGACCGCCCGCACCGGTAGCAGCACCCCTAAGAGCACTATGCCTTCCGGGAGTCCACTCCACAGCCACGGGTACTAGGCCAGAAGGGAAATCTGACCGTTCGCCGGGGAGGACGCATTACCCCCGCAAAGGTTCTCATCAACTGTCAAGCATGCGCAGGTTGGTGGTATATTGACTCCGAGCGAGATATTATGCCTAGAATGCAGATGCACATGCAAAGACTTAGCTGGTTTTTGCCGTGCCTTGATCTACTCTGTCCTTCCCGGGTATCCAGCTCCTGAGCCGCTCTTCAGCATCCATTCCTGTCCCGGGAGAGGCGCTACACACAACACACTTTCAGTAGGAAAAGAATGGACCCTCCCTTACATGTCGTGAAAGTGTTTCATCCGGAGCAACCCGCAAGCAAAGTTGAATGTGCATTTCTGTGTTTAGGTTCTTTAAAACACAGCACTGCCCGTTCCACTTCTTACCGCGGCAGTACGGCACGATCAGGTGGCAGCGCCTACTGATAGGCTGCTCGCGCTCGACCTGTCAGCCACCGGCACCATGTCAGCCCCCTGCTTGGGGGTTGTTACGGATAACACACTTCACGACAACAAGAGAGGCTCACGGAATTGAAAAACTTATCTTTTATTCCTTGGCGACGATTCTTACACCCTTATACAGAACACTAGCCCCTTGGGCGTGCTTAGTTGACTCGAACTATCTGCGATTCATGTTCGTATTCAGGGGTAGAATTTCCGGAGATTCTCGATGTTCCAGGCGTTGCCCTCCGGCCTGCCTTTCTCGTCCTCCAGATAAACAGCTCCGGGTCTCAGGGTATGCGTCACCCGATAAGGTCCTTCCCACTTGGAGGACAGCTTGTTCATGTTATCAAGCTTCTGCTTCTTGCGGAGAACCAGGTCTCCGGGTTCCAGTACCCGTGAACGGATATGGCGATCATGATAGCGGCGGAGCCCTTGCTGGTATCGAGCAGATCGTAAGGAAGCTCGGCACCGCACCTCTTCCAGGAAGTTGATGTCATCAATCCTCCTCTCAGCTTGTGCGTCTTCATCATAGGCAAGTACCCGGGGGGATCCATGCCTGAGCTCTGTTGGCAAGACGGCTTCTGCTCCATAGACAAGGAAGAATGGTGTTTCTTGAGTGGCTCTGCTTGGTGTGGTTCTGAGGGACCACAAGACACTTGGTAGATGCTCAATCCAGTTCTTGCCCTTGTCTTCTAACTTGTCAAAGGCCTTGGTCTTCAAACCCTTTAGGACCTCCGCATTGGCTCGCTCCACTTGCCCATTGCACCTTGGGTAGGACACCGAGGCAAAACACACCTTGATTCCCAGCTCTTCACAGAAGTTGAGGAAGGATCGGCTTGTGAACTGAGAGCCATTGTCCGTTATGATTCTGTTGGGTACTCCGAAGCGGTACACGATCCCTTCAATGAACTTGATGGCTGCTTGAGCTGTCTGTCTTGGTACTGGCATCACTTCCACCCACTTTGTGAACTTGTCGATGGCCACGAAAAGGTATTCATGGCCCCCGACAGACTTCGGTATCTTTCCCACGATGTCCAGCCCCCAGACCGCGAACGGCCAGGAGATTGGAATTGGCTGCAGAGCTTGCGCCGGCTGATGTATGTTCTTCGCATAGTATTGGCAGGCTTCACAGGTCTTGACTAGCTGCTCCGCATCACTGAGGACTGTTGGCCAGTAGAACCCGTGACGAAAACTTTACCCGCCAGTGATCTTGATGCCACATGACTTGAACATGTGCCTTCGTGGATGTCCCGTAGCAGTACTTGGCCTTGTTCTTGAGGGATGCAGCGGAGCTTGACTCCGTTGTCCCGTCCGGTAGAGCTCGCCGTCGATCATGACGTAGAGCTTGGCTTGACGAGCCACCCGCTCGGCGTCGTGATCGTCCTCCGGGAGGGCGTGCTCCATGATGTACTTGACGATGTCCCGGGCCCAGGGTGGGTGGGTCCTTCCACCGGTAGCACCATCCGACGGAAAGAAAGCATAGCTTCCTCCGCTGGAGGGGCTGCCGGGTCTTGAGCTTCTGGGCTGGCTACCCGTGTTGTCGAGGTAGAAGGGTCGCCAGCCCCCGGCGCAGATCTTGTCGCGAGCCTCTCGGGCGGGATCGAAGGTCGCCTGAGGACCTCGATGTAGATCCCGGGAGGCACTGGTTCTTGCTTGGACGCCACCTGCGATAGCTCATCCGCGGCCGTGTTTTCTCCCCGTGGGACGTACACAGCCCGGAAGTTGTCGAAGCGCCGCTGCAGCTTCCAGACCTCTTCAACGTATGGTGCCATCTGAGGGCACGCGTACTCCTTGTTCACTTGTTTGATGACTACTGAGAGTCACCCTTGACGACGATCTTGTTGATGCCGAGGCCGATGGCAGCACGAAGTCCTGCGAGCAGGCCCTCGTACTCCGCCGTGTTGTTGGAGATGTTCCCTTGGTAGTGCATCTGGACGACGTACTTCAGCCGGTCCCCGGTTGGTGAGGTTAGGACAACCCCAGCACCTCCTTTCCCCTTGGTGTAGGAGCCGTCGAAGTGCATGTCCAGGCGCTAGGATCTTCCTTCCCGGGGAGGCAGGTTTCCTCTTCCGGGTCGTCGAACGCCGTCTCGGTCCACTCGGCCGTGAAATCCGCCAGCGCCTGACTCTTGATGTTGTCCGTGTGCTCGAACTTGAGACCGAAACCTTGAAGCTCCATGGCCCACCATGATATGCGACCAGTGGCAAGTGGGTTCTCCAGGGGGCTTCTTAGGTTGTACTTGGACACCACCGTGATGGGATGGCTTTGGAAGTACGGCCTCATCTTGCGGGAGGCAATGAGGATTGCCAGCAGCAGCTTCTGCATCATGGGGTACCGCTCCCGGGCGTCGCGCAGCACTGCGCTGACGAAGTAGACCGGGTGCTGCACCTTGCGGGTCGCCGAGTCCTGAGAGGGCTCGGCTTCCCCCTCGACGTGTCTTGGGGTGGGGACGATGTAGCCCCCGGCGAAGTCTCGTCGGAGGGAGATTCTCCATTCCCGACGGGATCCGCGTCGCTGGTGAAGTTGCAGTGACGCCAGGATCATGAGACCCCTGGTCACCCGGCAGCCTTTTCTTGCACGGTTGCCCCGGAAGAGAGTTCCCGGGTCGCTTGCCCTTGATCTTGCTTGACTTCTTCGGAGGAGCGTCACGCTCTACCACGAGCACAGCGCTGATCACCTGGTTGGTGGCAGCAATGTACAGTAGTAGGGGCTCCTTCTCTTCTGGTGCCACGAGGATTGGTGGCGAGGCGAGGTAGCGCTTAAGGGACTGCAGGGCTTCCTCGGCCTCGGAGGTCCACTCCACGGGGCCTGATTTCTTGAGCAGCCTGAAGAACGGTAAGGCCCGCTCCCCAAGCCTTGAGATGAAGCGCCCGAGTGCAGTGATGCACCCGTTGAGGCGCTGTACGTCCTTGACCCGCCGGGGCGCCTCCATGCGCTCGATTGCCTTGATTTTGTCCGGATTCGCCTCGATCCCTCGGTGAGAGACCAGGAAACCCAGCAGCTTGCCGGAGGGGACCCCGAACACGCACTTGTCGGGGTTGAGCTTGAAGTTGACCCGGCGGAGGTTCTCGAAGGTCTCGTGCAGGTCTTGGATGAGGGAGTCCTTGTACCGGGTCTTGACCACGATGTCGTCGATGTACGCTTCGACGTTGCGGCCCAGCTGCGACCCAAGGCATGCTTGCATTGCGCGCTGGAAGGTAGCGCCGGCATTTCGGAGGCCAAAAGGCATCCGGGTGTAGCAGTAGCAGCCCTTGGGAGTGATGAAGGCCGTCTTCTCTTGGTCCTCGAGTGACATCATGATCTGGTGGTACCCGGAAAAGCATCCAGAAACACAGCAGCTCGCACCCGGCCGTGGAATCCACGATCATGTCGATCCGCGGCAGGGGGAAAGGGTCCTTGGGACAGGCCTTATTCAGGTCTGTGAAGTCGATGCAGAGTCTCCACTTGAAGGTCATGGGTTTCGGTACCACCACGGGGTTGGCCACCCAGCTTGGGTGGGGAACCGACCGGATGACACCAGCTTCTATCAACTTGTCCACCTCGGCGATGATGAATTCCAGCTTTTCCTTGCTTTGGTTCCGGAGAACCTGCTTCACGGGGCGAGCCCCCGGATTGACCGCCAATTTGTGCTCGATCACCTCCCTTGGTACGCCGGGTAAACCTGACGCCTCCCACGCGAAGACGTCAGAGTTTTCCCGAAGGAAGGCGACGAGCGCGCTTTCCTATTTGTCGGTGAGGTGGGCGCCGATGGTGATGGAGCGAACTCCGTCACTGGTTAGCGCCACCTTCTTGGTCAGCTGCGGATCGCCATGGAATGGCGCCTTCTTGGGTGGAGTAGATGTGGAGCCCCCGGGGTGCCCTTCGCCCCCGGGGAGAGCCCCATCATCATCCTCCTGTACACCTTGAGGGATGTCCGCCGTGGTTGCCACCGTCTGGTTCAGCTGGTGAACGCAGTAGATAGCATCGTCGATGTCGGCCCTGACCTTGATCACGCCCCACGGCGCCGGAATCTTCAGCATGTTGTAGGCGAAGTGGGAGACGGCCATGAACTTGGCCAGAGCAGGTCTGCCAAGTATGCCGTTGTACGGTAGCGGAGTGTCGGCGATGTCGAAGACGATTTCCTCGGTGCGGAAGTTCTTGGAGTCGCCGAAGGTGACCGGAAGGGTGATCTTCCCGAGGGGTCGAGTAACACTTCCGTTCACGCCTTGGAACACCCAGTGTCTTGTAGGCGAGACAGGGGGATTTGAAGGACAGCCAGGACCTTCGCCGTTAGCAGGTTGAGGCTGGAGCCTCCGTCGACCAGCATCTTGGTGACCTTGTAGTTGTGGATGACGGGCGACACGATCAGCGGCAGGGTCCCGACCCCGGCAGTGCTTGCAGGATCGTTTCCCTTGGTTGTCCACGACGTCCAATGCTATCTACAAGGTGAGAGGTTGTGTTCTACTTCCTTTCCACTCCACATATATACACTTGTCTTGTGAGTTGACATGTCTAGGGAGAGCGAATGCAACTATGGAGCCTATGAGGAGGACTACACGATGAGTCACATGTACTATGATGCCCCAAGCATTGAGGACATGGGGGACTACTACGACTACACCGACAATGACTGTAACACCCCGGCCACCCCCTCACCCCTGGCAGCTCTCTAGGATCTCCAGACTGGCCCCACAGATCAACACTAGTCTTTTCTGCGCACTTTGTCCTCACTCGTGCACACCCGGGAACCAGTTCCCGGTCGGTCACCCATCCTTGGAGTGCTCCGGGCCAAGCATGCTTAACCTCGGAGTTCCTTCCAGATGAGCTTCGGAAAAGAAGTTGCAACTTGTTGATATGAGTATTCTATCAATCCTGTTAAGCCCTGAGCCAGGATCTCACATCCTTCCCCCCTTAGAAGACCGACGCCCTCGTCGGTCAGCCCCTAGTCCAGGAACTTCCCCTCTTGGTACACGTCTGTGCGCCCAGTGCCGGCACATGCTCCACATGTCCGCTCCCCTGACCCGCACACGCCCGTGTTGCCGCGAGGGTCGGCTCTGATACCAAACTTGTGGCGCCCTGACCTGACTGTTATACAGTGATGTTGTGTGTCACCGGTTAAGCGATACAACCGGAGGTTACGGGTTTACCAATCCCCGGCCAAAACCTTTGGCAGACGTTGCTCGGAATGGATCATCGACAACGCAACACCCCGATTGATGCCTTAACACAGGCACAACCCTCAATGCATAATAGAGAGACCAAGACTTGTGGAACAACTGGCACATCACATACTCTACGACACAAATCATATAGTTCAACTCTTATACAGAGAAAGATAGCAAATGACAACCAGAGGTCACAGACCCAACATTACATCAAGCGGAAGCAAATTAAGTTGTTCTAAACAACAAGATCCAAATATGGCCTAAGAGGCCTACAAATAAACATCCGGCGCCAGCTGTTCCGGGATGTCCCAAGCTGCCACCTGGGAACCCCAGACTACTCGTCGACGTCCACAAAGAACCCACCTTCGAGGTCGGTGAAGTCCTCCTCTGAAACAAAACAAACGACGTTGAGTTCGACAAACTCGCAAGATTATATATAGAGCTTTAGCTCGATGAGGCTTTCAAAGTTATCTGGCTGTTTTGTATAAAGCTGATTTTATTTATGAAAAACATAACTCAGAGGCATCGACTAATCAGAATATTTTCAAAAGAGGTAAGGAGTAACTCTTTCTTTCATCACCTTACTCATCATCAACCACTGTACCTGTTCATCAAAGGCACCTCCCCGAATCACCCTCGAGGAAGCTCACCTTGCATATGTGAGTGGTACCTCTAGTACCCAGTTTTTAATCATTCCGTTAAAGTTATTCTATGATCTTACCTTCACTTCCCAAGTTGTCCTTAACCGTGGATACGGCTTTTCGAAAAGATTTAACCCTGCAGGGGTGTACAATGTTTGCCACGCGTACCGTCCGGCCCATTACCTAGCTTTTAGCTCTCTTCCTTGGAGAGCCGGCTGGGTGGGAGCGGTGTCGACTTCTCCCTCGTTAAGGACTTTCCAGGGTCATCAGTGGCGGTAGGACTGCCAGGATCACAACACCCCGCCCCACGGCCACTCATTTCCCTAACACCACCATCCTCATCCCAGTTCATACCACCATCATCACGCACGCGCAAATGGAAGCCCGAACTAGAGGACCCTGGCTAGCCCCGCTCGAGTTATTTAGTCTATGAGGGTTCCTGCACTGCGAATGCATAGGCCTCACGCATGGTTGCACGCTCAGTCTTGGTTCAGGAGGTACAGAACTCGCACCTAGGCGGCGTGAACGAGACAAAGCACCACAACCCCAGTGGCCTCTCATCCCCACCTTTTAGCATTTTATTAACCATCTCCACAATTCCTCCACCATCAACCCTTTATTTCAACACCTGTTTCCAACACAAACCATCCATCGTATAGCTATGCAATTAACTAAGCATGGCTAAGCATCAACATAGCCTAGTAGGTATCTCGGCCAACAATACAAACCTATGGATAATAGGAGGGGAACAGGTATTGGCATCGGAATCTTAATGCAACTATAGGATACTCTAATCCAATAAAATTGACATTTGGAACCGCATGCAATATTATAGTGGAGAAAATAATTGCGGAAATATATGATAAGATATGCTCAGAGGGGGGATTACGCTTGCCTGGATCAACGTGCTGGTAGTACGGATCGTCGCAATACGGGGGTGGCACTTCCACTCCTTGATCTACCGATGCACAAACAATACCGAGAAGGAACAATCAATACACACGGATGCAACAGGTGCAATGCACACTCATCATGACATGACATTTTAATGCACCGACTTATTATCCGCTATCGGACAGGATTAAATGGGGGCGAGAAACAATACTCAACGAGAGAGGAGAACACCCCATATTTATCTTAGTGATTCTAATATTCCTAAAGTACAACATTTTAATTGTGATCAAATATGCATGACAATGATGAATTTAGGTAGTTCACGATTTTCTGAGCATTTTGGTATATCACACTTAATTTTTGGAGCAGTATTTAATAAGTTATGAATTTTCCTAAAGCAATTGATTTTCTGCCTTTTTCTAGAGTTAAGGAAACTGCTACTTATTTCGCTTGGTTGGACATGTAAATGATCTTAACATGTAAGATTATTTTCCCAGATCATTTCGATATCTTCTTTGCAAATTTTGGATTAACCGAGCAAAAGATATTGATTTTGAAGTTTACAAAATTTTCCTGTCATTTATTATTTCTCCAGCGTACTGACTAAAATCGGATTATCCGGTTGGGGTTAAATCGGAATATCCGATCGGGAGGGAAAATTGGAGTACTGGCTAATTTCGGATTATCCGTTTACGTGTGAATCGGAATATCCGGTTGTGTCTCACCGAAGAACAGAAAAAAGGAAAAAAGGTGCGCGTAGGGGATTCGAACCCGGGGCTCGCGCGGTGATGCGGAGTGGCTTCTGCCACTGGGCTAGTGCGGTTGTTCTGATAGGATCAGGGGCTTCTGCTAGATGAAGTATTGCCGCGACGTTAACTGAAACTTGAGACAAAAGATTCAGACTTTAGAACGTCACGGCGGACGAACGCGACGGCGCGGATGGTTCCCTTGCGCGTGCTAGGCTTCTAGGGTGCAGGTGCAGCACGGGGGCGCCGGGGTGCGGGTGTGTTTGCGGTGCTGGAGTTGCTCGGACTATCCGGCTCGTCCCAGCTCAGAATATCCGGTGGCGAGGTCGAACACGCTGCGACGGCGAGCTTCAGCGAAATCGAGCCACTGAGCTAGTGCGACGAAAAGGAGGGCACGGGAAGGTCGTGTGCTCACCCTAAACTCGCCGGTGTGCTCCGCAGGTGCGGAGGTGGACGGAGGGCGACGTATTGCCCGCGGCGGCGCGCGGACGGCCACGGCGGAGAAGGGGACGGCGGCGGCGATTCGCGGACCCCCGGATCGATTTCGGCGGTGGAGATGTAGTGGGTGGCACGGCGGTGCTCGTGGCGGTCTCGGCTCGCCTCGGGGAAGCCCGCAGTGGTGGCGTTGCGCCGGTGACGACGAGCTCGGCTTCGGCTTCGTGGGGAAACGAAAAGAGAGAGGAGGCAGGTGGGCGAGTGAGTGGATAGGGAGGAGGGAGAGCAACAGAGCAGCGGCCTCGGTCTTCTTATCCACTGGGCGGCAGGAGGGCGCGCGCGTGGGCCAGCGACGAAGCTCGGCCATGCCGCTGCCACTGTCTGCTACAGGAAGAAGAAGGCACATGTCCACTTTACAAATAACCCCCTGCAACTTTTGAGTTTATCACAGATTGGTCCTTTTCTGATTTAATTATAAAACCTTTTAAAACCAGAACATTTCAGGGATTTAATTAGAGCACTTAAACATTTTAGGAAATTATGAAATAATTTGGGTCGCCTTTTTATACCATGAGGAAGCTCCACAAAAATTGGCGCCTCCAAATAAAATGTTTTGAACTCCTTTTGTTTAGAAAGGTGGATAGGGCATTTTTGCTAGAATCACAGATGTTGCTCCTTTAACAATTTGGAGCAAGTGCAAAATATTATTTTGGAGCTCTTGAAACTTCCTTGACAAATATAAGTTTTCAAGCCTATGTATTTTGCAAGGTTGAGTGCCTTCATTAATTTGAAATTGGTTGAAACAAGTTTGGCATTTGTTTTTAAATGGTGCCAAAACCATTTGTGTGTTGTTTAGCAAGTTTAAATTGGATGCCATGATGCAATGCAACACAAAAGCGAAAATTTTATTCAGGTTTTTAGGTTCTCAACTTTGGGCTGTTACAATTCTACCCTCCTTACAGGAATCTCGTCCCGAGATTCTAGGCGTAGGAAAGAGGGAAAGGTTACGACGGCACTACACGATCTTCTCGCTTCAGGTGGCTTCCTTCTCGAAGAGTTTGATCGAGGGCATCATGAAGATCTTCATCGGCTTCCCTTCAAGGTCACTATCAAAGTACACCATAGGAAAGAAAGGAAACATCACCGGAAGGATGGATCTTGGTGAATATACCACAACGGAGTACCTCCTAATAGAATATTAGGATGAGACTCAAGCATCCCTTGATTTGACAGTTAGGAGACACGAGCGGTGACGGAATATTGATAGGAGTTTCTAGTTGGTAGACAATTGTTTCTCAAGGATTCAGAATATGAACTTTGCACAAGGCCTAAAATTTCTGAGGGAGAGTGTCGAAACAAGATTCCAACAGATAAAGAGATAACTTGTACTAGTAGGCTTGAGTAGAACTTTCCTCACGGAGGAGCATTTCAGATCACTGGAGAAGGATCGGAAAGCTAGATCGAGAGAACTTCAGAAACTCCGCAAACGTTAGTATCGGGGACACTTCGTGATTTTCCAGACATCGGGACAAACTTCTTGGGGATCACCAACCATCGTTTCTGATTGAGATTCAGATCTGGTCAGGTGTAGAGATACTTCGGATTCCAGACGTATGAATAGGAAGTCTTTGCCAAGCATACCAACGGATTACATTTGCTAGAAACCCAAGAGCTAGACTAGAATGTATAACTCCAAAGGAGGATCGAGATTGTGGAACCCGTGGATTAGCAACTTGTCAGGAGACAGCTGCCCCAATTGAATATCTCGTAGCGAGGCACGATTGAGTTCTTGATGGGAAGCACCATAGCAGACAAGGAAGTTCTCAGACTTCCTCTCTTTCTAGAACAATTCAATCATTGGCTTGGAGGCATAGATGAAATTTTCAAGGAAAGGAGGTAACAACATACCATTCCGAGAATATTCTACACATGCACGATCGAGTTGAAATGATTCCGAGGAACCAGACACTTCACTCAGATCCACGGCGACATCTTTCAGCAATTGCTCGTGAACCAGGGAAAGTCACTTCTAACTCCGGAACACATACCTTGTGAAGACACAAAGTTAGTTCCAACAAATTTTCAATGCTAACGCCCAATATCCGATATGGATCTCCTCAAATATGGAGAAGATAAGAAGGTAGTTGATGGGCTCAACCACAAACTTATCCAGATACTCCAAGACGGTAGACTCATATTTTACCAGAACGAGGCATAGGTATTGGTCAGACTAACGCATTCAGGTAGGCTGGTCTGAGTTTGATTTGACGATAGCCCAATTCAAATCAAAAGATTAGGAGGTTAGCATTTCCACCAAGGAAATACCACCTAGCTTTAACACGGACAGACTAGACATCCCATTGAGAATGAACTATACCAGATAGAGCTTTTGTCTTTTAACTCTCCAAGTTGTTTAAGCTCAACCAAATAATTCAGGACATCCAGCACGATTTTCTTGGAGAAGGAGTTGTTCAGAGAACCAGCTTACTCATAAGCTCAACACCACGGTCAGGTGACAACCTGGCGATACTTCTGGAAAGACCTCCAGAATATCACGATCCACATATAGGATATCACGACATACCATTCCAAGAATCTTCTTCATTTGCATTATTGACTAGAATATCTCGATCCATATATATGATATCACGACATACCGGTGGATCTTGAGTTCAAGAGAGGATCATGCCTTTCAAGGCACAACGAGGTGGTCTTGGGAGCTTCGGCACAATCTAGCTCTTTGACTGAGGGAGTGCATCAGAGCCAACTGACTTGGTAGCACTGTCAAACTCAGCTTATTGATTTGCTAACCAATCATGCTAAGGAGGGCAATAAATGTCCTTGGATTTCAGCGCAGTAAGAACTGCTGAGAAGGTCCGATAGCCACATCATTGCTCATGGATTATTATTCTCGAGTGACAAGTCACTCGGAAAACGGAGAGTAACCAAGTGTAAGAGCATCACTTCATCAAGAGGATCATGACACTCAGCACGACCCCTTGATATAAAAGAGTGTGACACTCTAAGGTGGAGCAGAACAGAAGCTAAACAAGGCCCTCATTCTGCGGATTACAATACCTTGACCTGGTCCGAGAAATGGACAAGGTACTGGAGTTTGTTTCTCCTAACAAAACGAATTGGAAAGTCTTGATGGATCAAGAGGGTGACTTGCAGCGGAACGTACCAACACACGATAAAACTTTACTGTCAACTGACAGACAAAGGTTGGAAAGCAGATCAGAGTACGAAACATGCTCAGGAGGATCCTAAGATGTTGAAGATGCACCGATTATTACTCAATTGTGATAATCATGCCCAAAAGGATAGATGCTGCAGAGTCACAAACATAGATGGGGGATTCGCTAAGGGAATTCGGGTCATAACCTAGATGATTCCAAGACAGAATCTCTAGCTATGGCAGAGTTAAAGTTACATAGCCAGCTGAGGTGTGGGAAATTAAGGTTCAACCATTTACCACACTTACCACATAAAGGACTTTGGTTAAAGGTCAGCTTCATGTGCCGAGAATCATAAATAGCATAACGATCACATGGGTGAGAGCCCACACAATTCATCATGCCAGAATCACAGCACAATCCGGGACCTTCGGTTCAAGACCTTGGGTTAATATCCAACAAGATTGAGGCTTATCACTTGCTCATTCGTTGGGTAACAGGATTCAAACATCTGAGTTGATTTGGGATTGCAACGCGGCGGGAGCAACGTGACACATAACACTAAAGGTCGAACCCACCCACGTTTCTAATCATTTTGAAGTAACAGACGAGGAGTAAAACCTTTAAACTCAAATCGAGGTAAGATTGCTCCGAGATTAGAGGGTAACCAGATAAGGAGTAAAAAGAATCCTAAGATGGTTTTCACAACTCATTTTTAGGTTAAAAATATTTTCACAAACACTAGACTCAACATCGACCAGTAGAAGGGTTTCCTACATGCAGTACTGCTCTGATACCAAACTTGTAACACCCCGGCCACCCCGGGCCGGGCCTGTCACCCCTGGCAGCTCTCTAGGATCTCCAGACTGGCCCCACAGATCAACACTAGTCTTTTCTGCGCACTTTGTCCTCACTCGTGCACACCCGGGAACCAGTTCCTGGTCGGTCACCCATCCTTGGAGTGCTCCGGGCCAAGCACGCTTAACCTCGGAGTTCCTTCCAGATGAGCTTCCGGAAAAGAAGTTGCAACTTGTTGATATGAGTATTCTATCAATCCTGTTAAGCCCTGAGCCAGGATCTCACAATGACCCCATGACATGATGGATCATCACCAATACTTCCGCTGCAACTACTCCGACTACGACTCCGACTATTCGAGCGTCCATGACAAGGAGCGGTACCATGACGTCGAGCAACCTTCATCATATGGTATCGACTCCAAGTACATACGAATCTACCACAACTCCGACTACACAAGCTCGAACGACAATGAGGCGCAAGTGTCTTCACATGCCTCATCACATGGTACCAACTTCGACCACAACAATGACTTGGTGGAACCATACATCGACGAAGATTGCTCAAGCTTCACCGACATGGAGAACTACTACGACTACTACTCCAAGTACTCTGACGAGAACTTTGGTTCTACCATGGTCAAGAGCGGCACCACAAAGCGTCATGGCACAACCTTCTATGGTTCAAGCTCAAGACGGTGCTCCAAAAAGACCACCATGCACTCATCCTATGGAGCTCCATCTACTTCAAAAAGGCGCTACGAGAAGGACATAAGAGTGCCAAGCTTCGACTTTCTCCACCAACTTCAAGAAGGCGCCATTACAAGGACATCGCCAAGAGCGCTAAGCTTCGACACTCTACATCAACAACAAGACGGCGTCCCAAGAAGTACATCGACAAGGCCAAGCCAAGCCAAGGCCCATCTAGCTCATCACGGCGCCACAAGAACGTTACCAAGGTCGACCGCAACTTGTCCAGGCTCCAAGATGACCTCACCACACTCGCCAAGCTTCGAAACATATCACCAAGTTCGAGTGGGAGCTCCAAGACAAGGTCACCAAAGCAACAAGCACGCCGATGCCAACATGAGGAGAAGCATCCGAACGACTTTCGGCGACACCCCTCCACTCGAGAGCGTCAACGTCGACATGAGAAGAAGACGGCGACAAAGGCGCATCCTATGGTGTCCCCTCGTGCTACCACTTCAAGTGTGCCAACAAGAGCTACAAGTTCCATCTTTGATGAGATCATGGCCGACTTCAACAACTTTATCGTGAAAAGCCTACGTCGACGCCGGAAGAAGCATGGTCACACATGTGAGGCCACAACCAAGATGGCGCCCTTCTCAAGCACTTCTCATGATATGGTTTCTACACCAAGTGCCACCACCACATTGGCCCCCATATGGCAAGATGAAGACCTCCTATGCGACAATTGCCAAGGCCAAGACCATGATCCACGAGAATGTCCCAATCTCTTGTGCCCCTATGCAATCGAAGAGGTCACATGATGTGGGAGTGCACAAATGGAGACCAAGATGGTGAGAAGATGGTCGAGCATGGGATTTTCCCTTTGACCAAGGAGGCGAGCATGGAGAATGCTATCACCTATAACCATGGGTCAAGTGATGATGATGCTGAGCATGGGATGTTCCTTTCGGCAAAGGAGCCGAGTGATGATGCCCACACTATGGCATTGACCTTTGAGGCGAGATGATTGAGGAGGTTGAGCATGGGAGTTTCCCTTCAAGCTTGGCGGCGAATGGAGTTGAGGAAACCGAGCATATCCCTATGAGTTTGCATTATGAGATGGTACCAAACCCATGTGAGCATGAGAGCCAATTAGCCCACTTGAGTGAGAGTGAGAGTGAGTTGAGTGCCTCCACCATATGTGAGTTTGAGTGCTTTCATTTTGAGGGAATGAGTGATACACCACTTGAGTTGAGAGAGGTAGTTGATAGGTCTTGTGAGGCCATTTCGATTTCTAACAACTTAACCTCTACCTCTAGTGTGTTTTCTCATTGCGTGCTAGGTTCCATGGATGATGAGACGTCACTCCTCAACTTGACGGTGCCTCAAATGGAGAAGATGTACATGGAGGATGATGATGCCACCCCATGTCTACTTCAAGATGAAAAGTCGGCTATATGGAAGCCCCTACTACTTCAACACCTACTTCACATGAGCGGGACTACAAAGGTATGGGTATTGATGTGACCATGATCCCGCTAGTGGACATGATGAACTATCATTGTTTGCATGCTATGGATGATTTTCTTGCCCCATCATATGATTCGTTCTTATTCCCTTGTGATACTTTGTTTGAAACCAATGTTGATCATGTGGAATTACCTATTTGTGATGATTTTGCAATGAGCATGCCTTGTTTTGAGTGTTTCCACTTTTCTCCCATTGTTGCTTGCAATATGTTGAACAATTCTTCTTTCACATGTGTTGCTTGCAATAATGTTGAAATGATTGATAATGAGATTGCCCACATAGCTTTCTCGCATGTTGGAGATGTTTCGTTTTCTCTTATGGACCTTGTTCCATCCTTCACTTTGCATAGTGACTACCCACATATGTCATATTTTCCAATTGATTTTGATGTGGTTGGTGATGTGCAAATGAAGAGACACTTCATGATGGATGATGTATTCATATACTGTGCACATAACTTCTTCATATGTTGTCTTGTGTGTGCCAAAAACCGCATGATCATGTCAACCTCAATTGAGCATGAGTTGACAATACGAGCTCTTGAGAGCATACATGTGAGTAGTGGATCGAATCCAACTCTCAAATCTTTCTCATGTTTTGCATCAAACAAGTTGAACAATTTCTCTTGCTTATGGTTTGTTTGCAATCATGATGGTGTTTTTGGTCTCCTTTATGACAAGCATGTTTCCTAGATCTTTCACATGGATGATTTATGGGTTGCCACAAATATGATGAACACTTGTTCTTTCCAATGGCTTGTTTGCAACCATAATGATATTTTGTGCATGTCTTATCATGAGTTTATTGGATTATACCAATTTGGTGTTGCAACAAATTTGTTGAAAACATGCTCTTTCATGTGCTTTGTTTGCCACCATGATGATATTTTGGACACTCTACATTGTATGTTTTTGCCAAATTCTCCTCTTGTTGCATCACGGTTGATGACAAATTGTCCCTTTCAATACCTTGTGTGCAATAATGACCATATGGTTCAAAATGAGATACCTAGAGGGCATCCTCATATTTTTTTCATGGAGTTTTTGTGTTTCCACATTTTGAAGATGTTCAATTGGATTGCTTGCACTTTGACCTTGCACTTGCACTACCTCTTCATATTCTTGTGTTGTGCTAACGGTGCTATGACAAAGAATGGAGGTGTGATTATTGATATGCTCCTCTTTCTTGCACACACATGTTTTGCTTGGTCTTTAGTGTTTGTAGGCATGGTGAATTCCAATTCTTCGACAACACATCTACCTCCTTCACATGGTGATGACGAGCAAGAGTCGAGGACGACTCTTTTTGAAGAGGGGGGAGATGATGTAGCCCAACCTAGGACCATCACCATGTCAAGACCTTCAACACATCCCAAGGTGAACTCCTTCCTCGATGAGAGCCCATTTCGTGCACCATTGGATGGTATACTACTTGAGCATCTACCCCTTTACTATGCTAGGTATCACATGACGAGTACGGACATTCGAGGAGATGCCAAGGAAGCACAAGACTCAAGATCATCCAAGGCGTACGCGTGGAATAGGAGGAGAAACCGACAAGACGAAGTTCAAGAAGATGGCAAAACTGTCAGGCCGGTCTCCAGCCCGGCCTGCAACCCGAAGCAACCGGTCTCCAGCCCGGCCTCCAGCCCAGCCTCGCTGGTTTTCCTGCACGCGTTAACTTTTAAGTCATGTAACTTACCCCTTCGTCCTAGACTATAAATACCCCCTTGGCTGCCTAGGGTTAGGATAGACTATGTTTTGAGATTAGAGTAGAGCTGTGCTCCCCACCTCAAGACGGTCTCCTTCCTCCCCTTGCGAGGATGGTTCCTCCCCTTGTGGAGAAGATCCCTCTAGTGGATTCAAGACCTCTACTTGTAGTTTGACTACTTGCCAATCTTTCATCTTCGGGTGACTTTATTGGAGCGGTTCGGTTGACCGTTGGAGAAACAACCACCTGATGCATGTAAAATGCATACATGAACTTTGCATGTTATTACTAGATATTCCTACATATTTGCAACTTATATGATGTTATATTCATGTTTTATAATGATTTCGGGGATTTTCTAAACAATCCCCCCTCTTTTGGTTCTAACTCTGTTTTCCAGAAAATGTCTTTTTTGTGTTTCGGACTTTCCGGGAGCTTCGGGACTCCAAAAAGGGCAAAGCCAAAGAGCACGGTTTAAAATTTTCGAGACGGACGCAATGGGCTGAAAATGAAGACCAGAGGCCCAACCAGCTGGAAACCAGAGGGCCCCTCGCGGTCAGATTCCCTGGCCGCGTGAGGACCCCTCTTTTCCCCCTCGTGGCTCCGATGCCGTCCGTTTTTGTCTCCTTGGCTTTGTCTTGACCTAAAATCGGCTATAAAAATAGTCCCCCGGGGAGTTTCGGGAGGAGGCGATGGAGAAACACAAAACCACGAAACAGAGAGTCAGAAGGCTGCCACCGGAGAAGATCGGAGGGGGGAAACGCCGCCGGAATCACCTCCGGAGGGCTCCACCCCCCCCTCCGGCGTGTTCATCATCAACATCTACAGCAAGATCATCTCCATCTCTCCACTGTAAACTCTTGGCAAACATGATATATGATGCAATATACTATTCCCTTGATCTGTTGTGTCTCCCCATCTATGTTTGAGAAGTGATTTGTTCATGGCAATAGTGAAATAGTTCGTTGATTGGTTGCATACAAGTTTTGTTATCTTTTATGATTGTCTTTATGTACAATATATGAGTGCACACATATGTTGGGGAATGCATGTAAGGTGATCACCGGTAATGTAATGGAGCGAGGGAGACTTGGGAGGACATGTAAACCTGAGACCGAGTCATGAAGTTACTTTATTGGGGGATATATATAGGGGAACTTCGAACTTAAGGCTATGGTGGGACTTTTATGTTTTAATAATTCTTGTGTGCTCATTTACTTGGCCATGAGATCCATCATAAGGGGTTTTCGTTCATTTACTTGGCTACACCTATTTATGGCTCCTTCCTAGAAGAAACAATTAAGACTGAAACATGTGCTTCACTAATTGTGACAACCACACGAATGAAATAACAATTGCTAGAACATTTGCTCCCTTGAGATATTTGCTACTTGCTACTTTGAGAAACTTGCACTAAGAAACTTGCATTTGAAACTTGATTGAGAAACTTGTTACTAGATAAACCCATTCCACATCACTTGCTTTCATTAGTTAGTTCCTTTCATATTTAAACTTATTGCTTTGCACAAACGGTCATATAAGAGGGTTATAGGGCTTTAGAGAATAGATAGTTTACCTTCAGCTCCTCGTGGGTTCGACACTCAAATACTTATCGAATTGTGCTACAGTGATTCCTTGCTCTTGGGGATTATCACCACCCAAAATCCCTTCTTGTATCTACTTGCCGATCTCCCACCTTCGTGTGGATTCTATTGGGCCGGTTGGACCGACTGGTAAGGGAAACGGTTCTTGTATCGTGTTTGTGTTCTTGTATTTCTTGGTGTTCTTCGTGTTCCTCGTGTTCTTGCGTGCGTTTGTCCACATCCTCCGTCAATCCGTGAAGATCGGGCCACCCTAGAAGTCCTTACTTCACCATCATGCCATAGGTCGGTCCAAAAATGTAGATTTGTCATCTCCTTACTTCACCATCATGCCATAGGTCTGTCCAAAAAATGTAGATTTGTCATCCCCAAGATTGCATCTTGAGATTGATTTGTAATTTTCCAGCAAGTGCAGATTTGATTTCCACCAAAATGAGCTTTCTAAGTGATTGTAGGGAAGGATCTCATTCGGGTAGTAAACTTGTGCATGTTCTTGTGGAGAAGAGCTATGATCCGAACTTCCAGACTTATTAGCCCTAAACCACCTTAGTTTTTGTTGGCTCGTAAACTTTTATCCAAGCAGCCAATGCAAGACCTATGTCCGCATCAGCATCTCCGTAGCGCCCTGTTTGCAGCCTCCTCCTTCTCTGTCTGCTTGCGGAGGCGCTGCCGGGCGCGCCTACCCTTTCGGGCGAGGGTCTCCGGTTTTAGCTCCGTCAGCTGTCCTTCTCCACAAGGTCCACGACAGTCTCCATGTCGAGGGCGGGGTCAATTGGGGCGATTTGGGGTAGGTCCTGCATATCGGGGCCGATGTGGCGGGTGTGTTTAGGCAGCCCCATTTCCGCCCCACATATTGGCTCGGTATAAGGGGTGACGGACAGCCCATACATGTGGGTTATAAGTTTGGAGAGTCCGGTTGGGTGCTCATTTTCTGTCCGGGTTTTCCACCCGGACGTATAGGGAGGAAGTGGGGATTCGGTTGTAGATGCTCTAAGCGTGTATGAATGCAACGTCTAGTGACTTGTCCACGTACATCCCGACTTGTGGCATTGGTGATGACAGGTAAAGCTAACACTAAGGATGGATAATGCATTTTTATAAAATATCTCGCTTATCTATATTTGTTTCCATTTTTCATTTTCTAATAATATCGAGAAACCGTAGCCAGAAAATAGAAAAGATGACTAACATATAACTTATTCATAGACAAAAACATTTCATGTGGAAAACAAAGATACTTTAATTGCAAACACAATACTATCCAACAAGAAAGTAACTGAATTACAGTGGGGGCACGAATAATGAAGATATAGACAAATTAAATTCATTTATATAAATATAGGTTATTAATCCTATATACTTAATATCTCTACTATATAATATCCTTAGTGGGCGTACGTCGTACGCACGTCATGGCACTTATGCGTTTTGGCCCCTCACGAACATGGTAATTAACCCGCAGTCCAGATGTGGTCTGTACATCTTCGTGGCACTTATGCGTTTTGGCCCCAGCGATTTCCGAGCGAGGAGGCGCTCCTCGACGCCGCCACCAACTCTGCCCGCGAGCGAACACCCGGTCGAGGTCTTTCGCTTCTTCTCCGAAGCCGGACGGCTCCTTGACGCCGCCGAGGTCTCCTGCTCCTACCCGATGCCGGGAGGCCCCCTCCGGCCATGAGACCGGGGTGGAGGTCCGCTGAGCCCCATAGCCTGTCCACCTACACCGCCTCATCTGACTTCGTCCAATGCAGGAGCTCGCCCGACCCAGCAGTCGCCTCCTGCAACAGCGCCGCTAAGCCGGTCCCGGTGACGTCACGCCTGCTCCTGACGGCCATGGATCATGGATCCTGGCCCAGGACCCCACCATCGAACAGGACCAGACCGTGCGCCATCCGAGCTCCAGGAGCAGCACCGCTGGTGCAGGCCTACGCAACCGCCCTTGTGATCCCCCGTCACCTCCGTCGATGGAGGCTCCCTGCCTGTTGCCAAGCGGCCACGCCGGTTTGTCCCTAGCTTTCCCCGGGCTAGGGGAGACGACCCCGCTGCTCTCAGCCCTGCTCACGATTAGCCAGTTGTGTAGGCATCCATGATGAGCTTGCTGGTTAACTGTTGTGTTCCTTTTCTTTGGCTGTTGAGAACAGTGATGGTGCTACTGAAGATTTTTGCTCTCTGCCTATCGATGCTCTCTCTTCATCGTGTCCTCCAGGTGTTTGTTCTAATGTCTCAGAGCGATCAGTTGTGACAGTTGAGCAAAAAGAAGATGTCAAGCTCAAAATTGTCTTCAAATGAGTAGTTCAGAGTTCTAGCCTGTATCGATGCATGTGAGGGGACAACTAATTTCAGTTACTTAGTACTTCTTCCATTCCTACCTTGTTCGCTGTTGAGGATAAGTTTGGTAGAAGCTAGCTATCCATCCAACTACAGTTCAGATTAGTATTCTTAAATTATGTATTGTCATTCTTTATCAGATTGATTTGCTTCTTCAAACTCAGGTGGACAAGGAGATGTGGACCGCCAGCGGCGGTGTGGGCGAGGCACTGTGGAGGTTGCTGGCGAGGAGGAACATCCTACCCTTGTTGCCGGGAAGAAGGCGGACCCGGAGGCCAACTCGTGAAACAGTGGCATGTTATCGGTGGTCTATAAGATGACACCTTGTGTACTTAATATCAGTACGCAATTTTAGTCTGGTTCTGTCTACATTTCTATATGTCACAGTGATACCTTTTGCGTTAGGCTTGTGATGCATTTTTTTCTATACATTACATGACAGAATGCATCCTTCTCCCTTTTATTTTTTTTATATTAGAATTACAATCTGTTTGTATGCTTTCCTGATGTTGAATATATATACTGAGGGCTGATATGAGCAGACAATTCAACACCGGTGCTGACTTAATAAAACAATGAAACTGTATTGTTTTCAAATGTAGAGAACTGAAACTGTGAACCACATTCCCTGCAAGGTGCCGCCGGTCTGAAGCCAAAGATACTGAACTCTAGGCCTTATCTGAATGTACCACGGCTGGCACTAAAGGTGCTAACAGAGTTTGTTTCCATGCTTATAATTGGTCATCACCTAAGTGTTGGATCTCATGTGATATAATTAACAGCCTCTTGTTTCCCTTCCCTATTTTTTTTACTCGTTCTTTCATTTAAGCACATGTTCAGTTTTAATTCCTTGGGGGTTGCTCGGAGTGCACTTACATTTTCTTAATCTGAGATTGATTTGGTTGTGGGTCAGATAAAATAATGTGTGATACTTTTGGATACTAACGATGTATTCAAATAAAATTAGAATGTAAGCGGTGAGTATTTTTTGTTACTTTTGTGAGTATTGTTGTGTAATGGCAAATGTAAGAGAATTGGAATCTGAGAGAAAGCCATCATACTCTGAAACGTTGATATAGAAACAAAATCAAATATTATTTCAAATCTTGGATGTTAAATTTATTTTAGACCCGTTGCAACGCACAGACATTTTGCTAGTAAATATAAAGTAGATATTGCGTATGTGTATAATTTTGCCACAGCCTGCATAACTATCTCTGGTGCAATATATACTTTATCAATGAAAATCCTTTCCGCATATTCTTAAGCAGCTGCTACTTTCATTGGCACTGTATCACTGGCTAAGGCTGCTCGCAATGAGAGGTCGTAACGTTCAACTGTGAAGTCCAAGCAAACCCTAGCTCTACAACTTCGCTTTCTGTCACAACCAGTAGCGGACCTTTATGGAGGCCAAAAGGGGCCATGGCCCCCCAACTCTATTAAAATTTGAACAATACTACTTAGTATTACAATTTTTGACCATACAAAATATAAAATGATTCAAATTTGCCCCCTCAGCTCCCATCTAATGTGTTTTCGCCCCTCCTATAATGTTGGTCAAGGCCCGCCACTGGTCACAACCTTCCAATGGCTGAGGCGAACTAAGGAATAAAGGTGGTGTAGACTTACAACGACCGATCTTGTGCTGGCGCACACACACTTGGCCGCGCGCGCGAAGGTGCTCCGACGAGCGAGCGGGACAGCGGACGCCGACGTTTCTTTGGGCTCTCTGTCGAGAAGCCAGACAGTGGGCGATGTCGGCAATCAGAATCCTGCGAAGCTGCAGGAGCTATGAGCGCCCGCGCGGCTACGTTTCGCGCTCCGGGAGGACGGCGAGCATGCCGGTGGCACCGCGCACGCGCCGCGCGTGGAGGTTCACGTGCGCGCCGAGATGCGCTGGGACCGCGCGCGCGAGCCCGAAATGGATCGACGGCGACTGGCGCAGCCGGACCAGGAAGAGGAGTGGGTGGGTCCGTCCAGCCGGAGGAAGCGGACGCGACTGGCGAGCGGCGAGCGAGACACGCAGTCGGCCGGGGTATCGGCACCGGTGCCGTCGCCGTCTAGTCGGTGTACGTATCTGCCGCCAAAGGAGGGAGCGCGCCGGCATGACAAATGACTGATGTATATATATGGCCATATGGGATACCATACCCCGGGCGGAACTCGTTATGTCGAGTTGAACGGACCCGGGATGACGACGATGTTTTTTCAGCCAACTAGCACAGTGGCCTCTGCGAGTCATGTACTCCCGAAAAAGAATCTGCGGGTCATATTTATTTTTCTGACTCCGTATACAATTGCATAATCATGTAGCTAACAATAATAAGTGATCTGAAAATATAGTAAGTCTAACTATGCCAAGGTCAATTAAGCAATATATGAAAAAATATTGAATGATCAAATCATATTTATCCAAAAATAAATGGAGCATGCACACACTTCTACGGGCCCGCTTTTGGCCGAAATGGGCGGAAACAATATTGGATTCCATATCAGCTTGAAAAGTACTAGGCCAAAATGTTACTCCCTCCGATCAGTTAAAAGTATCGGGGAAACGAATTTAGGAGACACAAATTTATAGGTGCACTAGTAAAAAAAATCAGATCAGAGGGAATACTTTGACTATTAAACTTTCGTCACACAGCTGTGCCGGTTCGTTTAAATTACGTAAGCGCGCCTTAAGTGGGCCAATTTATGACGGACTAAAACCGTCACAAAAAAGATGACGGCGTGAC
This sequence comes from Poa pratensis, assembly GCA_947311845.1. Classification (NCBI taxonomy): domain Eukaryota; kingdom Viridiplantae; phylum Streptophyta; class Magnoliopsida; order Poales; family Poaceae; genus Poa; species Poa pratensis. The sequence continues at coordinate 3,497,592 of CAMZMU010000110.1, read as the reverse complement.
TAATGATATTATAGACGTGACAATTAGGTGCCACGTGTCACATTAGCAGTTTTGGACAGAAGCTAAGCCATATTTACACAAAATGGTTTCGTCACATCTATGAGGGAAATTCAAGACCCGTCGTAGATGAAATCTAGCACGGAGAAAATGTATTTAATTTTTCGATCACTTTGCTTGTAGGGTTTTCCACTAGATTCGTCTTTCTATGCAGGAAACATATATTAATATTTAATAAAAGTAAAAAAAAAACATGGGAGTATTTCTCGACCACCATCTGGTAGGGGCAACCGAGGCCCGATTGTGGGGTTGTGTGTCACGCTACCGCGGTAGAGGACTGGTGTTGTGCCTAGGTGGATCCGCCGTATCCGCCCTTCGACCTATGTATAAATACTCCCCTAAACATTTAGCCTTGAGACACGATTATTTTCTGGAGAATAGAATGGAGCCGTCTTTGCCCATCGCGATTCAAAGTCATAGTGGTTCTCTTCTCTCCGTGTTGGAGAGGGTGATTTCGACATCGTCATCAAGCCAAACTCCATCACCATGTTGTGATCTCCCTCACCATGTGTGATCAGTCTAACTATGCACATGGGATGGATCAGAATTAGATGAATTCAATCATGTAATGATGAACTACCGTTAGGGTCTGTGGTTTCTAATTCGTATTCGGTTCGTATTGTATTTTGATGCAATTTTGCTATTCGTAGTACTTGATTACTAGGGCCAGAACAATATGATCCCCTATCTGAACCTTTCATATTTATGTGATATGTTTGTGTTGGATTATACATGTTTGTACTGTAATCTGTTATAGCTTCAAACCAGCGACCCAAGGGGGTGAGAGGCCGCGGTATCAATGGGGAGAGCTGTGACTTATTAGTATTATCTCTACGAGAGAAGATTTTTTGGCTCCAAGCTCTAGTGATCCTGATTTTTTTTAAAAAAATCGAAACTGGTATTTCGAAGTATCACAAAATTCAAAAGAATTTACATGGATACATACGCATATTATCTACATGTATGCAAAGTTTTGTTTGATAATACATTATATTTTAGGCTACACAAAAAACCACAAAATCATGGCTTTGAAAAAGGAAAAAAAAACTCAGTTTACTTGCTACATTTGTCATTTTTGTGTACAACACGTATGTAAAAATATTTTGCTGAAAAATTGTTCGTACATGGTAAACATGCATATGTACTTGTATGCTTTTTTCAGATTTTTTTGAGACACGAAAATAAAATTTCAATTTTCAAAGAAAAAAAGAGATCAGCCCGGAGCTAAAATTGTTTTCTGTACCTCTACTTGCTACTTTCCGGTTAACACAGGAAAATTGTATTTTACTATTACCTTTGCAAATGTTATTGTTATCCAAATTATTACCGCCCGCTAAAATCTACCAAGTTATGTTAAGCACGGTTGTGGTTGAGAGCAGCGTCTCAGCTGTTAAAGTCTTATTAGTATTATCTCGCTCTCGTAGTGTAGAATATAAATCAGGTTAAAATACTTCTCAATGAAGAATGCCACAATCGAATAATATTTAAACCTTGTACGTGATTCAAACATCGAATGTTAAAAAAACCCAATTTGGGGGGATGAAATGGACGGTATTCACTAACTAGACAAAAGGGTAATTTTCAGAACCAAGGTTTGCATCCCTTAGTCCGACAAAGTCGAACTTTAATAATTAAATTGTATAATCTTGGTAGATATGATATAAGGTTATAGCACAGGATCTGAAACATATCAAATGTTCAAATGCACTCAGTTGTATCCATAAAAGTACATTTGCTCAGAATTCATTTGGTATATACAAGAATTGTTTTTGGCCGAGATATTGAGGAATTTGTTGCTCAGAATCCTTTGTATATACGTACTACATATACTGAAGAAATCTGATTAATGTGCAAAAAATTCTTCAACTTCTTCACTCTCTTGCAGAAAGCTTATTTCTATCTCACCCTTACCGATTTACAGGATCGAACTACAGTAAGGCAGAAAATATTGCATCACCAAAATCTGAAAGAATTATACTTAACAACACGTGAAACATTCTTCTACAAACCTAACTTCTAACTAGTTGCGATCAGGAAAACAATAGGAAGTGTAGTTGGACAAGATTACAAAATGCTCCTGAATTTTCACTGATCCTGGTCTCACCTCAAATATGCAGCAAGATGATGAGTTACACTTATTTCATCACTTGTAGGCATACTTGGTCAAGAAGTCTGATACTTCTGAGGCACTGTCGTATGCACCCTCGATGCATCGGCCCAAGGCAACTCCTGCTACATAGTTTCCTCCTAGGAACAACCCATTGCAGCCGGCTCTGACGAGGGCAGATTTTGCCGCATCAAGGCGATCAAGGTGCCCAATCAAAAACTGTGGTATGGCTTGTGGCCACACTCGGACGCCTAAGGCTAAAGGGTCTGCTGCTCTAGGATTTATCAGCATTTTTCTGAGGTCACGATCAACTGCTTCTACCAACTCACTCTCAGTCTGCAAATAAAATGTGATCAGTAGAAATACGGCCAGCAACAAGCTATCTTTTTTTCACGGGGAAGCAACAAGCAATCTAACAATACTATCAGAACTGAATGTAGCACCTAAACAGCTGTTTACATTTATTATCAGTTCACAATTGCAGCTGGTGATGCAGTCTAGTTATTTGCATTAGTCATAAATGAATAGGTGATTAACATAATTGAATACTATAAACATTTATCGTATGATAAGAAAATGACATTAGGATCAAGCAGCCCGAGAGAACCTTGGAGACGATGCCTGTATTTGTAGCACCCCCGATGTAGTTCAGAAGTAACACTCTTCCAGGAGGAGCACGATTTGGAAAGAGAGAAGAGCTATATATTGTCCCTACATAAAAATACAACCAATTAATAGAATGCAAATGGAGAAGCAAGAGTAATGTTTGTAGTTTTTCATATGAAGTATCTATTCCACAAAATACCTAAAGTCTCAACTCCTTGGCTACGTGGATGTAACTGGCCGAAACCCTGGAGCTCGCCATCAATTAAGCATTCTTTCTTAATAGCTTCTTTTGGATATGAAACAGTTACAGCAGCAACTGGTGGATAATAGAATTTTGAGAGACCATCTGCTGCATCACTCTGCGGTAACAGGAGGGGAAAAAAGTTCAATGAACACGGGAGGAAGTATTGTTAGACTAATTTAGAAAGCTAAGCAATGTCAAATAAAGTAAATGCTTGCAACTGCAACCTACTAGATAGCAAGATAAGGTTGCAAATGGTACGTAGAACAAGGTTTAATTCTCGAGATTTTGTTTTGCCAGTGACAGCCAGCTAATTGAACAGATTGAGATGTAGGGTACAACTAATTGATTTTTTACAAAACTATTCAGATTTGTTTTACACCCAATGGCTTATTGAGGACGGAACAAACGTGACCCTTGCCAGTTAATATCACCTAAGCAAACCAGTACACCTTGTAAGATCTGGCATACATTTAGAACATAATGGACTAGCTAGTCAGATTCAATTAAGATAGCAAACCTTAGAAAGTGAAAGGAGAACCAAGCATTAATGTGTCATTCTAATCAGCTAGTAGGTGTTATTGGAGGTAGATTTTGCTTAATGCTGAGGCTTATGCTGGGAACTAAGGACTATGCGGCCTTATATTTTCCATCCAGGTCAAAATTTATACTCCACTAAAGACATCTTCTCCTTTTAATATTTACTGTGAGACATATTGGTGTGCTGTGTCTTCAAAGCAAGATACAATTTTCAGAACATACTTCAATTATTTGAAGCATAGAGTTGATTGGTGAAGAAATAGTCCAACATATGAATCAGTGAACATTTTGATCAGATTAATCAATTAATCTACCAATAAAAATTCTCAATCGTGTGTTTGCAATAAGAATATAGGCAACCGTTTGAGATCCGGTCAATTATTGCTTAGCAAGTCTATTTAAGGTGTAGTGTACTAGCGTACTATTTCATGTTTCCCCACAAAGTACCACGGAGGAGGATCCCAGGAAGCTAACACTACATTAGTAGTATGCCAATGGATTTTGCAAACATGCACTTACCGAAAGTGGGCGCAAGATATCACTAGCAATATATGACGGAATGGTCATGATAACACTTTTAGCCTGCACTGAAACAACTCCTTCCGGTGTTTCATACACTAACACATATCCCTGGTCGTCTGACTTTGTAATGCTCGTGAGCTTCCATGACAGTTTGACTTTACTACCCAACCTGGAAATGAGGGAAATGCAGAACATGACACGGTTAAGTCTTAAGTACGACCTAGCATGACAATCATTACTGTAATTCATGATCTTCTCCAAGTACAAGGGACACAAATATACACAAACATGCTCTATAACTCATCCCTCATGGAATGCCTACTTTCTGCCTATATCGTACATGTCCTAACCAAAAAAAGCAAGATGAAAAAGATGAACATGGCTGCATTAGTATCGATATTTGAGAATGGTTGACATGAGAATTGAGTCACGCCATGTATTTTGGGTGGTGATGTAGAGATATGGTATTGAATTCAGCAAACAGCAGGGCTACCTACAGAGCTGTCCATCTATCTGAAGAACAATATACAACACCTCTTATCCCTAATAGCATAACTTAGGTATGTGTACAAGGTGATGATAACGAACCTAGAGGCGATAGCATTTGGGAGCATGGCTAGACCCTTCCTGAAAGATGCCACCGTCTGCCCCTTTGGCGACGGAAGTCGGCTAAAAGGGGTGAAACAGATTAATATAACCGAACAGTTAACTGACTAAATAAACAAAGTGTTTCCACTTACGGATCCCTAGGTGGTTTGGGATTCTTCCCTCTATCCTGAATTGCCTTGATGGTTCCACCAATAATACTACCTCCATTCTCCTCCAGTCTCCACACCTTCCCAAACGCAGCCCTCATACTGAGCTTCGAAGGATCACCGGCATACACACCTAACGAGTAATATCGAAATGTTATATTCTTATTATCGGAATCAATGCAAGAAGCAGAACAGAACAGACAGCTGCAAGTGCAATAAACACCTGAGCAGAAAGGCTCAATGAGGCGCTCAAAGACCTCCGCGCCGAGGTTGCGGCGCACAAACTCCTCCACCGATTCCTCACGCCCCTGAAACCTTCGCCGGAAATGCTCAGCCCCATGGTTGATTATGAAGAAACAATCAAAATTCACAAAAGTATCAAAGAATGCGGCAAGGCCAGAGCACAAACTGGAGGAGACGGGCGAATGCCTAGCGCGCCAAGGCCGGCCCTGAGCTTCCAGGAATACTCATGAGGTCGAAGAAAGGCAGGTCGCCGGGCTTGGACGGCACCGGCCTCAGCTTCCCCTCCCACAGCACGAACCGCGGCGCATTAGGGTCCCCGAACACCAAATCATCCTTGAGCCCGCTGTCTACCTGCGCAACGGACCAATCCAGGCAGCGTTCATGTCTGTGCACGCACGTCCCAACCAACAATCCGAGAAGAGGGAGAAGCGAGGAAGATGTATACGGCCATAGTGAGGACGGGGTCGGAGGGCTGGAAGCTGTTGGGCCCCTCCTCCCAGAGGTACCCCTCGTCGGGGCGCTCGACGGTGGTGATGTTGCCGCCTGGGCGCGCGCGGGCCTCCGTGACGAGCAGGTCGCTGACACCGTACTTGGTGGCCAGCGCCTGTGCGGTGCAGAGGCCGCTGATGCCGCCGCCGACGATGACGCAGTCCGCGGACAGCCGTGCGCTGGGCACGGCCGGAGCCTCGGTGGCGTCGCTCGCGACCGCGCAGCGCGCCTGGCCGCGTCGGGAGCGCGCGGGGACCCGAACGCGGAGCGGTAGCGCCGCCGTGACGGTTGCGATGGCCATGGTTGCGCCGGTCATTTCCGTCGCTTGGGCTCGGGGGAGATGGCGGTGCGGAGTGGATGACGCGATGCGGCTGCGGCTGCATTGGTTGGTTGGTTGCACTTTCCATGGCCCACTGGAACTGGATAGATGGATGGGCTGCGAAATCCATTCATCGTGCGCTGTAGTCTGCAAGGAGATGGGCGCCATCTTCATCTTGGGCTTTGCCTTATGGTTTGCTTTTTGGGACAGAAAAAAAAAATCACGTTTCACTTCTTTCTTTGCCATCTATCTATTTAAAGCAAAACCCCACTAAGATTCCCTAATAAAAACAATATACAACACCTATTTTTGGACGGAGAGAGTACTATCTATCTATCTATTTAAAGCAAAACCCACTAAGATTCCCTAATAAAAATCGTACATTTGGCGTGATAAACTATCTGATTTGGTTGGATTGTTAAGTGGTATATCATATCTGGAACCAAAACAAAAACCAATGCTATAGATCCGTGACAAAACTAGATGTTATATCATACTTTGAAGTTCTCATCTCTGGTTTCTTGCATCTCAATATTTCACCATGTAAACAAAATTCAGCCCACAAGAGTTCAAACCCCATGTTTGACACTAGTGTTTCTTATTTAGGCGGAATATTCTTTAATGGGAGACGACGTTCCGTCGACAACGAGTCGCATGTGCTGACTTCGTTAATATCAAGACTCGACCGCCGGCCCAGTCTTTCGGAGGTGCTCATAGGGCAGGGTGTGCGTGCGTGCGTTCATATGGGTGAGTGTATGTGCACGTTTTTGTGAGCATCTGTGTTTGCAAAAAAAAAAAAAATAGTAAGGACACATATCCATAAGTTGAACCAACTTTCAAGTTTGTGTAAAGATAAATGAATCCCTGACCCTATTAGATGTGAAATTAAAAGTGTTAAAAACATTGTGGCCGTGACTAGCCATGACACAGTTTTTCCGGTGCAAGTAGCGAAAAGCCGCCTCATTAGCATATTGTCGGCTCGGAACACTATATCATTTGCCAACACAGATTTTCTTCGCATGATTTTATAAATATTTTGTGATGTGGCATAATAGTTAATGAAAGAGATAGATGGATGTTGTCTCTTAGCTAAAATATAACTTTTGCACGTCACCATAGACACAAAAAGTTGCTAAACATTAATATTATATACAACTACTAAAAAACAATCCATTGGATTGTTGCTTTTAAAATTTTATGGCTTCTATGATAACGTGGTAGGAGACGGTGCATTGGCACATGCCTAATGATGGAAATCGAAGAACCTTTAACCAAAACGCGATTGATACTATCATCACTGCCACCACGTGTCACACAATATTCTGCATCATCAAGAGCACGTTACAAGAAATGTGATTATCTACCACATTTTTTCTTTCATTGTGTATAAAACAGAGAATAAGACTACATCTATGAAAAAATGCAACGAAAACCTGATATCACCGTAGATAACATTTATGACGGAACACGACATGGAGATGGGTTCATCTATGATGGAATCAATTTTTGTCATAGAACCGATTTCACAACTATGACAAAACTAAGTCTTCATAGATATATCTGGGCGCTAGAAAAAACTATTAACGTGCCACCTCACTACCATGTGCATAACGGCGTTAAATCGTCTACAGTGGTGTCATATGACTTGGCAGCTCCATCGTGACGAAAATATGAACCGTCATGAAATTAGGTGACATGTCCATGTAAGTGTTCGTGTCCGGCGTGGCGTTATTAAGTGACGAACCTAATATATCATGGATGACCCTTAAAAGCACATTTAGATTAGACGGGCTGACCTGTATTGCTGCTAGACTTTTTTGTGACGAAACTTAGACTCTCATGACTAAGTTCGTTACATTGTTGATTTGGCCTGTTTTTTGTTTCGGTCGTTTGTTGGGCCAAGTTTGAATTATTTTTAACCCATTTGAGGGCCCAATTTTAGTCAACATGTGTTTCAGTCCACTTTAGGGCTTGATTTCGGGTGTTTAGGTCTCGGTCGCCACGCAAATCACTGGTCCCCCTCGAGGGGATGTAGAGGGCCATTTTTTTGCGCCCCATGGCGTGAAAGAACCTCCACTAACTTCCATAGCACAACGACTAAGACAAGACTGGTGGCGGGAGAGGTTGATAATATTTATTTCACTCGGCGGGGTAAGATCTTGTGCAAGGTCGTGTGCCGGTCGTTGACCTCCATGGAGACGGACGCATGTCACCATCTCCGCAAGAACGTGAGGGCGTTGAAGGAGGGCATCGAGGCGGACGGGAGGGGAAAAACGTTCAAGGAGGGCCTCGAGCGGCGGCGAGCTGGGTGTCGCCCCGGTATCGCATGGGGAGGCAACACGGGGACGGTTTTTTTAATGCGTTTTAGATTTCATCAGTTTATCTACTGTATTAGTAGATTGCATGGTTAGCTTATTACTTGGTGTTAATGTCATGATTTATTTACTATTTATTCAAATTGATTATGGTACTAATTTGCTCATATATTCAAGAGATGATGTCAGAATTTGTTGTACCGGGCCGTGTTCCCTCTTCTTCTAATGCAAACATGCGTGTTTGCACAAAAAAACATACTCCCTCCGATCGGAAATTGTTGACACAGATTTGTCAAAATATAGATTTATCTACACACTAAAATACGTATAGATACATCCATATTTAGACAAAATCGAAGGGAGTAGTAAATAAAACAAGGTTTGGGATATAATGTCATCAAAATGGAGGTGAAAAAATCAAGATAGTAACAGTTGTAGTTACGGTTATGTGTTGATCCCACTCCAGGTCGTGGCGATGAATGATGATGGGCATAGTTTCCTCGCTGGTGCACGAATCTTGCACCACAATGTTTGTGTTGTCCGTGACCCTCGAGGATGTACCGATGTCAGTACCAAGCAACCTCTCCACAGACAGATGCTGCTAGCTACTACTAGTACGTCGCCGTCACGGGGGTGCCAATCTTCCAATCTGGATCCGACGAGAAAACGGCTGGATTGACGGGGAGAAAAGAAAAGGCTGTCTTGTCTGGCCGGGCGGTTCGGGCAAACCTGACGTGTCGGGACGGGCATTCGGACTGGCCACTCGATGGAAACTCTGTTTCAACGTGTGTCGCCGTCGTGATAGGCCTCTGCCGCGGTAGGCGTCAACCAGAATCCGTGTCGCCCTAGTCTTTCCAACCGAGCGCCCGTGCGGCCTTGCCCTAGCCTTAATGACTTGACGATCAGACTGGTGGCACTGGTACAGCTAGAGCGTGACTTGATCTCTACTACACGCCAATATAGCTACTCGTCGATCAATTCGGTGCGATCGATCGGTCGACGAACTGATGTGGTGGTTGCTTCGTCCCTTTATTCGAGCGTGCACACATGATTGTGTAGGTGAGCCGTTGGAAATGTAAGCAATTTTTCACATGATTTTAGACATAAAAATTACCCACAACTGACACCCCTATCTATCTGTACGGCCCGATCCAGTTTCTATTCGGCACCCCGACTGGGCCTCAAAATTTGGGGGCGGCCTCGAGACAATGTTTGGACAAACCATCCGACAGGCAGGTCCCCTGTCATACACACGGATCAACATTGGTTGAAAGTCCTTTGCACCTGTCACCCCGTTCTCCAGTTTTCACTACCTGGCGATTCGCGCCACCGCCGCCGCCCCATGTCGTCGCCATCTCCGCAACCCCTTGTCGCCGCCACTCCCCGCCGTCCTCCGAGTCGCCGCTGCTCCCCGCCACCCTCCCAGTTGTCGTTATGCGCGTAACAGCTCGTCCTGCCGGCGCCACCAATTTCTCCATCTCGCCCGCCCGCAAGGTGTTCGGTTGTTTGCCAACAAATCATTTTCTTTGTTATTGATTCATTGAATAACTTCATTGTTGGCTATGAATAGTGACGATAAGAAGAGTCATGTGCTGCTTTTCAATTATTATTTTTCGCAGACCCAGGAAACAATGATCGTGAATTTCACCGACGCTTTAGGCAAACAAGAGAGTGTCTGAAAAGATGTCGAGCGAGCATTTGGTGAGCTCCAAGCCCGTTTTGCGATTGTCATGTACCCTTCTCTATCTTGGTCGCTAAATCATATGTGGGAGATCATAAATGTTTATGTTATCATGCACAACACGATCATCGAGAATCGAGCGAGCGTGATGCTAATCTAGTGTTCAATGAGCCGTATGAGTATCAGGACCCCCTTGCTGACCCACATTCTAGAGTGCTGGCCGAATTCTCTGATTCCCTTGCTATGCATCAACAAATTCATGATGAAACAACTCATGACCTACTACAGAATGATCTAATCGCGCACTTGTGGGCGCGTCGAGCAAACGAGCCTTTTTTTCTTCTGAAATTGCCGAATTTGAATTGTTGTAATAACTATATTTTCCTATGTTTAGATTATTATTGGACTATACCATCATTTTCCTATATTTAAATCGATAAATCCGACCGTTTGGGGGATGCCGCTGTGGGCAGCAATCCGGATTGTGGCAGATATATGTCTGGCACCTCCTAAAGCGGGCACATATTGGAGGGTGCCGGACAAACTTACGGGGGTGCCCTTGGAGATGCTCTTAATCCATAAAAAATAGTAGATAAAGCATAACTAATACAATAGGAATTGATCTAGTCATGTGATTTAACAGAGAGTACACCCTGAGCGGGCCTCCAAACTTGGGAGCGGCCTCGAGGCAGCCGGGCAATGTTCGGACAAACCATCCGACATGCAGATCCCCTGTGATACACGCAGGTCCCCTGTCATACACACGGAACAACATAGGTCGAAAATCATTTGCACCTCCCACCCCGTTCTCCAGTTTCCACTACCTGGCGCCCCTTGTCGTCGCCATCTCCGCAACCCTTTGTCGCTGCCACTCCCTTCCATCCTCCGAGTCGCCGGCGCTCCCCGCCGCCCCCAGTTGTTGTTATATGCGTAACAGCTTGTCCTGGTCATGCTGATCACCGCCGCTCCCGGCCGCCCTCCCCCTAGTTGTCGTTATGCGCGTAACAGCTCGTCCTGTCGGGGCCACCAATTTGTCTACGCCTGCCCGCAAGGTGTTCGTTTGTTTGCCAACAAACCATTTTCTTTGTTGTTGATTCATTGAATAACTTCATTGTTGGCTATGAATATGTTTCACCAAATGATGGAAGAGGAGGCCAGCCTTGACGATGATGATGAGGATCATGAGAAGGTTCTCGCCGTTCTGTTGGCTGCGTAGGCGGAGCTGGATGGCACTGCCAAATGTGGAGGGTCGAGAAATGGACGGTTGGCAAACAAGAACCGTTTAGAATATAGAGTCATGTGTTGCTTTTCAATTATTATTTTTCGCAGACCCTGCACTTTAGCCAAACAAGAGAGTGTTCGAAAAGATATCGAGCGAGCATTTGGTGTGCTCCAAACCTGTTTTGGGATTGTCATGTACCCTTCTCTACCTTGGTCGCTCAATCATATGTGGGAGATCATAAATGTTTATGTTATCATGCACAACATGATTATCGAGAATCGAGTGAGCGTGATGCTAACCTGGTGTTCAATGAACCGTATGAGTATCAGGACCCCCTTGTCGAGCAACATTAGGCGTGCTGGCCGAATTCTCTGATTTCCTTCCCATGCATCAACAAATTCGTGATGAAACAACTCATGACCAACTGCAGAATGATCTAATCGCGCACTTGTGGGCACGCCGAGCAAATGAGCCTGTTGTTTTCTGAAGTTGCCAAATTTGAATTGTTGTAATAACTATATTTGTCCTATGTTTAAATTATTGTTGGACTAGACCATCATTTTCCTATATTTAAATCGATAGAGCCGACCATTTGGGGGATGCCGCTGCGGGCAGCACTCCGGATTATGCCGGATATATGTCCGGCACCTCCTAAAGCGGACACATATTGGAGAGTGCCGGACAAAATTCCGGGGGTGCCCTTGGAGATGCTCTTAATCCATAAAAATAGTGGATAAAACATGACTAATAAAATATAAATTGATCTAGTCATGTGATTTAACAGAGAGTACACATATAGCAATTTTAACCGTATTGTTAGAAATATTGTTTGAAGCATGATCTCGAACAACAGGTAGAAGATCTCAAACAGACCAGAGAACCCGTTCGCGTTGCAAGATGAAAACATGTTGCCTAAAAGGTCGTCGATGTCGGGGAAGGAGTCGTCACTCGTCAGCGTCCATGTTGGAGAAGAAGTCAGTAGTCGCATGAGAACGCTCCCCAAAAATATTATCGCCCATATTCCGTACAGGATCTCGAAAGACAGGTTCCAGAGGCCTACTGTGCGCTCCACCAAAAATATAATCGCCCCTCTTCCGTATAAGATCTCGAGAGGCAGGGTCTCAGAGGGCTACTGTCCCGGCCCGCAGTGCACGCCACAAGACTTGGAAAAGACTTGATCGGCGGCGCAAAGCTTTAGAACAAGAGGCAAACTCATATGGGCCTCTGCCATTTTCAGTAATTATGGAAATAGAAAAAGGGTTGTTGAGGCCAAAATTTCAACATGAACAAGCTCGGCATTCAGGAGTAGGAGCAGGAGAGTCGTGTACTCATCATGTCTTGGGTTTGGAGGATCTATCGATTGCAGCAGATTTGGGTGGTGGTCACATCAGTTGCACTCGAGTGCATCCCCGCACCAACCCAACACGGTCCGCTGTCATGGGGAGGCACCTACTTAATAATCAATCCTTCTCATATCTTTGATAACTTGTACTACTCTTTCTTGATTCATTATATCGGAAACTGCGTGCTTTCGGATCTGGATTGTTCTCTACGTACATCTCTTATTATGTTTAGAGAGGCGTATAAGCATCGGTCAGTTTAAAGAGGAACACGCCGGATTTGTTTAACTTCAGAAAGGGGTGTTTTGTGTGTATCTGGATTCAGCTAACCAGTTGTGTCCACCAATCACACACAAAAAAGGAGCATCTCAGATTGTTTTACTTCTGTTTTCAAAGAAAGCGGTCACTTACAAAAAGAAGCCAAAGTGTTCCTAGCCCTCCTCCAGTGACTTCAATCTGACGAGTAGTTGCTAGTCTCAACCCATCTCTCTCCATTTTGGCATAAGCTATACACACATCTATCAGCTAGCTGCTGTGCTAACGGTGTGCATGCTAGGCATGGCGGAGTGCAGGGGTGGCGACCAATACTCCCCTTCCTCGTCCATTGACAGCAGCACTCACCCAGCGCTCAACACCGCGGCGTCGGCTTGCCGGCCGGCGAGGCAGGACCTCAGCACTGACCTCCGGCTAGCACTTAGCCTCTCAACGGCGTCACCGTCATCGTCGTCGTCCTCCTCCATCCACGAGTCTGAGAGCATCATTTCTACACCAAGGTCAGTTTCTTGCAAACCCAGCACATAATACCTTCTCATATCTTCCCAACTTGTGTTAGATCATGCATGCATGGTTGTGTTAACAACTTTGGCTTGATCCATTATCCAGTTTGATGATCGAACTAATAATTTCTGCAGTAAGACACCTTAGATCTTGATTGTCGTTCATCTTACTCGGTGAATGCTATTATAACTTTCCACTTCAGTGGTTTACAAAACCAAACTTTGCAATCCTATACTCGGAGGGAACAAAAGGGGTCAAATTTTGATGCAGTTTTCATCAGACAAACAGTTTAGATTCTTCATTTTTTCCCTAAAAAATATAAGCTGCTACAATGGACCAGTGAGATTTCTCGGTGAGCCAAATTATAATCCAGCCTACCTAGTATTTCCTCAAAGATTGGTTAGCCTAGTTTGATCATGTGAACTTCACAACAATCATACAATCGAAATTGTCATTTTTACTATTTAGGATGTGAATTATAGTGTACCCCGAATTAATTGCCCACAGTACCATTCATATATAATTTGGTACTAGCTCGTACTCATCATCTGCATTAATTAAAAATGTTATCAACATAAACGGGTGAACAGCAGGAACCAAGTACTCTTCAATTGGCCGCCGATCAAACCCTTCCTCAGGAGCGCTCTTGCAGCATCGGCTAGCAGGCACCGGCGGCAGCGGACACTGTTTGTCAAGGTATATATGGAGGGCTTTCCAATCGGCAGGAAGCTGGATTTGCTTTTACTCGATGGCTACGACAGCCTACTCGTCACACTCTGCCACATGTTTAAGACCCCCATCACCTGTAAGTCAGACTCTTGGTATGAAATTCCTGAAAATATTGCCTTTTATGATTATTTCTCTTACTTCATGGCCATTTTATCAAGTACTCTTGGAAACGGGAATAATTAAAGATGATATTCTTCAAAGGTAAGACAGATTAAAAATATACCCGCCAAAAAAGGCAGATTCAACAATAAATAAATAAGGATTATGTGATTTCTATGACAAACAAAGAAGTGTTCTACCACACTTTTTTTGGAAACGGGAAGTCCCAGCCTCTCCATCGATTGATGCATATAACAATATAAATTGTTCATACAAGATGTCTCATAGATCACATAAAGTTAAGACATGTATCAGCCATCTAAAAGTAGCTAGCAATATGGTGATATGTAGCATAGTTGCATGACATGATATTCTTGTTAAGTCGTCAGCCGATTGTATAAATCCCGTGAAACCGTTTTCAGACGGTTGCACCCAATATCCATGCCATGCCTACGCTCCGCCGACTGGAGAAAAGACCACTTACGGATCCAATGCTGGCCAAATGTATAACCTGCAAAAACAATTGAGCTCTAGATTTGATAAACGCAAATCATTGTGTATGTTCCATATAGCCCAAAAAACACCCACTCGGATTTGAACTTCATCTTTTTTAGCTATGTCGTTTAACAAGTTTGTTATATTGGTTAGAGGCGATAAGTTAAAAGTCCAGTGAACTATATGCCAAATTATAGTTGCAAAAGGGCATGATATGAATAACTATTGTGTTGTTTCCTCTTTGTCAAACAAAATATCATTTCTTATTACCATTTCTCTTTGCCCAGTTATCTCTTGTTAAAATCACTTTCGATAAGAAACAACGTGAATATCTTAATTCTCAGCGGCACCTTAATTTTCGAGATTTACGTAAGAATGATCGAACATACATTTGACCCTAAAACAACCAGTCGTAGTTAATCTCCATATAAAAAAAATCCAGGTTATGCATAGCTCAACATCTATTACCCATTGAACTAAATACATCCATCGTAACCATTTAGTTCCAGTTAGAGCCCTTCTAAAGGTCATATTCAAAGGAGCTTCCGCCGTTTCCATTTTTCATCGAAACTTGCTTTTGTTATACAATATTATATAGCGACGTAAATTGCTGAGAGAGTGATGCATCCCTAACTAAGTGTCTTCCAAGACCCTCTAGACAAGAAGTCACGCTTAACACTCATAAGGCCTTTCTCAAAAGAGGAAGTTTCGCTTGCACTTGTGATTTAGAATGCAGATATTTGTTTTTTGTAACCTTTGCCAAACCCTTTCTTCATCTAAAAGTTTAAACAACCACTTGTTGAGTAACCATTTTTTTATATCTAAAACCTCTACTCCTAGACCTCCTTGACATCCCCCTTACCACTGTAGAAATGAATATATTTACTACTAAGTTGTCGATGATGGACACGTCCAGTAGAATCTTACGATCCTAGCTCTATGCCTCTATCCAGATACTAGCTAGCAACAAGTATCATCCCTGCACTAGATTCTGAATAATTTAATTGTAAGAGTTCCAGTCTGACACATCAATTTGGTACATCAATTCAGTCCGCGTGGTCATGTGTTTCGTGGTCATGATTTACATACGGCCGTTCTTGTCAGATACTGTATAATGGTATAATTTATATGATTAGATTCTGGCGTGTATCATCAACAAGTTCCTGGCGTGAAGGCTGCTCATATTCTCACTTATGAAGACCAGGATGGTGACTGGATGATGGTTGGTGACGTACCTTGGGAGTATGTCTCTGCATTGTTAGATGATTAATTCTTGTTGCATTTTTCAGTTTTAAGTAATCTCAATTTATTTTTATTGCTTTTGCAGGCTATTCCTGACTAGTGTAAAGAAACTAAGGATCACAAAAGCGGGATAACGCTAATTAGCAAGCATAATTCATGCAGCTCACTATACCTTTTG
This sequence comes from Poa pratensis, assembly GCA_947311845.1. Lineage (NCBI taxonomy): Eukaryota > Viridiplantae > Streptophyta > Magnoliopsida > Poales > Poaceae > Poa > Poa pratensis. Next base: position 3,481,635 of record CAMZMU010000110.1, on the reverse strand, counting down.
TTTTACTCTCCTTCTCTAGATTAGTTGAGAAATATTTTATTGAAAACATATCTTAATGCGTGGTTATACTAACTGTGTACAGTATATACCTCCCACCTTCCTGGCTCATAATTACTCCAAATACTCTCAAATATCATGGTTAAAGAGATAGTTATCCGAAAAATCATACATACATTCTACCTCGGTGGAGTCAAAATTATGAAATCTATTTTGTCTTACTGGTAAAGAGTATGTCATAAAGAGTATGTCCTGAGCTTTCCATGGTTTTTCTAGTGCTACTGCTTATTGCTAAACTGATTATATAATTCACTAATAAGGCAAAGCCGATGGCTCGGTTGGTGCAAGGTCTCGGGACTGGCGTGTGTGTCGATGATTCATCAGTTTTTGCCGATTTTTCGTAATTAACCAGGCAACTCTCTTCTTAATCAATGAAATGGGAAAAACTTTTGCCTCGCGTTTAAAAAAACAGATTGAGACAGTATAGAAAGATGAGCTTTTATATTTTGTAGTCTCCATGTTCACTGAAAAAAGTACGAAAGAAACTACAGAACAGTCTAGGCACTTTTCACTTACCGGCATTGGTTGGAAAAGCTTCTTTCGCTGGCATTAACTGTTTCATATCAAGGAAAATATATGTTATACACTTAATACTCATCTTTGTAAGAAAAATCTAATACCATTAAAGACCCAGAAACACTAAGACTATATATTCGTCTGAGAAAAAAAACAGTACCGAGAAACATGTTGCTGGTAGTCTTTGAGTTGTTGGATATTGTTGTCTACGAGTCCATCTGAAAAGCCTAGTCTGCAACTCTTTGTTTGATCTTTACAAATCCATGTGATTCCACTGTGATTCAGAGGGTAAATGAAGTCAATATACATACCAGATGTTACACTTCATAATCCTTCATTTCAGCTAAACATGTATCATGCTGAACCAAGAAATAATCATCCACCGGACAATGAACAATGACATGCCTCTTTGCGGCAGTAACCCAACTCAGAAGAAATGCATTGACAACATGATGACCATATGCTTTGCAGTGTGTTCTGCTCTCAGCCTCTTATTAACATCATATAGAACTTGTCCACAAATGTTTCATCCTATATAATTTTAACCATTTCCTACGGATTACTTGTCATTTGGTTCATGCCAATTCTCGTTGTTGGAAGGAAACATTCGTTTTATGTACCGCAAGCACCACCCAAGCTTTTGTGCCTGATTACTTCATCAAGCATCCACTGAGATCATGTAATCCTCACCTGCCCTTGCCAGATGCGACTCATGCGAGTCCTTAAGTGTTGAAAACAGTCCTATTCTCCATGTTGACTAAGCTACACCCCTTTCCCTTCTTTACTTCCTGGGACACCATCCGTCTTCTCACCTCCTTTGCCTCTTCGAGTCTTCCATGCGATGCATAGATGTTAGCGAGCAGGACATAGTTCCCGGCTTTACCTGGTTCAATCTCAAACAGGTTCTCAGCAACCTCCTTTCCGAGTTCAATGTCCCCACAATTCCAGCAAGCTGAAAGAAGAGCTCCTAGGACCGAAGCGTCCGGCTTAACTGGCATCTCATCAATGAATTGCTTCGCCTCGGCAAGAAGGCCAGCTCGCCCGAACATGTCGACCATGCAACCATAGTGTTCTCTACTAGGTGTGAGCTTATAAACCTTAGTCATCAAACTGAAGTACTTGCGCCCTTGCTCAACAAGTCCGCTATGGCTGCAAGAAGAGAGAACACTGACAAATGTGACGTGGTCCGGCATAATGCCCTTCTTCAGCAATGTCTCGAACAGACTGATAGCCTGGCCTACCTGTCCGTGCTGCTGAAATGCAGTGATCATGGCGGTCCATGACATTATAGACAAGTGGCTTTCTGCTACCTCGAACACTCTACGAGCCTCATCCAGATGGCCAGACTTGGAATACATGGTGATGAGCGAACTAGCAACTACCTGGCTGACCTGAAACCCTGTCTTTACGACAGAGGCATGTAAGCTCACTCCGAAAGCCCATGCTGCCAGGCACGCTGCAGCTTGCAATACAGTAGCAAATGACACATCATCAGGCAAGACCGCACCCCTGACCATGGAAGCTTTCTCGATGCGATTCTCATGGATGCAACCAAGAATGGCGATGTTCCAAGTGAAGACATCCCTGCAATCCGCAGCATCAAACAGAGCCAACGCTTCTTGGGAGTAGGTGCATTTCGTGTACATGTCAAGAAGAGCGTTGGTGACACACACGTGAGTCATATCCAAGCCCACCTTGACGATGCACGCATGCACCTGCTGACCAAAGTTGGCAGCCTGGCCCCGGAGCAGGCGCTGAGTGTGCTCGACATGGTCACCTGGTCCAGTTGCAGTACATTTTGCCCCAGCTGTGAAGCCAACTCCCTGAACACCCGTAGCGCCTCGAGATACATTCGATTCCTGGTGTATCCCACGAGGAGCGCGTTCCATGACGCCACATTCCGGCGCGGCATTTCGTCGAACACCTTGCTGGCCGACGACATGTCTCCGGCCTTGGCGTACGCGTGCACCAACCCGGTGTACACGAAGACGTCGGCAAGCGATGCGATCTTGGCGGCGCACGCGTGCACCTGGCAGCCGTGGACGGGCGTGAGCCCCGCGCAGGCGGCGAGGACGGCGGAGATGACGTGGGGGTTGGGGCGCAGAGCACGGCGGGAGGAGGACAAGAGCTCGCGGGAGAAGATGGAGAAGGCGAGGGCGGGGTGGGGGCGCGCGAGCCGGGAGATGAGAGATGTGTAGCTGCGTAGGTTGGTGAAGGCACGGAGCGCGGCGTCGAGACGGCCGGTGGCGGCGTAGAGGGAGGCGAGCTGCGTGAGGAGGACCGGGTGACAGAGGCGGCCGGACACGAGTAGGCGGGGTGGAGCTGCGCTAAGTGCGCAGGGCTGGCTGGCCGGCGCGCCTCGCCGCCTCGGCCAGAAAGCTCGTCGGCGTGTGGACGCTGGTCATGGTCATGTAACATATAGGCGACGATGATGCTTCAACTGCTGGCGCGGCTCGTAGGGCGTGATTAGTACTCGTGAATACGGAGTATTTCGCAATTAGTTAGCACCCGCACCCATTGTGATAACCCACTTGTTCAAAAAATTCGAAATAAATCATGTACATAGATTATTTTGTATTTTGTACACTCACAAATTTTTATAAAAAATAAGACCATATGTAACCTGTGAAAAAAAAAACCTAAGTGAATAGTATCATGTGATATTCACACTTAATTTATCTTTTTTGCAGAGGTCACACACAGTCATATTTTTCAATGAAAATATGGGTGAAGAAGACACAATATAAACTATGTCCATGATTTATTTCACATTTTTTGAAAAAACTAAAGTGGGGCATCTGACAATGAGATGTGGGCGCAACTTGCGCCCGCACCCCATTGTCGGATGACCCACTTTGGATTTTCAAAAAATTCCCTTGTACACTCACAAATTTTCATAAAAAATATGACCATATGTGACATGTGCAAAAAAGGCAATGAGGTGCAGCGCAACTAGTTGTAAATTATAGTTTTCGCTCCCACGCAACCTAGTCTGCCTCTTGAGCTGAAAAAATCGGTTATTTGCATGTCTGTATGTCCCACACAAACCTGTCGACCCTTAGAGATGGAGAGTTGTCTCCCAATTTGCAAAAGTCGTCGGCCGATGTACGAGGTTCTGCGGCTATGAACATGGCATAAACTCGCGCACTGCGGTGAAAAGGGGCCACGGAATTCGGTTGCCTCCCACGAAAACCATCATCTTATTAACACTCTCCACCTCCCAATAATAGATCACTATTTTCCCCAATCATTTTTTATCCGGTCGGTGAGCAGATAAGCGGTGCTGCCGGTGCACTCATCACCGGTCGGTGGCGGCAGCAAGTCTGTTAACTCTTCTGATCGAGTTGTCCTCTAATTTGTTCTCCAGTTGTACCGATGGATAGATGTAGGTAACCAAACCTCAAACTTGGTAGCGTAGATCTACATATGGACAGAACTTGTGATGCTATGCTATTGGATGTGTGCTTGATTGCTTAGTTTTAGATTGTTATAGATCATAGCTGAACATGAGCATGAATTTTGAAATTGAGCTTGCTCTAGAACACAGTTGAGCATGAATTAATTAGCTTAACCTTGTTGTGTATCAAGTTTGAACATCGACTTATTGTAGCTCTTATTGTACCAGATGTGGTACGTTTTGCTTGGGGGTGTTTACATTGATCAGTTAAGCGTAAGAAATCTAGTAATCGCACGACAACGCTAGTCAGGCTATGGTGAGCGCTGGGAACTCTCATATCCCTTCCTATATATGTGGACGACCTCAACCCTTACTTAAAAATTATGTGGGTAATTCTGTGCCGCTTGCACTATAAAAGTGACAACAAAGATTGTCAACGCACAAAAGGCCCAGATGAAGGGAACGATGAAATGGATTATTTTTATGTCCACCTTCGTCTTATACAAGATGTGTGAGCTGATCAAGAGCGGAGTGAGAAACTGAGAACTGAAAAGGGCTTCAAAAAAAGTCCATCTGATTGTGGTGTTTGTGCACTGTGGGGGCTTGGGGCCGGGTGACGTCAACTACAATCACCTACGAAGGTGGAGTCTCGGATAGCTCCACGTGAGCACCCTTAGATATCTCAGCGGAGCACAATGGTGTGATGGAACATTCACCATCGTGGTTGCGAATGAGCACTACCAGGGTCACATCATGGATAGCTCACGGTTCTCCCTCTTTTTATCACTTTGATCATCACTATCAATCACGGTTAACACACTGTATTCCAATCTTAGGATCACGCCAAGAACGTTGAGTGCCTCAACACACTCATTCCTGAACTACACTCAGATGCAGATCATTTCCTCCTTTCGGTATGGCCACCGAATAGTTTGCCATGAGCTCAAGTGAGCCTCTCGGTTGCTATGAAGACACACAGGAGTCCAAGACCATCGTCCTTGATGGTCCTGGCAAGCCTACTTATGCTCCGGCCCATACTGCAGGTAAGAGGAAGAAGGTATATCCCTTGGTGATTATGAAATCCAAGCCTTTACCAGCCATGTTGAATGTGCATTCTTCTTTATCCGGCGGTTTCTTTTGGAAAGAGCACAAGCCTGAGGTTAAGGCCGAGAACACCGAAGAAAAGTACTCAACTAGCAACAAACAAGGTAAGCGTAATTCATATTTGATCATCTCTAAGTCCTATATATTTTTTAACTTACTTTGAGTTCCCCAGTATAATTGCATACGATTCAACTGTCGTATCGGTAGATAGTAATGACCTGCTCTTTTAACCTATATAACGTGATACATTGCTCCTATCCTGATTAGGTTTTGGTTGTGCGTAAGTTAGAGCCCCTTTATCTGTCAGTTATGTTTAGCTAAGTTTAGCATTGTGTGACATGATCCATCAGATTGATGAATAAGAAATGTTGATAAACTTGGTATGATCAAGGTTGTGTGTAAACATGCTTAAAGGGTTAGATGAGAGGGCACACTGGAAATGTGGTGGCTTGTCTCATTTTTGCTGCTCATACGGCCCGATTTCTCGTATCTTTATCCAAAACTGATGGTACAACCATACTTGGGCATATGGGCCATTCTCGACTCACTAACTTGCGTAAGCCTGTCCATGGGTCACATAATTCGGGTTCCCCTTTGGCGTATGCATCGGTGTGGAAAACACTTGTGAAAAGGGCCATTGCATTCATGGATCTAGCCGAGGTAGGTGAGGTGGATCCTATAGTAACTTGACGACCTACACACAACAAATTGCGTCGGAGGACGCCGAATCGTGGTAGCGGAAGGACGCAAGGTAAAGGTCGTAATGGATCGCCCCTCTACTAGTACTAAAGAAAGGGTAGTAAGAGCATCTCCACTTCTTGGTTCTGGAGAAGGGTAACGTCGTCCCTCCCGTATCCTTGGTTCCTGTCACTTCCGCCTCGACGACGTCGCGCTATGCATCCCGCTCTGATGATGGGTAGCCGGGCGGACTTGCTGGATGGTTACCGGAGGAGTGGAAAATGTCCCCCTGCGGAGTGGTAAAAGAACTAGGTGGAGCCGCTGGAGCTCCAACTTTTCGTGTGGTGTAGGGGAGCAATCGCTGCCTTGTTCCATGTGAACCTTACCGTGGTTCATGTGGCCTTCGACTTCTTAACACGGTGCTTGAGCCCTCTGAAGGAGAGGCTTGATCCGGCCTGGGTTCACGACCTAGGAGATGACCCAACCACCGACCATGATGGCAACTCTCTTTTTTTCTTGAGCAATATTTTGTCTTTTAAGATGATGAATCGTGATATCGGTTTCCTTCCTGTGTAGAGCTCTTGCTCGAAGGACTGTTGGAGCACCGACTGAATGCCATGTTCCTGCTTGCCACCCCCTCCCCATGGATGAATGAGCTCCTCCCTCTCTATGTCGCGTACCAATAGCCCAGTAAGAAGAGGCTGTCGCGGTAAGGATCTTTTTCAGAATTATTTCTGATTTTGATGAGCTCTGATGGTGTCTCGACCTGTCCAATATTTCGTCCCGTGCTACCAAGTCGGCCTCGACCCATTGCGATGGATAAAATCTTGTGCGCCGCCACGTAGGAAAACCGACAGTCAAGCCAGCCCTGTCATAGAGACAACGGCTGATCAGCTTAATTAATTGCGGCAGCCCACCGGCTAGCCCTGTCATAGAGACAGCCGTCGTCCTCATCGTGCACGGTGCCCACACTGGCGAGCCCCTACCTCACCCCCAAGCCGAAGGTCAAGGCCGAGCCGCGCACTCCACTGAGGAGACGCTAGGGCGGCATAGTTGTTGGAGATATGCCCTACATGCAATTAATAAAGATATTTTATTTGTCATATCTCAATTGTTCGTAATAAGTTTTGTACCATGCTATAACTGTATTAAGCGAAAACATTAATGCACGTGTGGTATGTAAACAATCAGGTCCCTAGTAGCCTCTTAACTAGTCCATTGGGCAACCGATGATCAAGGTTTCCTGATCATGGACATTTATGTCAATTGACAATGGAGTCATGTCATTAGGTGAATGATGATGGACACACACCCAAGATATATAGAAACGTAGTGTTCATACCTTTGACCATGAGATCGTATTTAATCGCTGCTTCTGGAAGGTTCTTTGATTGCATCAAACGTGATGTCTTATCTAGCGTGACAATAAAGGTGTCCCTTTCGGGTATCCGAAGGAAGTGGTCGAGGCGAATGATCAAGAGCGAGATTTTCCAATCCACATAGCAGGATAGATACTCTGGGCCTACTCGGTGAGATTACATCAATAAACTTGCAAGCATGTGACTAGGTCACGGGGATGTAATATCGCAGACGAGTAAAGATAGAATTGTCAAGTGATGAGATCAAGCTTGGTAGTCATGATACCGGAGAAAAAGTCTCAGATAATCTAAGTATCGCCAGGCAAAAGTTTGAAACTGGACGTCTAAGGTTTAAACGATAAAAAGATATTCGTGGACGTACAGGGGCTATCACGGCAGTCCAACCACCGCTGATAGTCATTGATCGAAGAACGTGTCTCGATCATGTCTGGAGTGATCCCGAACCGTAGGGTGGCACACTTAAGGGTAGGCGATGGTTTTTATAAAGATTGGATATAAGGATAAACTTCAAGAGAACACCGGAAGTGTTCCGGGGAATGTTCGATGATGATCGGAGGGCAACGGAATAAGTTTCGGAGCTCAAATAAATTAAATAATATGTATTTAATATTTAATTAGTGTAATTAATGATTAAATATATTTTTTATTTATTTAATTTCGAATTTTAAAGGCATTTCCACCTAGATGGGCCTTAGAGCCCCATTAGAGGAAAAACCCCAAAGGAAAAAAAGGGAGGGGATGGCCGGCTTGGCTAGGCCGAATGGTGCCCACCAGGGTCGGCGCACCCCCCATGGCCGGTGCAGCCATGTGGGACTATAGCCAGCGGGGTGGGCAGCCCTCCTCCTCCTTTATATAGGGGTGCACCCTTTGCCTAGAATTCATCCATATCCTTCTTCTCTCCTACCTTGAGCGTGGTTCCGTTTCTGGAGCTGCGTACGAGGAGAGAAGTTTTTCCACCATACGCACACTGCCGTGCTGCTGGATCCAAGACCGGAGGTCGTCGTCTGCACCGTACGTGTGTAGAGCTACGAGGTGCTACACGTGTGGCACTGGAAGTACGTCTTCTTCCTCTACACAACCTTGAGGTCGGCGTCGTCGGCTTCATCAACAACGCTTGTGCGGGAGCGTAATCCCCGCTTTCGGTCTACAAGGGTATGTACACCGATCTCCTCCGTCATAGTATATCTGCATAGTAATAAATTCTGACTAGTTTAAGTTTATCGTTGGTAGGAATTTTTCTTTCTGCCTACGATCCCCTCTAGTGGTATCAGAGCCGATCTATGCGTAGATATAGTTGTGCGGTTTTTATAACTCATGTTTATGAGGACATCGTTCTAATAGTTGTTACCCTCTCACGTGCACTTGGTTTTGTTGTCGGCATTGAGTTGATGAAGCGGCCCGGACCGACTTTACGCGTACGCTTACGCGAGACTGGTTCCACACCTGACATACGGTTTGCGCTCGAAAGGGATAAAAAAACATACAACTGTCGGATCGTTGTTGTGGTTGTAGGTTCATATGTAAGAAGCGGTTCTATTTACGAAAACCCTAAAAGCCACGTAAAACATGCAAAAGATAAAGTAGAAATCGTCTAACTTTATTTTGCGGGGGCAATATGATATGGTCGAGATAAGTTTAGTAAATTGTTTATAAACTGTGGGCGCGAAGGAGACAATCGGCGCAAGGACCATATCATGTCGCATTACATTTGATGTTTTTTAGTGCATCTTATATTGTGTATATATATATATGTAAATGTTTTATATATATAGTAGTTACACAGCAGTAGTAATATAAGATGATCCCTCTAAAAATACCATATAGTGTTCTCCCTTTTAACGTGCACCACCGAAAGTTCTTCGATACGAGGCAGGCCGTGATGATCGGGTGTCAGACGTATCTGCGTTCGCATACCGTTGGTGTAAGCCACGTTGCACAAGCAATACGCTAGAGGTTATGTTGGCGAGCCTAGCATGTACAGACATGGCATCGGACACACAGTGACCGAAAGGTTAAGCACGAGTCACATAGTTGTCGTGATTGTCATAAGCGATGTCTACTTTTGAAGTTGTGCTATCGCCCTTGACGATCGGGGGTAGTATGATGGATTAAGATCGTATAATCACTAAAACGATGCGACGGATTTCGTTTTGAGTGGGAGTTCTGGTAGTTTTATTTTCAAACTTGAACTCATATTTTATTATGAACAAAGTCTTAAGTTTTTGCAAATTGCATTGTAGATGTCTCGCCCCACCTTTAACCTAGGCATGTTCCTTGAGAAAGAAAATCTTAAGACCAAAGGGTCGAACTTCATGTCCTGGTTCCGCAACCTGAAGATCCTCCTCAATTCCCATAAGGTGGCCTACGTTCTTGAGGCCGCCATAGGTGATCAGCCCGCAGACACCGCCTCCAAGGACGAGAAGAACGTCTATCAGTCGAAGGTGGAGTTTTCCGCTTTTGTCCAGAGTGGCATGCTCTTTGCCATGGAGGCTGACCTACAGAAGCATTTTGAGAAGAAGAGTGCTTATGAGATAATCACTGAACTCATGATTGTTTTTGGACCACAAGTCAAGGCTGAGAGGTATGAAGCTGCCAAGTTGTTCTTCTCATCCCAGATGCAAGAGTACGGCAACATAAGTGAGCACTTGGCCAAAATGTCTGGCTGCGTCTAGCTCTTGAGTGATCTGGGATATGGGATTCCAGATGAGCTGGTTATAGATAGGGTGTTGCTGTCGCTGCTGTTGACACACGAACACGTCACGTGTACCCACGGCGCCGAGGGAGATGCTCCGCAACTCACTCCGCGGGAGGCTCGCCGAAAGCGCGATACGCAAGACAATCCGGCGGGTGCTTTTGTAGAACCGAAACCCCGCTCGCCCGGGAGGGACCCCGTTAGGGCTCGCGGCAGCTATGGGTTGCCCTAGGTTGGTCTGACCGACCCTAGATCCTCGTGGATTCGCAGCTTCCAATATTGAAGACCGACGAAGAACGAGAAGAAAGATACAAGGGAGAGGGATAAAAAGTAGATGAACACGAAAAATTAGTAAATGTGTTTGTTCGATTGGTGTTGGATCAATCGGCCGTCACCTCTCACGTATATAAGAGGCGGCCGGACTTCCCGTGCAAGGTTTGAATTCACGTCCAAAACCCTAATCTGGGTCGAATTCGGATGGACTGGACCGAACCTTCCAAAACTGTTCGGTTTGCATCTTGCGAGTCGTTTTTGAGGCAGTAAACGACCCGGATCGAAATCTTGTAAAAAGAGAAGTTGTTCGCCTCGAAAAGGCGAAGAACTTTTATGTTATACGTTTTTCCATTTGACTTCATCTAGACCCTGTAAATTCAGTCCAGAGAAATTCAACTCTTGTTTAGCCTTTTCGAATTGCGCTCACCCGAGGGCAGAGGGTGTCTATGGTAGGGCGACCCGCCTATGCTCAGCGCCCCTGCCTGCTCGCCTGAGGACAGAGCATGTCTATGGTTATGTGTCCACAGTATTTTGGCTCCACAAGTTGCATATGACCTCGGATTGAGATGATCCAAAAACTAAAATTGGTTGTCTCGATGATACGCAAAACCTTCGTTCACATTATATTTTCATCTGAGCTCATCTTGGTGGCACCTCTTTGTAAGCCAAAATTGGTCGTCAACACATGCCCCCCCCTGTTTTTTGGTAAAGCTTGCGTGCCAAAACATAACTTGCACCATTATGCTACTAAGGACGATGCCAACACTCCATCGGCTATGTGTTCTCAGGGCGATAATACTTTATTGTACGCTCGGGTTGTACGTCACCTGAAGTTTTGACTTGGATCCTGCAGATAAGAAAAACATTTTTTTTCTAACCGTCCATCCGGCTTGCACTAGATTCTTTGTTAGTGGCCGACTTAATAATCAAGTCGTCCTTACTACTATTGGCAAAACTGAGCACCTACTTCCTGGAAGGAGATAAAACCATGAAGAGTACTTCTAGCCAGATGTCGGCTTTGTCAACACAATGCATTCTTAGGGCGATGTGCAAATATCGGCCGTGCGTCCTTATCTTGAAGGACCTAGAGAACCCGTCCACTAAAGTGTGAATAACCGAAATAGATTAGAAGTTTCGGCTAGAGATAAATTGTGAGGTGCTAGCTTTGATGATATAGTAGAAGAACATGGATGACGTGCCGCCTGAGGTCTCCTATAGTGAGGTGAAGATCGCGGCTTCGCCTGCCGACTTCTTGCTTATCCTCCTTTACCCCTGCCGGTTTTGCAACAGAAGCTGGTGCACCGTTCTTTATTTGAGGTCTTCTTTTAGAACCCATGCCATGTTCAACTTCTCCAACTCTTCGGCTCTGAACCGCTTCACCTGCCACTCTTGCCAATGTGATAAGCCGAGTGGGTATCCCGGCTGTGATTTTACTTTATGCATTGGCAGTTCTTTCTTGGCTTTGGGCACTTCCGGCTTGACCTGTCCAGACTCGATGACTGGGTCCTTGAAAGTTACTCGCTTCACTTCCTTGCCCTTTGTAGCCAACATCATTTTAGCTGGTTACTTGGAATCGGGTCTGAAACAACATCTTTGCAGCCATCTCTTTTTACTATGTATACTTGCTTGACCACCTCCTTCTTCCTCCATGAGCTCCTGGCCGACCCTTGATTGAGCCGGTCTTTGACATGTGGTTGTCGTGTTGATTCTCTCGAAGCTGCATAAACTTGGCGAGGTGATTTAGCATAAGACTGATGGTGTGCCCGTGAATCATACATGTCCCGTGATTGATATGAATATAAGCCAACATGGGAAGGCATGGATGACTTCGGCATTGGCGGCCCAAAAGAAGTTCGCGGAGTCGGCACATTGGGCTTCTTCTTTTGCCAATCACTATTATCAGATTTACGCCCTGGGGGTGACTTCGATGCCTTTGCTTCAGCTGGCCGATAAGCACGTTTTGCTTCTCTCATTTTCTGATACTTCTCCAATAATTGAGCGAAGGTAACTTTAGATTTCCTCCTTCGGTGCTTATCGCTGCCTTTGTCCCTTCTATCATTGCAGGCATCAGTATTTGGATTTTCTTGTTGCCCCCAGTGTTAGGCGTTCTCTTTGCAGCTTGGATGAAACGTATGTCCTCGGGATTTCCGGCTTGAATAATTTCTCTATTTGACGAATCAATCCCATCACCTACAGTGTGTACCCGTTCGTCTTCGGATGAGCCGGCTTGAGGCAGCCGAGTCAACACTTGATCGCCGTCAAGATTAATGTCAATAGGATGGCTATCAGCATGTGCTTCAACAAATTCCAATTGTCCTTCTAAGGCCGATTGTGCTTCATAAAACACGTCGCAGTCTTTGTTATTCTGCAGAAACGAATTCTACATTCGCTCTTGTCTTGACGGCTGGACCTGGTGATCTTCTATTATGATTGGGTTAACCGGCGATGTACCGGTAAATGACATTGGCCCTTTTGAAATATGCTACACGTTTTCCCTTCCAATCATCAAATTCATATGCGTCGGTAGAAGAGGAAGGCACATGTGCTCCTGTTAAATTTTCACATTTTTGAATGTGAACACTGTGAAAGTGCGAAGCCGAATTATGTGTCTCACTAGTTCCACATGATGCTGAAACATTAGTAACATAAGGTGCCGATTGAGTAATCATATAAGGCGCAGTATATGTCGGTTGGGAGTAACCGGCCAAGTCGCTGGTACCAGCAGAGTCGATTCCCCCATCCATCGGCCTGTCTGGGGACGACCCCGCATATTGCGAGTCGGCAGCCGATGGATAAAACTGTGAGACATCCTCTTGCCGGTGAGGTGTCTCATACTGATCTATCGAATAACCCACGTTACTCATCGGCCTAAGATATGGGGCAGCCGATGCATGAGAATTCGAATATATATGTTATGCGTTGCTAATATTATAAGGATTTGAAGCATAGAGATTATTTTGCATTGGCTTTTGCGCATAGTGTAAACTAGGGTTAGCCGATACAATACTCATATCAAAAGATCTACTAACGTCAACATAAGAGTAATTTGCATCTACACAAGGAGATCATGAATTCATATTACCGATGTAGATTGTAGTTTCTTGATGCGCTCCTTGTAGCGAGAACGGGCTGGAAACCGTTCGCTTCGTCCCCAGCGGAGTCGTCAAAAAGTGTGTTGACACACGAACACGTCACGTGTACCCGCGGCGCCGAGGGAGATGCTCCGCAGCTCACTCCGCGGGAGGCTCGCCGGAAGCGCGATACGCAAGACAATCCGGCGGGCGCTTTTGTAGACCCGAAACCCCGCTCGCCCGGGAGGGACCCCATCAGGGCTCGCGACGGCTATGGGTTTCTCTAGGTCGGTCTGACCGCCCCTAGAGCCTCGTGGATTCGCAACCTCCAATATTGAAAAACGAGAAGAAAGATAAAAGGGAGAGGGATAAAAATTAGATGAACACGAAAAAGTAGTAGATGTGTTTGTTCGATTGGTGTTGGATCAATCGGCCATCGCCTCTCACGTATATAAGAGGCGGCTGGACTTCCCGTGCAAGAAAAGGTTTGGATTCACGTCCAAAACCCTAATCTGGGTCGAATTCGGATGGACTGGACCGAACCTTCCAAAAATATTCGGTCTGCACCTTGCGGGTCATTTTTGAGGCAGTAAACGACTCCGGATCGAAATCTTGTAAAAAGAGAAGTTGTTCGACTCGAAAAGACGAAGAACTTTCGTGTTATGTGTTTTTTCATTTGACTTCATATAAACCCTTTAAATTTAGTCGAGAGCAATTCGACTCGTTTTTAGCCTTTCCGAATTGCGCTCACCCGAGGACCGAGTGTGTCTATGGTAGGGCGACCCGCCTATGCTCAGCGCCCCTGCTCGCCCGAGGACAGAGCATGTCTATGGTTATGTGTCCACAGTATTTTGGCTCCACAAGTTGCATATGACCTCGGATTGAGATGATCCAAAAACCAAAATTGGTTGTCTCGATGACACGCAAAACCTTCGTTCACATTATATTTTCATCTGAGCTCATCTTGGTGGCACCTCTTTGTAAGCCAAAATTGGTCGTCAACAGCTGCCCCTAGCTATAAGGACGCTATCATGAACTACTTCAAGCTAGGGACGTCAAAATCCTTATCTGAAGTACTGTTGATGCTCGAAGTGGCCGAGTTGGAAATCAAGATGGAAAAGATGGTGTTGACCGTCAAACCAAAAGCAAGCAACTGCTTCTTCTGCGGAGAGCGATCACTGGAAAAACAACTGCCCAAGTACCTAGCAAAGAAAGGCAAGATTGCCATCAAAGAGAAAGGTATATTTGATATACATGTTATAGATGTTTACCTTACTAGCGCCCGGAGTAATGCTTGGGTATTTGATACCGGTTCTGTTGCTCATTTTGTAACTCTCAGGTGGAGTTGCGGAATAAACGGCGCTGGCAAAGGATGAGGTGACGATGCGCATCGGCAATGGATCAAAAGTTGACGTGGTGGCTGTCGGCACACTCCCTCTACATCTACCATCGGGATTAGTTTTGGTTTTGAATAATGTTATTTTGTACCAGTTTGAGTGTAAACATTATCAGTGGTCTTGCTGTTACAAGACAATTATTCGTTTAAATCAGTATCAAATGTTGTACTATTTCAATGAATGACATCTTTTATGTTAATGCTCCTGAGAGTAATGGTTTATTCTTGTTGAATCTCGATAGTAGTACTCACATCCATAACGTAGATGCCAAGAGGATTAGACTTAGTAATGATACCGCCATGTATATGTGCATTGCCGTCTCGGTCATATTGGTATAAAGCGCATGAAGAAACTCCATTCTGATGGACTTTTGGAGTCACTAGATTTTGGATCTCTTGACACTTGCGAACCATGCCTTATGGGCAAAATGACCAAGACACCGTTCACCGGATTTATGGAACGGGCGTCGGACTTATTGGGAGTTATACTACATATGTGTGCGGTCCAATGAGCGTGTCGACACGCAATGGTTATCGTTATTTGTAACCTTCACTGATGATTTAGTAGATATGGGTATATCTATTTAATGAAAACAAGTCTGAAACTTTGAAAAGTTCAAAGAATTTCAGAGTGAGGTTGAAAATCAACTCAACAAGAAAATCAAGCACCTTCGATCCGATCGTGGTGGTGAATATTTGAGTTTTGAGTTTGGCACACATCTGAAGGCCTGTGGCATCGTACCACAGCTTACGCCTGGGACACCGCAACACAACGGTGTGTCCGAGCGACGTAATCGTACCCTATTGATAGCGTGCGGTCTATGATGTCTCTTACCGACTTGCCCGTATCGTTTTGGGGATATGCGTTAGAAACAGCCGCATTCATTTTAAATAGGGCTCCATCCAAATCCGTAGCAACGACACCGTATGAGATATGGCATGGCAAGAAACCTAAGTTGTCGTTCCTGAAGGTTTGGGGTTGTGAGGCGTACGTTAAGAAACTACAGCCCGACAAACTCGAACCGAAATCGGAGAAGGTCATCTTTGTAGGATATCCGCGGGAAACCATAGGATACACCTTCTATAACCAGCCGAGGGCAAAACGTTTGTCGCAAAGAACGGCACCTTTCTCGAGAAGGAGTTTCTCGCTAAAGGAGTAAGTGGGAGGAAAATAGACCTCGACGAGATAGTTGATCCTGAACTCGAAATTCCGAGTGGCGCAACGGAAACAGTTCCTGAACCGTCCTCCATAACAGATGGAGTGGGAGAAAATGTCGAGGAAGCTATTATACCTCGTAGGTCTGGAAGAACCCGTGCCCTCCTGAGTGGTACGGTAATCTTGTTTGCACCGTCATGTTAATTGAACAAGACGAACCTACGAGTTACAAAGAGGCGATGGAAGGACCCGAGTCCGAGAAATGGCTTAAGGCCATGAAATCCGAAATAGGATCCATGTATGACAACAAAGTATGGACTTTGATGGAGATTCCGAAGGGCGCAAGGCCGTCGAGAATAAATGGATCTTTAAGAAAAAGACTGATGCTGACGGTAACGTGACCGTCTATAAAGCTCGACTTGTCGCAAAAGGTTTCCGACAAATTCATGGAATTGACTACGATGAAACGTTTTCACCGGTAGCGATGCTAAGTCTATTCGGGTTTTGCTAGCAGTAGCTGCATATCATGATTATGAGATATGGCAGATGGATGTCAAAACAGCGTTCCTAAATGGAAACATTGAGAAGAGTTGTATATGGTACAACCGGAAGGTTTTGTCGATCCAAGAATGCTGGCAAGGTATGCAAGCTTAGCGTTCCATTTATGGACTGAAGCAAGCATCTCGGAGCTGGAATCTTCGCTTTGATGAGGTGATCAAAGGTTTTGGATTTGTCCAAAATGCGGAAGAGACCTGCATTTATAATAAAATGAGTGGGAGCTCAGTTGCATTCCTAGTTCTATATGTGGATGATATATTACTAATTGGGATATGTGGAACTTCTGAAAGCGTGAAGGAATATTTAAACAGTAAATTTTCGATGAAGGACTTAGGAGAAGCTGCATACGTATTAGGCATTAAAATCTATCGTGATAGATCAAGGCGCCTATTAGCGTTAAGTCAAAGTACTTACCTTGATAAGATATTGAAGAAGTTCGATATGGATAAGGCAAAGAAAGGTTTTCTGCCGGTTATCAAGGGTAAAGCATTGAGCCTGGCTCAGTGTCCAGTGACGGCTCATGATAAGGCTGCCGTGGATGGCACTCGATATGCTTCAGCCATAGGATCGATCATGTATGCCGATGTAGCATTGGCTCTTAGTTTGACGAGCCGATTCCAAAGTAATCCTGGCAAGGATCATTGGATAGCTGTTAAGAACATTCTGAAATATCTTAAGCGAACCAAGAAATGTTTCTGGTTTATGGAGGCTGTGAAGAGGAACTTGGCGTAACAGGTTACGTTGATGCAAGTTTTAGCACAGATCCAGATGACTCGAAATCTCAGACAGGATATGTGTTTAAGGTGAACGGAGGCGCTGTGAGCTGGAGAAGTGGGAAGCAACCCATAGTAGCCCAATCTACAATGGAATCGGAGTATATTGTTGCTTCGGAAGCAGCGAATGAAGTTGTCTGGCTGAGGAAGTTCGTCATCGGCTCGGAGTGTTCCCAAGCGCGCAAGACCCTGTGAACCTCTACTGCGACAACACAGGTGCTATTGCTAACGCGAAGGAACCAAGTCTCACTCAACTGCCAAGCACATTCTCCGACGCTTCCATGTGATACGACAGTATGTCAGGAAGGCGATGTGAAGATTTGCAAAATACATACGGATCTGAATGTTGTAGATCCGCTGACGAAACCTCTTCCACGAGACAAGCATGATAAACACCAAGATGCTATAGGTGTTAGCTTTTACCAAGTTGTAAACTAGATTAAATTGTACTCTAGTGCAAGTGGAGACTGTTGGAGATATGCCCTAGAGGCAATTAATAAAGATATTTTATTTGTCATATCTCAATTGTTCGTAATAAGTTTTGTACCATGCTATAACTGTATTAAGCGGAAACATTAATGCACGTGTGGTATGTAAACAACCAGGTCCCTAGTAGCCTCTTAACTAGTCCATTGGGCAACCGATGATCAAGGTTTCCTGATCATGGAGATTTATGTCAATTGACAATGGAGTCATGTCATTAGGTGAATGATGTGATCGACACACACCCAAGATATATAGAAACATAGTGTTTATACCTTTGACCATGAGATCGTATTTAATCGCTGCTTCTGGAAGGTGCTTTGATTGCATCAAACATCATGTCTTATCTAGCGTGACAATAAAGGTGTCCCTTTCGGGTATCCGAAGAAGTGGTCGAGGCGAATGATCAAGAGCGGGATTTGCCAATCCACATAGCAGGATAGATACTCTGGGCCCACTCGGTGAGATTACATCAATAAGCTTGCAAGCATGTGACTAGGTCACGGGGATGTAATATCGCAAACGAGTAAAGATAGAATTGTCAAGTGATGAGATCAAGCTCGGTAATCGTGATACCGGAGAACGAGTCTCAGAAAATCTAAGTATCGCCAGGCAAAGGTTGAAACTGGACGTCTAAGGTTCAAACGATAAAAAGACATTCGTGGACACACAGGGGCTATCACGTCAGTCCAGCCACCGCTGATAGTCATTGATCGGAGAACGTGTCTAATCATGTCTGGAGTGATCCCGAACCGTAGGGCGGCACACTTAAGGGTAGGCGACGGTTTTATAAGGATTGGATATTAGGAGAAACTTCAGGAAAACACCGGAAGTGTTCCGGGGCATGTCCGATGATGATCGGAGGGCAACAGAATAAGTTTTGGAGATCGAATAAATTAAATAATATGTATTTAATATTAATTAGTGTAATTAATGATTAAATATATATTTTTTATTTAATTTCGAATTTTAAAGCATTTCCACCTAGATGGGCCTTGGAAAACCCCAAAGGAAAAAAATGGGGAGGGGCTGGCCGGCCTGGCTGGGCCGAATGGGGCCTACCAGGGCCGCGCACCCCCCATGGCCGGCGCAGCCATGTGGGAATAGTCCCACATGGCTTAGCCAGCGGGGTGGGCAGCCCTCCTCCTCCTTTATATAGGGGTGCACCCTTTGCCTAGAATTCATCCATCTCCTTCTTCTTCTCTCCTATCTTGAGCGTGATTTCGTTTCTGGAGCTGCGTACGAGGAGAGAAGTTTCTTCACCATACGCACACCGCCGTGCTGCTGGATCCAAGTCTTCGCTTCCGCTGCTTCGCTGGATCTGGAGCCCGGAGGTCGTCGTCTGCACCGTACGTGTGTAGAGCTACGAGGTGCTACATGTGTGGCACTGGAAATACGTCTTCTTTCTCTACACGACCTTGAGGTCGGCGTCGTCGGTTTTATCAACAACGCTTGTGCGGGAGCGTAATCCTCGCTTTCGGTCTACAAGGGTATGTACACCGATCTACTCCGTCATAGTATATCTGCATAGTAATAGATTCTGGCTAGTTTAAAGTTATCGTTGTTATGAAATTTTTTGTTTTCTGCCTACGAACCCCTTCAATAGTCATACACGAGCTCGCCATCTCAACCTCGGGGAAGCCGTTCCCTGCGTCTGCCAGAAAAGAAGGTGAAGTCTGAGCCAACGAAGGTGGACGCCGTGCTCCGGGAACAGGAGGCGCTGCACGACCCAGAGGTCGACCCCGTGAAGTTCCCGGTTTGGAGCCGCGCCCTCGAGGCATCGCGAAACGAGGTTATGGCGCTTCCTTAGGACGCCCAGATGTGGTCTTTGTGTGACCACGCCCAGGCGACCAGATGGCCCTACCTTGATTTCACAGGTAATGACAACGACAGCGAAGGGCCTAGCGGCACATGCGGTTGCGGCGACGACAACGGCGGCAAAGGGCCCAGCGGCACGAGCGGCCAAGTCCGAGGACCGGGAGGACTACATCGCTTTTCAGAATAGTACCTCTAGATTGGGTTTAGGTTTCGTTTTATTTTAATTTCGTTCAAATCTATAAATATTCCAAAAAAGTTTGAATGAAATTCGTTTGAATCAAATATGTTTTTGTTTCAAAAAAAATTAAACATCGGAGGCGTGACTGGGAAGATACGCCCTCATGCATCGATGCCCAACGCTATTGGCCTATTAATTGCCAGACGTTATATTGGGAGTGGGAGTGAAGATGCTCTAAGTAGATATAGACACAACAAGTGTGTGAATAAAACTGTACACCCATGCACGCAGGTTAAACTTTTCGAAAAACCGTGTACACGGAATTGTTTCTTGGTCATAGATAACATTAAGCTAAACCTAAAATTACCAACTAAGAGTATTCAGAGGATTGCTTCATCAGAATGGATCGTGGAGGTGATCCTATGTACTTTCGATCGTTATGGACTCAGAGCTAGAATGGATCGAGGAGGTGATCCTACGTACTTTCGATCGTTATGGACTCAGAGCTAAAGAATTGCACGTTGTAGTACCGTCTCCCGTTTCCGATCAACTTGACTTAGAGCCATGACGAAGAGGCTGGAACCATCATCTTTTTTTTTTGAGGGAAGGAACCATCAAGTTCACCAGAAACCGTCATGTATAGTACAATTAATCGATCGTAGTCGTAGCCTATTCTGAATATTTCCAAAACGCTAACGTCGTCTTCCATCGACCACACGATAGACTGACCACCTAGCAACTTTGAACCGTACATGTTCTTCCGAAGTCTTTTCCTTTCTTTGGACGTACTCTAGGAGTACAAGCCAACAAAGGTCGCAGATACCTACGCATGCATGCAAAAAGTCATGGATACATTAATCAACGAAAGGTCGCCGAGACTTCTGTGTGCGATCGATCGTTATGGGTGTCCCGGCAGCGTATGCATGGCGCTACGTGGACGTCGACACGGCGGACCCGAGGGATCGACCTTCCTCCGGCGGCCCTGATTGTCGCCGTGTGGGGCCCGCGGCGCTACTCTCTCTCACGTCGTGTTCTAGAAACTTTGTGGACAAGACGGATGAAGAAGGGGTAGAGATTTCTTGCACTCGAGTTCCAGTGCTCCTGCCACTTTACAAAATTCGAATAATATATTTACAAGTTTTTAAAAAAATCTGAAAAAAATCTCGATTATGTATCCTATAGACGCGCAAAATTTGATGCGAAATACTTTATATTTCGACCTACACAAAAATGAAAAGTTTAAAGATCTTATTATAGTTCACAATGTATAGTTTCAAATCTGCCCATTTTGTCATTTTTGTGTAGACTATAATATAAAGATTTTTTCTTTGAGATTTTGCACGCTTGAAGTATACATCATGAGAACATGCATGACTCTTTTCATATTTTTTTGAAACTTTTAAATATTTTTTTTAATTTGTTTAAACTAACAAGAGCGCTGAAGCTCGGGTGCAAAAACCACTTTCCGATGAAGAAGCTACTGGTAAACAACTGTTCTGATAATCCCCTCCCACGGTAATACGGTAATGGATTTCGTTTACACTATGGATGGCCCTCCTAGTAGTTTATTTTCTTTGCCAAATTTAAATATTTCGGCAAATGCAAATCGACATGGGTTTGTTCCATAGTTTTCATTTTCAACACATAAAAATTAGTTGTACAAAAATTGAAACAAAATAATTCATGCAATTAAAATAAAATCAAGTTCAAATAGATCTTGGCGGCGTTTCCTTTGAGCGTACACAAATGCTTTGTGTCCAGTGAGTCGACGAGCGTCGGCACGGAAAGGCATATATGCGAGACGGAGGAGGGCCGCCACGATTTCTTTGCCCAGCGAGCGACCATCGCTGGCACGGCCTAGGCGATATGGTGGTGGAGCGGCAGCTAAATGACAGCGCGAGCAGGCGGGGGAAATGAATTAGGATGGGAAAGAGAGGGGGAAAAGGTTTTTGTCTTGTCTATGACAGTGTTGGCCCACTTGTCGGTATCTGACGTGGCGGCGTCCACGGTTTCGTCCGGCGCTACCAAGCAGCTCGACTCACTATGGGACGGGCCGCCATGACAGCGCCCGACGAAATATTGGGCGTAACCCTACATATGAGGGCGCGAGTGAGTGGTTTCACGTCCGATGTGCCCAATGGCCATGCTCTAATCAGGGCCTTGCCTACAATATGACTGGCTGAGACTGCTCATTTCCGTGTCGTTATCTGACCCCTACCAAAATTGACTTCCTTGACCTAACGTCCACTTGGCCCTTCTCTCACGAACATGCAGTCGTGCAGATACCCAATTATTTACAAGTGATTACCGTTCTACCCCTGTCCCTGGCGTGATGCAACGGTTTCACGCAAATCACACGGCCGAACAGGCCATCTCATGCTGACGCAGCGCCCTTCACCCTTCCCATTGGTTCCGCTCAGTCCAAAGTCCAAGTCCTCGCCTTGTCTGCTTAGCTTTGTGCGCCTTTGATATATTCGATAAAGCCCCATCATAGCTTTGCTTTTCAAGCGGTGCAACATTAGTACATGGATTTGAGGCCTAAAAAGCACCACCACCACAGCCGCGACAACGATGAGGACGCCATGAACAACAAACATCTGTCGCTGCGCACCGGGCGGCGGCACGAGGAGGAGGTGAGCTGGCGCCGTGGCGAGATCAAAGAGGTGGATTTCTTCTCTGCCAGCGGCGATACGGGTACCCAATCACGGAAAGTCGACGGCGGCGGCTGCAGGGTGATGCATGGCTGCCACGACGACGACAACGTCCACGTAAGTACGCCGTCGATTGGCACGGCAGACATCCATGAGCTGTCTGAGCGTCCCTCACGGCGTAGCTACAAGTTATTCTGATTGCTCCAAAACTGAGGCGCGCTGGGTTCACTTGTGTGGTGCAGACCGGGTTAGACTTGATGACCACCGCCATCGCCGTGGGCGCCGCTGCCCCGGCTACCGTCGGCGAGGAGCGGACGGGGCTGATGATGGTCGGGACGGAGAAGAACCATACTGTTTGT
The DNA here is from genome assembly GCA_947311845.1 of Poa pratensis. Lineage (NCBI taxonomy): Eukaryota > Viridiplantae > Streptophyta > Magnoliopsida > Poales > Poaceae > Poa > Poa pratensis. The sequence goes on along the minus strand of CAMZMU010000110.1, from coordinate 3,459,096 downwards.
TCCCTTGTGCTTTGCGACATCGATCTTTTCTTGCCCTAACTTTATGTAGTACATGTGATGTTGGTTGAAACGTAGATGTGTCTGTGCCGCGCAGATTGAGGCGGCTGTGGAAGCAGAGCTCCGGCGGGTGTTGAGGAGAACCTGCGGCTTCGTGTATGCTGGAGGAGCTCACCCGGAGTTACGGCGCGCTATACCACCAGTTGCTCCAGGTCACTCATCAGCAGGGGCACCATCATCGCCATCCGGATTTGTTCATGAACAACCAATTACCACCAACTCCAGTGAGTACTTACTCTTTTGTTCTTCAATAGATCTCCCCTTCTGTGCTCCCTTCTGTACACAAGTCAGTTACCTTGACCTTTACACACACACACACGAACAAAAAAAAAAAAACTGGTTTTTTCATTTAATTTTTTCCCTATTGCCAGTTTTTAAATTTTGATCTTACACATGTGTTCTTCCTTTTCTAGTTTTAGATTTGGCATTTGTTCTGCTTTGTAAGAGGTTAACACCTTCGATCATTTGACCGTGTTGGCTTTATTAATTTAAAATCGGGCTTTATAGATTTTATCTACTCCCTCCGTTCGGAAAAGAATGTCTTGACTTTGTCTAAATTTAGATGTATGTACACACTAATACATGTCTACATACATCCAAATTTAGACAAACCAAAGACATCATTTTCCGTACGGAGGGAGTATAAAAAATCTTCCCCATATACTAAAAAATAACGATGTGCCTATATTTGCGCACCACTTATATATACCCTGCATGATCAAGATCCCCGCACTACTGGTCAGTGGCAAACGTGCATGCACGCTCTCAATGTAAGTTCGATCAACAAGTGTTTGGCATCGATCTCACTAATCAATCAACATCTAATTAACAATTAGTTTTATAAAATATGTTGGATAACTGGAGAGTAGTAGGAGTAGCGGCATGGAAGAATGGGTCGAGACTCAAGAGAGGATGGTTCTAACTTCTAACTCGATTCATTATATTATTTCCACCCCCAAACTTTGAGGGTTTCCCCATTTCAAGGAAATATGTTCCATCACAACTTTGATTTCATTTGTTTTTTGTGACAATCGATTCATTTCACATACCGTACGTTGAATAATTACATATATTGTGGACAAGTACAATCATGTGAACGATGTTTCAATTTTCAACTCCACTAGTAAGTTTTGCGAACGCAGGTACACGTAGCATGACAGGCACTATTTTACACACTAGTAACACTACTGTAGGGGCAACAGAAGTGGTAGTTAGCATGTGCTAATCTCATGCCCGCAGTTTTAATTGCTTCCTCGCTTTCCTCTTTGACTAATGGAACATAACGTACTTCTCGGTCGTACCAAACCTTGATCGATGCAGCCCCACCGAACCACAACGGGGTCACTGAACACGTCGTCAACGCACCAGTTCCTGACGCCGCGCGCGTCCTCCACGCCCACGGCGCAGCAGGGTGACGAGGTTGTCGCCGCCGACTCTCCATCCTCTAACAGTGGCGGCAAGAGGAGGACGAGTCAGGATGAGGCGGCGGCGCCGGGGACAAAGGATCCGAGCAGCGAGCAGGCGTCCTCGGAGCAGCTTCCATTCCGAAAACCGAGGGTGTCCGTGCGTGCACGATCCGAAGCACCAATGGTACTCTACTTTTGAACGCTGCAATAAATAAGTCTATGTGCATCACTTGATGCAGAGGGCGGGATATGCCCCATTTCGAGAGAAAAATTATATTCTCTTTTTGGAACAGTATGTATGATGTTAATCCTGCATATGAATTCCAGATTAGCGATGGATGCCAGTGGAGAAAGTATGGGCAGAAGATGCGAAGGGAAACCCGTGCCCAAGAGCTTACTACCGCTGCACAATGGCGATCGGATGCCCCGTGAGAAAGCAGGTACACCTACATTGATTTATTCTTAAGTCATGTACCAAGTAGGAACGAATGAATAAGCTAGTCTGTACATTGACATAATTCACAAGCTGCATGCCGTAAAACTTGATAATATCTTAAATCGCATAAAAAAGTTAGATGATATGGCACAAACAAATATTCAGGAGGTGGACTTGATCATTCGGAATATATAGCATTGTAGTTGGACAAGGTGTTTTGGCTCGTATGAGCATCTAGTCTCAGTATGCGAGTGCATTTTTTAAAATATTTAAAATACCAAAAAATCCAAAATAAAATTGCGGGTGTACCTCCGAACATTTTATGTTGCACACACAAAGTTTTACGAAAAGGTAATGTTTTTTGTGCTCTGTATAAAAAAGACAATTTTGTGCTCAAAAATAAGTTTCTACTAGACATTTTATTTGTCTTTTTTACACGGGATACAAAAAATGTTTTTTTTTTGACAAAAATGTGTGTGTCTACATAAAATATCTGTATGTATACCCGAAATTGTTTTCGAAATTTTTTGACATTGCGAATTATGATTTTTCATATAGGAACATATCTAGTCCTACAACCCGAAATCAGTCCACGGGGAAGTACCTTCCTTCATTTATTCGTTGCATGCATGCACGATCGAAGTTACATATGTGCACGCGTACATGCAGGTGCAGCGGTGCGCCGAGGACAAGACTGTCCTGATCACGACCTACGAGGGCAACCACAACCACCAGTTACCGCCGGCGGCGACAGCCATGGCTAACACGACGTCTGCAGCCGCCGCCATGCTCCTCTCCGGTCCGGTAACCAGCCGCGACGGCACCGCCCTCTTTGGCCACCCCGCGGTTTTCCACCACCACCAATCCTTCCCCTACGCTTCCACCGTGGCCACGCTCTCCGCCTCCGCGCCATTCCCCACCATCACCCTCGACCTCACTCAGGCGCCCCCTGGGGCCAGCGGCATGCTCCACCGCCTGTCGTCGGTCCAGCAGCAGCCTCCGGCCATGCCGTTCGCGGCACACCCGGAGCTGGCCATGTACGTACAGCAGAGGGCGTCCACGGTGCTCTCGGCCAGGCTTGGGCTTGGCCAGGACGCCCAGCAGCAGTCTGTGATGGAGACGGTGACCGCGGCGATCGCAGCCGACCCTAAGTTCAGCACGGCATTGGCGGCAGCTATCTCGTCAGTCATGGCGGGAGAAGCCCATCGACAGGATAATCTGACTATTCCCCGTGGTACTACTGTTGGAGAAGCACAGGGTGACGGCGCCGCCGATGTTGGTACCGCCGCGCCCACGGATGGATCACATGTGGCGCTGTCCGGCGGGTCGCCTCGGCTTGCGACGCAATCTTGCACCACGTCGACTACTTGAGGACACGAGCTCAATCGGTGGGCAGATCGATCTGTGCTGCCAGTTGTATTTTGTGATCATTATGATTGTATATACTCACGGAAATTATAATGCGGAGTAGTGGTACGCGCCCTAGCAGCCGCGCTTGACGCTTTCGTTTGTTCAATGGAATGCTATATGCAAAACTAGTCACATGCAAAAAGCAAGATGCGAGCCACAGACAGAAGCATCTATCTGAATTGCTACGACGGCATGGACAGAGATATTTTTACAAATATATCCCCCTACGCATCAATATTGTCCAAAATAGCCCCTCTAAACAAAAATGCTAAATGCATCTAGAAGCGGGAAAGCAACATATCGCATGTCCCGATTCTCTTTAGCAGCAGGATACCTTATCCCTGACCTTGGTGAAAGACTTGTCCCCTGTGGCGACTTGCTCTTCTTGAGCTTTCTCTCCGATCTCCTCACCGGCCTCTCTCCCTCTCGTCGCCGGCGGCCATGGTGGCCGGCGAGGAGTGTGAGGGAGGTCTGGCTTCTAGTAGTTGTAGGTTTTTTCTTTGCTAGTTCCTCTCCGGCGAATAAAGAGGTAGGTGGATCCAGATGCGCCGACACCTCCACTCGAGCTTCTCTTCCTTGGCTACTTGCCTGCGGGGCCGAAGGTAGGGGAGAAGGGGTTGGTGCTCTCCGGGCCGGCGCCTCCTTGCTGGTTACATGGCGAGGTGTTGTTTCGACTCGCCCCGCTCCCAAGTTTTCCCCCTTTTCTTGCTGGAATAAGCTGGAGCTGGTAAGCTGCGACTCTCTTTGTCCTTGTTGGTTCTTGGCCATGGTGGCTGAGAAGAAGAGGATTGGAGGTTTGAAGCTTTCCAGTTCGGTGGGGTGCTGCTCTGGTTCTGTTTGTCTTCGTCGCTGTGGTGGTGGAAGGATGGATGGAGCAGGGAGTTTTGTTACCTCACAGGTCATCTGGAGCTGGTCCGTCTTGGCGTTCGAGCGCGGCGCGGGACGGCGGCTGTTGCGCGTCTCCGGCAGGCTTCCATGGTGGAAGCCAAAGCAGGGGCCGCTCGGAGCTGGCTTCTTCATCAAGCGTTGTGGTCTCCTTCTTGGGCGAGGTTTGCGGTGGCTGCCTCTTCCTCTGGCCGGCCGTGGCGGCGAGGGGAGGAAGAGAAGCTGCTGGTATTTTCTTGCCTCGGTTGTGAGGCTTCTGCTGCATCTTCGAGCTCATCACGCGGTGGTCAAGCTCACCGCCGCGTTCTCTGGCCAAAAAGGTGGCCGTTATTCAACCTCCATGACGGAGGCCTTCTTGATCCGGCGCCGGAGCTCGCTTCTCGAAGCAGCCAAGTGGTTCGTCCCCGGCTGCGGCGAGATTGCCGGCGTCTGTGGTCGTTCGCCGGCAGGGAGAGACCGAGTTCTTCACTGCGCTCCGATCGCGGCGCTTCTTGTGCCTGCTGGTCACCGGCGAATGGTGGTGGAGACACCCGAGGACCTAATTGCTTTTCTTCTTTTTGTTCTGGGTGTTTTATGTAAGAACTCAGGCCCTTTCTTCGAATTCTAGGTCTTTTAGGGCAATAGACGAAAAGGACCTAAGTGTAAAATGTTCCTGCCACGTGTTGTATTGGAATGCAGCATAGGGGTCTTCTGACCCCTACCCTTGTAAAAAAAATCGCATGTCCCGCCATGCTGGGTGGAGGAGCACATGTCCCGCCATGCAGACTGGCATAAAGTGCATGCCGCCAAAGGAAACACTGGAAGTACATGGGCCCAGCGGTGTGCGACCGGCGGAAAGACGGCTTCCACTGACGGGAAGTATGCCACATTATCATGCCAACGGGATTGGCGGGAGGAGGTGGGCTCGATGGAGGAAAGGCATCCCACAATATCGGCTGGAGTAGTGTAGGTCGAGTTGCCGCCGCAGGTCCAATCATCTCAATTTTTCGTCGTTTTCTTACAAGATGATTTCCTTATCTGGGATGGGCCTGCTATGATAGGTGGTGATTTCACCTTAGTTAGATATGTAGAAGAAAAAAGTCGTAGAAATGCAAAATTTAAATGGGTGGATAAATTTAACACATGGGTAGCTTCATCGGCTATATATCTTGGAAATTTATCTATGTGGGGAGAACTCTTCCGTGGACTAGTGGTAGATGTGCATAAGCGCCTAAGGACCAGGTCCCGGGTTCGAGTCCTCACTTCTACCTTAATGACAAAACCGGGGTGGAGTCCTCCCTCCGGTCTTGTTTTTTTATCTATGTGGGAGAGCATACACTTGGGGAAATAATCAGGGAATTTGATTGTGTGTAAACTAGATAGGATTTTTGGTTCTACTGGGTTTCTTTTCAAGGACAAACAACCAATAGTTGCCGTCTTTTGCATTAAGATTTTAGAAAAGGAGTTTTTACAAGAGTTTATTACAGCATTTCCATCCACCCAACTCCCTAAGCCTACTCCACCCGATGATCTACTCTTCTTCTCGCCTTATCCCACAACTCTAGTTCGTCAGTTGTGTCATTGACCACCTGCAACAAAGTCTTGCTCTTACCATCGAAAACTATTGCATTCGCTCGAGCCACAACTTACGCATCCCAGCTATGATGATCGTCGCGATCTACTAGTTTTGATGCATTATTTCCCCTGGCAAGTGTCAGGGCTTTAACTAGAGTTGATAGTGACTATAGTCCAATCTTTTGGGATTTTGGGGAAGGTCAAATGTTTAGAAAAAGTAGTTTCAAGTTTAATAAATGGTGGAATCTCCATACCAAACTTTAAAGGGATAGTGTGTAAAGCTTGTGCCTGGGAAAAATATTTAGGAATATAGTAGATGTCAATAAGGTCAGATATTTTAGGAAGTTAGTTAAGGGTTAGGGTGCTAATTTAGGAGCTGATATTAGAAAGCATAAGAAAAAGCTGACGAGGAGTGTGATGTTTTAGGTATGAAGTCTGAAAGGAACTTTCTACTGGTAAAAGAATAAGTTATGTAATATTCACAGTGAGCTAAATAATGTTTGGGTGTTGGAAGAATTTAGGCTAGGCAGTTTCATATGAAATGGAATCGGGGATGGACCGTGAATCTAAAAAAATAGAGCAGTGTCGCGGTACATCCATGTCCAGGGAAGTTGCAATGCTCGTATAAGAGAGTGGGCCCTGGAAAATGCAAGTTTTTTTTCTGGACTGCCAAAAAAGACAAGATCTTGACGGCTGGTGCTCCAGAAATATTCCACGCTGATCACAAGGTCCAACTGCACGCACAGCACGACGCTACCTGCCCAGGTACGCAAACCGCCGCTCTCGAAATCAAGATCTCTCTTTCTTTCATTTACATGTAAGAAATTGAGAACTTTCTTGTGAATCTTGGTCCGAAATCAAGAATATTTGGTCAAGTCGCATGCCGATTGCAGAAACAGATAACGTTTTGTCTTCAGGACTATACATTTTATCCATCTTACCTCCGCGAGTTAACATACTTTTATTTACTCATTTTTCCTGGACGAAAGTCATAAAATGGCTACCAAGTAGACAGAACAGAGAGAGATCAGCATCATCTGTAACCAACAATCAATCTAGAAAGACTGCAAGTCTCCTTGCATACAGATTATTATTCTTACATTATACAGCTCGAAAAAGGGAAGAGAGAAGACCCATCACGTTATTGCAAGCTCAAATACAACATGTCAGTTTGTAAAAGTACACTACATCAACGGGCGATGCCATGGGGCAGGGTATTGAATAACTAGACCTCAATTGAGAACTGGCTGTGGCACAGATCCACACCTAAGTAGTCGGCCACAGCATCTTAGGATGGAGTGCTGGCTGTCACTGCCTGGATGTGATGTCCTCACGCCAGAGTTTCTTGCTGAGAACAAAATCGTGGGGAAAAAACATCAGGTCATAATATGTTCGTAATCAGATTAGTAAGAACAATCATCAAGTATTCGATCACTACCACATATTAATAGCATCTGCCAAACAAATTCAGCTGCCACCATAATCACTAATCATGAAAGACATCACAACCACGTCAAACACTAGCTGCAGAAAACTTGGACATCTCATTGACAATGGATATCAACTATGGAACTCCTTGACACCATGATGACATCATATGATGTACATTACAGTCTATAATAACTTACTGTAAACTAACAGTGCAATGTCAATAATTCAATAGTTCCACTACTAGTTACCCACATAGATAGTGGGTTAACAGAATATGGAGTGGAACATATACGGTGCTCTAGTTTCCTCGCCAATAATTGTGGAACTGAACGGGAACAAAAATATCAGGTATTAGCCTTGCTTTTAAATCTGAAACTCTGACTAAAAACCTTTGTTTTGGGATAAGAAATGGTAAGGATTTGGATGGCATGCCATGTTGAATCCTGTAGGAATTAAAAACACAAGAATCTGTAATCGAATCTGTTTGGTTGCATCACAGGAAAAACGCATCAACTTTCATATAGCATTAGTTGCATGGTATAGTTGTCACAGAAACAAAGGAAATTTTCCATGAGGTTCAATCAAATGGAAAATATTCTTTAAAATTGCATGCAAAGTAGAACATAGGAAAAATTCCGTGGTTTCCAATCCTACAAACCAAACAAATTCTAGAGGAAAACATTCTAAGGAATGAAATCCTATAAAGTTCAAATGAAATTCATTAAAAAAAGAGGCTCTAAACGAATAACTTGATATACGGATCCGTAGTCATTGTGTGTGTGTGTACTAGCATAACTCACATTGTGCGCCTCTTTGGTTAGCATGATTCTGAAAATGCGGGAATATGGAAAAGGTAGAATTGGCATGTCATACACACTGAATCCTATAGGAACAAAAAACACAGGAATCTAGAATCTGTTTGGTTGCACCACAGGAAAAATGCTGAAACTTTCCTGTGGCATTAAATGGCATAGTTGTCATAGAAACAAAGGAAATTTTCCATGAGATTGGACTCAACGGAAATTCTTCTTTGGAATTGCATGCAAAATAGAACCTACAAAAAATTCTATGGTTTCCAATCCCAAACCAAACAAACTCTATAGGAAGAAAATCCTAAAGAATGGAAGCTTCTAAAATCCATGATAAATTCTTTTGAAGCAAAAAAGGCAGCGTATAGTTTGCTACAGAACTCCCTAATACGTGCTGATGTGTACTAGCAAAACACGCACCGTATAACAGCTTAGCAGATACAACATAGCAAAAAGCATTCACAAAAGCAGAAGAAACAATTAGTAAGGTTATCCAGCATGACATACAAATTTTCACATCCTTAACAACTCTTGCGATCTTATATAGTCAACATCAACATTAAAGCCTTTTTTCCTAAGCAAGGTTGGGTAGGCTACAATTCAATCTTATATAGTGATCTAAGAAAGTTCCCATAAACAAATAAATTCTTCAATAGACCAATTCCTTATGAAGAAGACGAGTAACACTCGACTTTCTGCTTTTACAGCTATAGATTTATTGGTTGTGATTCGCTTGGACACGGTTCTGGAAAGATTATGACGATCTATCTGCGGCAATCAACTAATGAAAAAAAAACACCAGATGGATGGTCAGATTTTTTTTGCGGGAATTTCTAACATATCTCTCTATTTTCAGCCATATCTTGCTTTTAGTATGTAACGACAACTAGCAGTATTGTTAATCTTAGTAGATAGAAAACAAACAAAACCGAGTATGGCTAATAAGACATCATACTATCATACTCCCTCTGTCCCCAAATAGGTGACGTAAATTGAGTAAAAAAGTCAATACTTTCTAAGTTTGGCCAAATGTATAGCAAATATATATACAGAAGTATGAAGGTCTACAATACCAAATCAATATCAATATATACATTATAAGATATATTTGGCCAAACTTAGAAAGTGTTGCATTTTTTACTCAATTTATACGCCACCTATTTGGGGACGGAGGGAGTAGTAACTAGACACCTCGGGTATCATGGAAGTATAGCATCTCTTCGGCACCGTTTAGCTTAATCAACGCAGCAGAATATGCTAGGTTCTACTACTCATGTCGGACGCACGATCTAATTTTGACCATCAATTTGACCAATAATACATGAGATATGTGTCAAAAAGATGTGATCTACTTATCGGGAACTTTTTATTGAATACCAATTCAATGGTATAATTTTTGTAGCACCTGACCCACATTTTTTAGGTCAAATAGATAATCAAAGTTGAACTTCAAAATACATCTGCGCGATATGAGTAAGGAACAGAGGGGCCATTTGCATGCAAACATTTTCATGTTCTATTGGTATATGAGTACATAAAATTTCAAAAATCAGCATTTTATACAGATAAACTGTGGGTCGGTAGAATGTCAAATAAATGCACAAGCCAGATCATCAGTGAGATGTACAAGATTGTAGAATCTGGAAAATGTCATGTGTAAAAGCATGTCGGTAGAAGCATGTCTTGCAATAGGCGACTATGCCCAGAGTGCGATACAACAATTGAACAAATTTATGGTGTTAATTTGCATCTTGATCTTAAATACAGTCAAGTTGCAAAATATTATACTAACCAGCGGAACTAGTTGATGAATGTATAGTCTATAAATGAAGAAAAGAAATGATTAGAACAAAGTCAGTGTTAATAAGTGTACCTTCTCAGATGGCCGCAATTTACTGCTGGTGAATCCCTCAGCAACAAGCTTATTGACAGCGTCTCTCAGCCTTTCATACTCCTCCTTGACATTGTAAACCTGGTGTGAGATCCTTACATACCCAGTCACTGGATGACCATTAGTATCCTTTGCCATCTCTTGCTCTTCAACCCTTCTGGTATTGTAGTATATTGGCACTTCCACCTTGAAATCCTTCCTTAACATGGTCCGCACTCTCATTGCATCATCATCACTCTCAATGCCAAGACAGTTAGGCATCCCTACCATAACCATGCTTCCGCACATTTCTGGCGAACCAAGAGACGTCCCCCATGCCTCGGCAAGCATCATACCCATCTCGATCACCTTCTCATGGTTCCGGTTGCGTATCCCCTCAATCCCACCTTCAAACCGGTTCACAAAGTTGATAGCTTCAGGAACGACGATCTGGGCACTATAATCCCGTGTCCCAATCCATCCGCTCTCCATAGGAAGCCCATTGCCATACTCGTGTGACACCACAGGGTGGTGGAGCTGAGAGGCTACTGGGCCACCCTTGCGGGTGTGCAAGAAAGCCACGGCCGGGGGACAAAAGAACCACTTGTGGAGGTTGCTAGTGTAGAAATCGGCCCCAATGTCACGCACATCAACTGGGACTTGCCCAATGGAGTGTGCAGCGTCGACAAAGACCTTGTCGACGCCCTCTTGGCGGCAGATGGCGACGAGTTCCTTGACTGGAATAACAACACTGGGCATGGAGGTGATATGGTCAATTACCGCGAGGCGGACCCTGCGACCACCAGCCTTGGCAACGGCGAGCGCAGCATGGAACTCTGCAATAATGGCGTCGGGTGAAGCGACAGGGAACGGGAGGGGTACCTCGACGACGGTGGCCCCCGCGCGGGCAACATAGGCCTGGATAGATTTCTTGACCGCTCCGTAGGCGTAATGGAGCATGAGCACCGCGTCGCCAGGTGCGTAGTGCCCCTCGGCAAAGCTCCACGCGGTATGCTGCAGCACGATTGCTGCGGCGGTGGTGGCGTTGTCGACGAGGGAGATCTCGGAGACGTCCCCTGCGTTGACAAGGGCCGCTACGGCGGCGCGGGAGCGGCGGAGCCCCGGCTGGAGGCTGTGGAAGTAGAAGTCGTCGGGCTGGGCGAGGAAGAGGCGCTGCCAGCGCCCCTGCTCTTCGAGCACGGAGGCCGGGCAGGAGCCGAAGCTGCCGTTATTGACGCGGGCGACGGCGGGGTCGTGGTGTGCGAACTCGTCGCGGATCTCGGCGGCCGAGATCAGCGCCCCGCGCGGGCGCTTCGCGGGGGGGGGGACGGGCCGTTGCCGTTGCGGTGGCCGTTCTCGGCAGCCTCGTCGGGCGGGATCGACGCCATCGCCGCCGCTGCCGAGCTAGGGTTGGGATGGGATAGAGAAAGGGCGAGAGTGATGGGGAAGAGGCTTGGGAGATTGGGGCATGTCCGGCGGATTGGGTTTGGGACTCGAGTCACTTTGTGCTGCGCAAATCGAAAAGATCATATACTACCTCCCTTCCATAATATAAGATGTTTTAGGTGTTACACATGTTGTCTAGATTCGTATCAAAAAGAGTGTACATGTATACTAAAACGTGTCTAAATACATATGTGTGCATGTGAATGTGACAAAAGGCTAAAACATCTTATATTGTGAAACGGAGGGAGTACTTCCCATCTTTTCCTTCAAATTGTCTATTTGCCAAAACAATCTCGTTCTCTTCCTCCTTTGATGTGAGAACAGTTTTTTTTTTTTTGATTCAGGGCATCTTTGATTATTCAGATACTTTGAAATCTTGTTTATTTGATTTGTAGGATTGAATCCCACAAAACAAATCTCAAAGGAATCCTTTGCACTAACATTTCATAAAAATCTAACATCCACTCACATCTGTTTTTAAAAACCTTTATATTTCCTGCGATGGATTTAAACAAACTTTGGTGCATAGGAAATCTTATAAGATTTGAGTGGGTACGACATTGCAATAATGGTTTTTTCCCCATGTTTGTGTCTTTTAGAATCACATATTAATCAAAAGGTGAAAGGAGAGTGCCTCAATCCTTTGCGTGGTCCCTTTGAAGGAGGCAACTGAAACCTTTAGAAGTAAGGTTGGGGCAATGATAGAATAGGTTAAGATTGACCACAATTGTGGGCCGTGTTATCTCTCATAATGCGCTAGGTCCGGTCCGGTTCGGACCTGGCATTGGACCACCGAACCTATGAAATAAATAGCAGGTTAGGATTTGTCCCGCACCTATCGTTTCAGGTTCCTGGGTAATCCTAGGTTCGACCCTTTTCTCTGTATACATTATGATGTACTGTACCTCTCTACGACAGTAGCAGTAGAACAACTGGACACAAGGGTATCTTCAACCTGGAGTCACGCACTTCGACAACGACGGATGGGAGACTGGAGAAGAGTTTGAGGAGAGGCCGCATGGGGAGAGCCTCTACAAGAAAAGGGGATGCGTGATCCTCCAGCTCTGGGCGCTCCCAACTGCGAGCACCACCCGCAGCGTCGCGGCGTTCCGCCGGCCGGCGGCGGGGACGGCGTGCTCCGCGAGCTCTGGGCGCTCCCCAGCTGCGAGCACCGTCCGCAGCGTCCCGGGCTCCCGACGTTCCGGCGACCGGCGGCCGGCGTCCCGGGCTCCCGGCGACCGGCGGCCGGCGTTCCGGCGGCCGGCGACGGGGATGGCGTGCTCCGTGAGGTCCGGGCGCTTCCCGACTGCGAGCACTGTCCGCAGCGTCGCGGTGTTCCGGCGGCCGACGGCGAGGATGGCGTGCTCTGGGCACTCCCCGGCTGCGATCACATCCCGCAGCGTCGCCGCGTTCCGCCGGTCGACGGGGACGACTTGGCGACAGTCGGAAAAGGGGGATGGAGCGGCGGCGAGGGCTCAACGGCGGCGCTCTCACGCTCTCCAGTACATCTGCCAAGCGGTGCGGATTTACCCCAGGTTCGAAGGGGTTAGGTCCACGATGAACCTAATTTTAGGTGGGTCGGAACCTCACCCTTGTGGTACCAAAATCCAGGTCCGGTCCAGCGGGTCAATGGGCCGGACCGAACCCAGCGCATCTATAGTTATCTCGTATATATAGATAGTTTACAAGATAAACATAGAAACAAATCATTAGTAATCCCCAACCATAATGGCCTGATTATAGAATATCTCAGGCTCCAAATATGGTTGAGTACAACTGCATATCCTAGCATATGCGGTCTACCTAACATCCCTCCCGCAGTCGCAACGGGAGACTCTCGGATGCCGAGAATGGATCAGAAGTCCAAGAATAATGATGGCAGGCCTTTGGTGAAGATGTCCGCGAATTGCCGGGATGAGGGCACATGAAGAACTCGACTATGCCCCCTGCACAACACGGGCACGAACAAAGTGAAGATCGATCTCGATGTGTTTGGTGCGTTGATGTTGAACTGGATTCCTGGACATGTAGACAGCGCTAACGTTGTCACAGAAAACAACAGTGGCATAGTGCCTCAATCCTCTGCGTGGTGCCTTTGAAGGAGGCAACCGAAACCTTTAGAAATAAGGTTGGGGCAATCTTCACAACTTAATTGGAGCCTCCCGACAATATATCGGAGCTCTTCACCACCAAGGATGAGCTCCAAGACACCTCTTAAGAGGGTTTCAAAGAACCCAATAGTAACAAGATCTCCAAGAGATTAGTAGATTGGTATTGAATTCCTTTTCTGTAACCCTAGACCCCGATCTACTCAAGCATTCCCTAAAGAATCTACGTGAACTATGATATATCCTTCAACGATTGGTGTGGCATGTTCATCTTCGTCTACAGCGACAATTGTCTGATGGTCATTCCTTGCTTGATCCATCAACGTTACATTATTTTGTCAAACGAGTATCTACTCACCTGTTCCAAAATGGAAACAAGATTGAAAGTCCTACTATTCAGCATTTGCTATGTTATTGCTAACACCATGCGGGAACATGGTGAGTTCACAAAAACTTAATGAAGAAAATATGATGAGGCATGTAGGGATTCCGAACTCCAATATGCCACCAAACTTGGGCGTTAATGATTCTACTATACCTCAGCCGCCGAGATCCCCCTCCTTCCTCGGCATGGCTGATCAGGATGCCACGTATGTTCTGGCTCTGGGCCCAACTAGCCTAATTTACTATCAAACTCGCTAGCGACCATATTTGTGTTTGCTATCATTGTTATTTTCTATGGTTGTATGAAAGAAGAACGAGTTTGAAGATTTTGAAAATTTGCTTCGTTTCTTTTGAACTTTATTTTATAATCGATTTAGTTATCTCATTTCTACCAATGTATTATTTGCTACAAAAATATATCATGGTATTTATTATTAAAAAACGGTGGTATTTTATACAAAAAATTGTCATGGTCGTGGTTCTTCGTACAAAATACTCCAACAAGCGGTTTTTGCATGGTACTTAGGGCTAAGAGTTCTCTGACATGGCGCGTCGTTGGGGTGGTGGGAGCGGCGCCTGGGCAAATAAATCTGCCTAAACTCTTCTCCCACACCGGCGTTGTCCTTAATGGCGGCGTCTCAGAGTTGGTGGCACTGTGTGCTTGTCGATCTTTCAGATTGGTGGCTTTAGAGTTCATGGATGGTGTCGGCGAGGCGGCGGCGACGACTCCATCAGATGGTTTTTTTCTCCTGCTCTGTCCCCGTTGCTGTGGCGTTGTCTCCAGCGCCAATGTGGAGCAGAGAGGATTCGTCCAGGAGTACGTGCAGACGGTGGTCTGCACTGGTGACAGCTGGAAAATGGTGCACCTTGTGGTGGGTTCGTGGTTGAAGGCGGATGGTTCTGGTTCCCTACTCCGACATCGTCGTGCGTGGGTGCCAGTGCTGAAGTTCGATGGCGTGTCCGGGGACATGCTGCCCTGGTCTGATTCTTTCAACGGCAATGGTTTGTCCTATGGCAAACTACATTGGAGGTCCGAAAAGCTGATGATCAGCGATGGAGCCGCATCGAGCTCGGTGAAGAGGTGATCTGTCTATTTTTCCTTGGTGGCTGCTACGATGGTGCCGGAAAAGATGGATAGGCGTTGGTTTGTCTCATAGGTTTATCATATCTTTCCAGATCAATAAGATCGGTGTATACATATTTTGTATCTCGTCTTTTATTTATCAATGAGAATCGTATTACCATGGAAAAAAAAGCGGTGTTATCGGCAATTTTTTCTCGTTTTTAAGTATAAGTGGTAGAGATGCTGCAAAGGACGTGGAAGGTCGATGATTGAGTGTAGACTCTAGCCAAAGCCCACCCCCACCGACTCCCTCCAGAACAACTCAAAAACTAATCCGTCTACATCAACTTGAGAAGAAGCAAAGCCAGCAAATGTCAACGCTTCTTGGCACCGGAAGCAGTTACGAAGGGAGATGATAACCCAGCCCCAGAGAGGAAGGGAACGATCCGCTACGTCAACCTGTGCTCCGGCGATTGTTCGGCAATACGGCGGCGAACCCGAGCTACGATCGGCGATGCTGGGCCGCTCTAGGTCGGCTGGTCTTCCCCGCGCTTTCCGGAGGGGTGGATACTGTACATCGCCATCGCCGGTGAGATCTCTTGGTGTGACTCGGCGTCGATAGATCCTTTTTTTTTCTTTTCCGTTGCCTAGATTCATCCAATGATTCTACTGTCCCCTTGGACGGAAGGTATTTGTCAAGTCTCCCAAGGAATATATGCCCTCTCTTGAACGATCAGAAAGTATTATTTGGTGTTTAGCACTCGCATATCAGAACTAAATGAAGTTTGATCCCGGAGGTTAATTACTTGTATCAAACCGCAGACATCTACAAACATCTAGGTGAAAAAAGACGGTTTAGTTCATCATAATCATCATCTATTTGGTTTTTATTATGTTCCATGCTACTCATATATATGTGAATTAAACATACTCCCTCCGTTCCAAATTAATTGACTTCCATATATCAACATTTCGATGTATATGTACATGTAACATGTCTAGGTGTACATCCAAATGTAGATATATGTAAGTCAATTAATTTGGAACAGAGGGAGTACATGGTAAGGACCAACTTGTTGCATTTACACCTGGTCCTTGCTATTTGTTTAATCGCTCCGGCTTACGCATAAGCAGTTATATATGTGTTATCAAAAGAGGAACACACGCTAGCACCTGGCCTTCTACACAGAATGTGCCAGTTTTGCTTCACATAACTTCAGCATACGTTTTCAGGAACCATACTACCCACTATGAGGAGGCTGCTGAATGAAGGGCGACGAGTGACGCGTATGCGCCATCCTTGATGTTGATCAAGGTATCGTGCTTTCCCTTCTCGATGATCACACCATTCTTCACAACCGCGATCACGTCTGCATTTTGTATTGTAGATAAACGGTGTGCCACGATCACTGTTGTTCGGTTCACCATCACTCTGTCCAGTGCATCCTGAACCACCCGTTCTGATTCAGCATCCAGTGCACTGGTTGCTTCATCCAGAAGAAGGATTTTAGGGTCCTTTACGATGGCACGAGCAATTGCAACACGCTGCTTTTGCCCTCCAGACAATTGAGCTCCACGTTCTCCAACCATTGTGTCATACCCCTACAATTGTTCAGGTATTGTACACTTCTTTCAGCAACTGTTTTTGGTACATAATTGTATAGCAAAACCACTTCCTAACTTGGGTAAGTGAAGGGGCAAAAGTCTAACCTGGAGTGAAGAACTAATGAACTTGTGAGCATTCGCCAATTCTGCAGCAGCTATGATCTCCGATTCTGTTGCTTCCCCGTCCTTCCCATAAGCAATGTTTGCTCGTATTGTCTCGTTGAACAGAGCTGGTTCTTGACTCACCAGCCCCATTTGTTGCCTAAGCCACCTTAGCTGAAACTTCTGTATGTCCACACCATCTAGGAGTATATGGCCTACGTCAGGATCATAAAACCTCTGCAGCAATGCAATGGCTGTTGATTTGCCACTACCACTCTCTCCAACGAGTGCAACAGTCTGATAGACAAATAATTCAGAATTTTTGGCCTTAGTAACTGTAAACACTAGAAACTTAAATAGATCCTTACATGTTAGGAAGGTCACTTACTTTTCCAGAATGGATTGTTAAACATAGGTCCCGGAAAATCTCAACATCTGGTCTGGTAGGATATCTGAAGCTAATATGCTGGAACTCGATATTGCCCCGTAGTGTCTCAACAGTCACCCCTGCATCCTCACTTGCATCTATCCTAGACTTGCGGTCCACGATTGCAAATATAGAAGATACAGCTGACTTTGCTTTGGAGGAGTCTGATGTAAGTGTGCTTGATTGGGACACACCAATTGCAGCCATAGCAAGAGCAAGAAAAACCTGCATTCAAATGGCCAAATCATTAGAGCTCCTTTTTTGAAAACTGCATCTTATTCAATGCAATCTTATTTGCATAATTGCATTTCCGCATACATGGAGAAATACATTTTAACCTTCTACCGGAATGGCCAGAGTACTTACCCTGAAAACTTTAGGAAAAGTTGTCTTCCCCTCCTCGACCATCCGAGCGCCAGCATAAAAGCTAGCTGCATACACACCAAAGAGCAAGAAAAAGGAAACACCAAAACCGATTCCACTTATAATTCCTGTTCTGATTCCTGTTCTTAGTGGGGCCTCACATTTTTTGTTGTACAATTCCATCACCTTTTCTTCAGCGGAGAATGAGGCTACTGTTCTTATACTGCTCACTGCATCATTTGCCACTTGACTTGCTTCTTCGTACATCATCTGCATATACAAGTAACCAGATGGAGATTTATATGATTTATATGGCTAATAAACAATCAAAAGAAAGGGACACTTCATAGGAACTAGACAAACCTTAGCATCTGCGCTAAAACCCTGAATGAACTTCATCTGGATCCATCCATTTAGGCCAATGAGTGGTATTAATGCTAAGATGATGAGTGACAACTCCCAGTTGGATATAAAGGCGATGACTAAACCAGCAATCAAGGTTGCAGAGTTTTGCACAACCAACTGAAGCGCATCACCCACAAGTCCCCTGACTTTTGCTGCATCAGCTGATAACCTTGCACCAATTGCTCCACTTGAATTCTCTGTATGATCAAACCATTCGATTTCCATATTTACCACCTTCTCAAATGTCATCAGTCTGATCCTTCGGATCAATCTGCACCCAGCTATAGAAAAAAGGTATGAACTGACAGGAAGTGACAAGAAGTACACCGCACCAAACACCAAGAACATGGATGACCAGAACTGTGAATCCCTTCTTAGCAGATGTGGGGGCTCATAGAATGCTTTGATTACATTTGACAGGAGGATCGCAAAGATTGGGAAGATCACTCCACTAATGACTGAGGCAATGGAACCTAATATGAGCACTGGGATCTCTGGCTTGTTCAGAGATGCGAGGCGACTGAGAGGTACTTCCTGTGGCATTTCATCACATATTTTCTTGGATGAACCATCCTGGATATCAATCCCGAGAGCCATACCGAATGGTACGGAAAATGAATGGTGGCTGCTGTTGTCATGAGATGACCTCCGGCTAGCTGACTGATTTGATGACACTTGTTTGCCTGATCGAACTCCAGAATCTCCTTTTCGATCTGTCTTATCCTGACGGCTTGCTTCCTGTAGCCGTATCAACTGGCTATAAGCTCCCGACGGATCCTTTAGAAGCTCATGGTGTGGACCTGGTCAAAAGGTCAAATGTTTAAGCAAAGATACAATGTATCAGCCAAAGCTGACAAATGATATTTTTATCGCTAATATTGACAAACATACCCTTTTCGACAAGTGAACCTTGATGAATGACAGCGATAGTATCCGCATTTCTAACAGTACTCAAACGGTGTGCAACTATGACAGTCGTCCTGTTTGTCATTATCCTATCAAGAGCCTCCTGCACAATCCTTTCAGATTCAGCGTCCAGAGCGCTTGTAGCTTCGTCCAATAGTAAGATTCGTGGATCTTTCAGAATTGCTCTTGCAATGGCAATTCTTTGTTTCTGCCCACCAGAAAGCTGTGTGCCATGCTCACCAACCGAAGTGTCCAAACCCTGTCAAATATTACCACAGATACATCAGTATACAATGTCCTACAATATGACTACTGAAAAATGTAAACCTTTCTTTCAGAGCATCCATCCTACCTGAGGCATTTTATCTATGAATTTGGAGGCGTTAGCAAGCTCAGATGCAGCTCTGATTTCTTGATCAGTGGCATTGTCTTTGCCATACGCTATGTTTTCCTTTATGCTAGCAGCAAAAAGGACTGGTTCTTGGCTCACAAGTCCGATTTTACTTCTGATCCATCTAAGCTGGAACTCTTTGAGATTTACACCATCTATTAGAACATCGCCAACCTCAGGGTCGTAAAACCTTTCGATGAGGCTGATAACCGTTGATTTACCACTTCCGCTCTGGCCAACCAAAGCAACTGTTGTGCCACTAGGTATGGTGAGGGAGAAACCTCTGAATATTTTCTCATCAGGCCTTGTGGGATAGGAGAAATAAACATCCCTAAACTCAACATCCCCTCGAATGTCATCCAGC
Organism: Poa pratensis; assembly: GCA_947311845.1. Lineage (NCBI taxonomy): Eukaryota > Viridiplantae > Streptophyta > Magnoliopsida > Poales > Poaceae > Poa > Poa pratensis. The sequence goes on along the minus strand of CAMZMU010000110.1, from coordinate 3,439,674 downwards.
TTCCTTCCTGAGGTGCTGTACGTATCAATCTCTGGTGTCCTGCTTATTGTTTCAAACATCTTGTACGCAGCGGCCTGGCCACCTGCAAATGCTTTCATGCTTGGTGATGCCTGACCTAGAGCTCTGGTAAACATGAAAATGAAATGTCAGGATCAGGATCATTTGCATAATAGTTCAATTTAAGAACGATGTCTCATAGACAATTGTGCAAAATGGGGGTGAAATTTACATGATACAGTTTAATGAATTTATCAATTTTCTAATATATGTTACTTATGTGAAGAATCATTCCGATGTGTATGAAGATTTTTTTATCAGTTGAGCCTGAAAGTTATATGGACACAGCAACTCTGTTCATCTGTTGAGCATTAAAGGCCTTTTGGTGTCTGCTGAACTTGCTGTTGGGAGTTAGGTACACTATTGTACCACGAAACTTGAAACCAAAGGGACAAGAGTCTAATAAGTGGAACACCGATCACTTGCTAACGAACCAGTCAAACGTCCAAATCCGTTAAGCCATTCGCCCACCACAATAATGCGCTATCATTGTCAGAAAAAGAGGCATGCAACGTATCTTATTTATGTGAAATTGTGACCTAACAGGTCCAAATCATCATAAACAGGTCACTTTATCTGTTACAACCTCTCTTAGCTCCCCAGTAGGAATTTGGAAGTGCCGATGAGATGAATAGACTAAATATTCTGCATAGTCAGCTTCATTATTCTCCAACTACCAACTCGTGGTTAGGTTAGGTAAATGGCCCCGCAAAAAGGTAAATGGCCAGGAACAAAGAAAAAAGAGTTGACTGCAGGACCTATCAACGGCAATGTTCGGAACGCAGGAAACAGAAAATTCAGATGTGAGGAAAAAACACTAGGAATTCATATCCTGGGTGAAATTATATCTGATACAAAACAAGTAGTCAAATGAGGGTGGCGAGTTACAGTAGAAAGTACATAAATTTTGGAGAAATAACATGACAATTTGAGATTCTAAGGCATCAGAATATTCTAGAAAACAAGTGACGAGAAGAAATTTCGAAGTTCCAAGCAAGCATTAAACTGGAAAACTGGCAAATGCAGAACAGAGCTATTGCTCTTGAAGAGGTGGGTCTAATCTATTCGAAGAATATAGTATAAAGGTTACTGAAAACATATGCATCTAGAAATATAAAGAACTTACAGGGAACCGGTTAGAACTGCAAAGATCACATTCATGACCTTAGCCCCTGTATAGTTCTTCTCCAGGATCAGCTTGGCTCCGTACCATATCCCCAAAGAGTAGCCACAGAAGAGGAGCACCATGACCGTGCCCATGCCAAGCCCCGCAGCGAGGCCCTCCCGGACGCCTGATTTGTAGGCACTTTTCAGTGACTTGTTGTACCTCTCCACTGCCCGCTTCTCCCCAGTGAAAGACGCAACCTGCAGTGCCAAAGATACATACATCCATGCTATCTTTAGTGGGCATGCACACGAAATTTGTGTGTTATTTCCTTGTGTGCTTACAGTTCTGATGGACCCGATGGTTTGCTCCACCACCACAGATGACTCGGCGTAAGCCGCCTGCCCGAGGGACGCCATCTTCGCGACGACGTTGGCCATGACCGCCCCTGCTATGACGAGCGGTGGGATGGTCGCCATCATGACCAGGGTGAGGAGCCAGCCTTGCGCGAAGGCAACGATGAAGCCTCCGAAGAATGTCACCACTAGCTGAATGAACTTTCCAACCTGGAGTACAGGACAGGGAAGTGTTACAACTTCATCAAGGCACAAGCCGGAGAGACGATTCCACTTTTAAGTGTTGGTGGTTGTGATGAGCTGTGTGCTGTGTGTGTGACCTTTTCACCCATGGCATCTTGGATCAGCACGGTGTCGCCGGACATCCTCCCCACGACCTCGCCGGTGTTGGTGTACTGATCGAAGAAGGCGATCTCCTGCCTCAGGATGGTCTTGAGGTACAGGTTCCGTATCCGTGCCGCCTGCCGCTCTCCGGTGATCATCCAGCAGGTCACCTCTGCCCACACATAAAAGCAACACCATTAATTTAATTTGTGGGAATCGACGAACAGCATCTCAAAAAGACTCTGCTTGCTCATAGTGGGTGGTGACACTGCGGTACTTTTACTTACGGACGAAGGACGCGAGGGCGGAGCCGAAGGCCAGGTAGATGAAATCGAGCGACACCATGGATACCCGGTTGACGACTTGGTGGATGCTGAGCGCGCCGCCGAAGGCGTCGATGAGGTTGCCGAAGAGCACGGTCATGAACGGCATGGCGGCGCCGTTGGCCACGGCGCCGAGCGCCCCAAGCAGCATCAGCGCCGCGTCGGTCCTGTCCGCGAAGGCGAAGAGCCTGTGGAAGGGCACCCGGGACATGGACCCGCCCGGCGTCTTCTTCTTCCCATTGTCCGGTCTCGAACTCGACGCGCCAGCCGTGCCGGCCGAAGCAGGCAAAGGCGACGACGCATTCTCCTCCTCAGCAGCAGCTTTCCAGGACTCCGGCATGGTCACTCACCCAAGATCCGTAGCTCCACAAGAAGCTACTTCTCCCGCACTAGATTGGGATACAAGAAGAGCGAGCGGTGGTCTCTGTGTAGGATCGATTAATCCCGTCTAGCTCCTGCATACCAGCACCTGCCAGGAACCAATAATTGCACATTAATCTAGCGCCTCAGAGGAGCTTCAAGAAGGAAGCAAGAAGTGAAAAGCATACACATATAAACACAGGAAGGAGCAGCAGCAGCAACAACAAGATACTAGTAGCAAATCTGAATCTAGCGAGCGATCGGAGCAGAGCTACAGATCGAGAAACGACGAGCTGCCGCGCAGGGGAAGGCAGGATTTATAAGAGGCAAGAAGAAGATAAGTGCGGAGATGAGCTAGCTGAAGAAGGAACAACAACACACCGAACGCAAAGTTGGCAGCTTTCGCATTTGCCGCCGCACCGAGGACGCAGACGTAGTAGACGCACACCGCCAGCCACCACTAGAGAGCAGAGCAGAGCAGAGCAGAGAGAGGGGAAAGAAAGAAAAGCTTTGGTGGTGAGAGAATATGGGAGGAAGGAGCTGGGCAACTACTCTTGCTACTCGTACGTACTACCACTGTACCCACCACAAAGGGCGTAGTAAAGCGAGCACGAGACAATGGCGCCGCGGTGGTATCCACAACAAGCATAAAAAATGTGGAGCTAGGTTCGGGCGCACCATGGCGATGGCATCGGCAGCACGGGCCAGCCGAGAGAGGGCTAGTGACCAGAAAACAGCTACTGAAGCGAACTCCGTTACGGAACTGCCGCCATGGCGATTTTGGCGACATGCCGTTGATTGGCGTTGATGCCGCTCTCCTCCCTTCCGATTTATTCTTCAATCCCCAGATCAGATCCTTCCCTCCCTTCCCCAGCCACTTCCTGCTCAGTTCCTCCCCTGTTTTGCAAGTTTCTCATCCTCAAGGAAGACCTAGCGAAACTGACACCCACCGCCGCCGCCGCCGTCCCCGACGCCGTTTGCATCCTCTGCAAATACCACGTTGTTCCCCTCCCAATCCACAACTCTTCCCGTCTTGGTGCTAAATCAATCAGTACCTTCGCATCCCCCATCCTGCTCCAGAGATACAACGCCCTTCTGGGCTTCTCTGTCACCTCTGGTCGCCCAACGTCTTCTGAGAGTCACCATGAGTGCGACCCCAAGGTTAATTAGTCCAAGGTGTAGTCCTCTTCTCGTAGCTGATGCTTCAAGCCACCCATCTACAGGACCAGGGCTCGATCCGGCTACTGGTGACGCTCGTACCGTGGCACCTCCCACCGCAGCTTTGAAGTTCGTTGGATGGAATTGCAGAGGTAAGGGTAGGAGCCTTCAGAACTCCAGAAAAATGGAGCATCTGGCTAGATTGATGTATTCCACCGGTGCCCAGGTAACTTTTGTTTCGGAAACTAGATCTTCTAAATGTACTGCTTCTCAGTTGAAGATTCGATTTAATTTGACCGGTAGTTTTGTAGTGCCTTCGGAAGGTCTCTCCGGTGGCCTTTGGTTGCTTTGGACTGATGAAGTTCTTCTCTCAGTCAAGTTTTCAAATAAATATCTCATCCTAGCTCTCGTCAAACATATAGCTACTAATGTTAATTTTGTACTTGCTTGTGTCTATGGGACCCACACCATCGTTTTACTAGAATGATTTGGGAGCATATCTCCAATTTTGTTAATGATAATCTCGGCAAGCCAGTAGTTTGCTTAGGTGACTTGAATGGCATCATGTGTGATACGGACACTACCTCTAGCAATGTAAACAAGAATCGTATGCGTGCTCTTAATACTTTCATCAAACAATGTGGTCTTTTCGATTTAGGTTATAGTGGTCCTGCCTATACTTGGACGAACAAGAGGTTTTCTTCTACTCCTATATTTGAAAGACTAGATCGTTGTCTTGCAAACGCAGAATGGTGTGCTCTTTATCCTAATACACATGTTCTCAATTTACCTATCATGCTCAGCGATCATGCCCCTATTCTTGTTTCTACTGAATCAAATTTCCACAAACCGAGACTTACCTTCAAATTTGAGAATTGGTGGACTTTGGAAGACGACTTTCAAAGTGTAGCAAAAAATGCTTGGACTTCTACGGTGAACAAATCTTTCTATGCTAGATCGACTAACCTTGCAGGTACTTTGAAAAAATGGTGTAAGAAGAAGAAGCCAATCCAACAACAGCTTGATTGCTTACAAAACCAGATCAACGACATTCAAATGCAGCCGGTGCACCAGCAGGACCACAACCTTGAAGCTAATCTGGTGTCCCAGTATGAGGTAACTCTGACCAAGCTTACTGAATATTATCGACAGCGCGCCAAAAAACATTGGGCAACCCATGGTGACAGAAACACAGCTTTCTTTCACAATGCGGTACAAAAACGTAAGCGAAGGAATCGTATTGTTTCCATCCGTGACACTCATGGCCATGAGTTATTCGATCCAAATGACATTGCAAATGAATTTGTTCACTATTTTCGGTCCATATTTACCTCCACATCCACTAACACTGTTGCATATATACCGCATATGAATTCACAAAATCATGTGGATGACTTCACCAACTCTGTGCCGGACAAACAGGAAATATTTGGAATACTCAAAGACATGAGAAGAAATGCATCGCCGGGACCGGATGGTTTTAATGTTACTTTTTATGTTTCAGCCTGGGAATGGATAGGAGATGATGTAACAAAAGTGGTCACGAGATTCTACGACTCAGGTATCCTTCCACCACACCTCAATGATACCCAAATTGCTCTCATTCCAAAAAAGCTAGCATGCCATCTTCCTTCCGATTTCAGACCCATTAGCTTATGTAATGTAATCTATAAAATTATTGCAAAATCTTTAGCAAATAGACTGAAATCGCATCTCCCTGATTACATTCATCCTTCTCAACAAGCTTTTATAGAAGGTAGACGCATTGCCAACAATATTGTTGTAGCACAAGAGATATCTCATTCATTCTCTCTTACATCTTGGAAAAGCCATGATTTTATGTTAAAGATCGACCTAGCTAAAGCTTTTGATCGAATAGAGTGGCAATTCATTATTTCATCTCTTGCACGCAAAGGTCTTCATGGTCATTTCATAAAACTTGTGTTTGCGTGTATTTCTTCGCCGACTTTTTCTGTTATCATAAATGGTCAATCTTATGCGAAATTTAGTAGCTCCAGAGGTATTAGACAGGGGTGTCCTTTGTCTCCATATCTCTTTGTCCTTGCAGTTAACGAATTATCATTGCAGCTTCAGGACGCTTTGCGAGCCAATCATCTCACAGGTATTTCACTTGGACCCAACTGCCCTCCTATTCACTCTTTGATGTTTGCAGACGATCTAATCATTTGCGGCAAAGCTAACGAGCATGAGGCTCAAACTATATCCAATATTTTAAATCGTTTCTATCAAAGCTCAGGTCAGATCCCTAACTGGAACAAGTCTGGTATACTTTTCAGCAAAAATGTTCCTCTCACGGACAGGGAAATATCAAGAGAATATTTCCAGCCCCCAATATTGACAACTCCTTTGTTCATTTGGGGCACCCTCTTATTTTGCCGCCTAAAGACAGATCTGCAGCTTATGCTTTTATTTACGATAAATTCAAATCAAAACTTTCGAGCTATAAAGCTAACCGATTATCCCATGCAGCTAGACTCACTCTAATCAAATCGGTGTTTGCCTCAATACCTGTCTACTACATGTCAAATATCCTCTTCTCAAAAAAATTCCTATCTAAGCTGACGGCTATCATTAGAAACTTTTGGTGGACAGGTGTGCAAGAAGACCAAACTACAAAGTCTCTTTGTCTTAGAGCATGGGCTGATATTTGCACACACAAAAAAGCCGGTGGTCTAGGTATCAGGAATTTACAGGCAATAAATCAAGGACTTATTCTCTCTGCAGCATGGAGACTTGCAAAGGAGCCGCACAGCCAATTAGCTCAAATTCTAAAGGCCAAGTACCACCATGACACATCTATATGGCGAGCAAAATCCAGTGTACCGAAATCTGCCTTTTGGACCGCAGTTTTAAAGGTAAGACCGCTACTCCTGTCAGCTACATCTTATCAAATTGTTGATGGTGATAGTTCGGTTTGGAGTACCCCTTGGGTGCAGGGTTGGGAAACTATCTATGACAGTCTTATCATTCAACACCAACCTTTTCATTACCCTGCTCAGATCAAGGACCTTTGGCTTCCTGGGACAAAACTTTGGAACAAAAACTTGATTAATTCTTTGTTTACTCCTGTATTAGCAAATTCAATAATTCAAACACCAGTAATTAACGCTGTTGGCCAGGACATTCTGGTATGGAAGCTAACCCCTGCAGGACAATTTTCTCCCAAAAGTGCATACAAACACTGTTTCAATAATCTCCAGCTTCCTCCAAGAGAGAGACCGAAGACTGTTTATCCACAAATCATAGCTTTACTCGATCAGGTATGGAACGAGAAACAGATGGCTCCACGCGTTCAAACTTTTGCTTGGAGACTTCTTCGGAATGCACTACCCACAGGTAGAAGGGCAGGTAAGTACTCCAAACACATAAGTAAGAATTGCACTACTTGTGGAAATCCCGAGGATGAAATGCATCTATTCTTCCTTTGTCCTTTTGCTAAATTAGCTTGGTACAGCTTTCCTTGGTTTATTAAAACTGAATTTGTTGCTCATGACAATAATTCAATTCATCAAATGATTAAAGCGTTCCTTACTTCAAATCATCCACAAATAAATATCAACTCTCTCTATACTTTTTTGTGGTGCATTTGGAAATCTCGGAATGACGCCCGCTTTGGCAAGAAATTAGGTACCCCTTCTCAGGTTTTTGCGGCAGCGTCCGCAATCATGCAGGGCACCAACTTGCAGGTTACAGCCCATTCCCAAAACAATGCAACCATTTGTTCTGCAGGTACCATGGCACCATGTGGTGGCTCAGTGCAAGCACATGATCTCTCAGGCCAACAGATCCTGCCAACCCCTGGAAGAACTATTGCCAACATTGAGGACATATCAGGTCCCATTGTTTTCTCAGATGCAGCTTGGGCTCCAGGTGCAGATAATCAACCAGCAGTTGCTGGATTAGGCGTTTTTGTGCAGATGAGTACAGGTCGGCGATGTTCGAGGTTGAGCATCTCTGCCATTTCCCAGCCAGTGACATCCGCAATTCAGGCAGAGGCACTCAGCCTCATGTTAGCATATCAGATTGCGCATATTCTTCATTTGCAGCAGCCAACGTTCCTCACGGACAACTCAACTTTGGCAAATGCTGTAGCTTCTCAAGACATGTTTCTAGCCCCAGGTCATTGGTCAATCAGACCACAACTTGCTGAGATTGCATGCTCACCAGCCTTTCAAGCATCCAGGATCCACCATATAAACAGAAGATACAACTTTCGAGCTCATCATCAGGCCAAGCTAGCTCTGAAAATGCAGAGCTTTTCTTTCAGTTTTAGATGTCTAGATTTAGGCAACGACAATTGCCTAAATGCAGAGATAGCTGCTCTTTCATGCATCTTGCAGTGCAACCTTGTTCATGTACGCTGTTGCTAATCAATATATACATTTTGTGTTCAAAAAAAAAAAAAAAAAAAAAAAAAAAAGTGCTCCCCAGCCAGTGGTTATGAATTTATGATTATGGATGTGCCCTGGCCGCTGCATATGTTTATTGGTAGATGTGGGGCTATTTATGATTATGGATGTGCCCTCCCCAACTAGTCTGCGAGCTGCTGCTCCACCGCGTGGGGCTCCGCACCCATTTTGTGTAGTCGAGGTGCTCCTCCATGGCGAGGAGGATCTCCTCCCGTGCCTCATCGAGGGTCATTGGCATGTACGCGGCCACGCCACCGCCGTTGGCCTCGGGGATGTCCTCGGTCTGGACAACGCCGGAGGCCACTTCCTCGGGCCGGAAGATCATCTGGTTCTCGTTCTACGGCTTATATTTCACCCTCCCCGTCCACAAACCTCATCTTCACGTCTTCCCCTCCCCTTCCGTGTCGCCCTAGCTAGCCCTCCCCGTCCCCGTCCGCATCCACCATAGTGTGGCGCCGGAAGATCATCTGGTCCACGTTGACCCCGTAGTGCCAGCCACGCCCATTTCTGCCGCACGGTTGGGGCGCCGTCTTCCCTCTTGGGGACGCGCATCTCTGCCTCCAGCCTCGCATGGCACTCCGGGCCAGGCAGGGCTGATGGGCTGAGTTTGGTGTGTTCAATTGGGTGCATGTTTTTTGTCTGGATTGTCTGTCCGGACAAATGGAGGTGTGTGTGGTGTGGGGGGGGGGGGGTGGTCTATATGAATAAACGTATATAAGCATGGAGTAATATATAAGAGGGAAGAGCAGGAGTGAATTGTGAAAACACCATTTGTACGTGCTTCTCCGTCACACATACTCCCTTCGTTCCAAATTAATTGACTTCCATACGTACATCCAAATGTAGATATATGGAAGTCAATTAATTTGGAACGGAGTTTGAAACGGAGGAAGTATATACTCCCTCCGTTCCAAATTACAAGACTTTAGTCAAATGGAAGTCAATTAATTTGGAACGGAGGGAGTATATACGAGCCAGCCGAAAAATGGCAGGTAACCATGCATCCAGCAAGGCAGCAAACCATTGGCCATGGGCGGGGAAGTGGTCCCGTCTGGTGATCTCGTCGTCTCCAAGTTGGCTCGCATCAACTGGCCTTGACCTCGTCCAACATACATACTGTAACAACTGCAGGCGACCCCGGTTGATTCTCGCTCGGATCTCACACTGAGACCTCAAATTACTATAACTTCATGCAACGTAGATACATAGCACATAGCAAAAGATTGACGAGAACTACACTACTCTACACCTCGTCATCGGAGACGTGGCGCCGGAGCCGTAGCCGCCGGCCTTGTGGTCATTGGCGGTGGGAGCCATTTCCTCGCCTACTTCCGAGTCGGTGAAGTCTGAAGGGATACAGGTAGGCTACGATAGCGCAAAATCAAAAATTTCTTCCGCATCAACCAAGTAACTGCTGCAGTTATAGATCACGGGATTACCACTAGACGCGTTGTGTCGTGCCGAAGTTGGTGAAGCGAGTCGGGCAGGGTAGACGTACAATCCTTCCGATCCAGTCGCTCCGACGAACAGCTCCTCTCGGCGGCTCGTCCAAGTGCTCCAAGTGTAGCACCTCTATCGGTATCCACACGTACGGTGTAACAGCCCGAAGTGGAAAACCTAAAAACCTGTGTAATTTTTCCACTTTTGTGTTACTTGCATCATGGCATCCATGCATAAAACATGTCTCTTTTGAGTTAACACAACATTGATATCGAAATGTTATGAAGTTGCTAAAACCAAATTGCCAAAGGTGCTTCCACAAATTTCAAAACAACGAAGGCACTCAATCTTGCAAATAAAATTACTGTGACTTCTCATATTTGTTAAGGAAGTTCTGGGAGCTCCAAAAACAATCTCTTGCACTTGCTCCAAATTGTTAAAGGAGCAACATTTTGAATTCTAGCAAGATGCTTTAAGCGAACCCTATGAACAGAAGTGGTCCAAACTAATTTATTTTGAGACACCAAAAATTGTGGAGTTCCTCCAGGTTAAGGGGAGCATCCCCAAATTTTTACATAAGTTTTGGAGCAGTGCAAGAGCCCTAATTAAAACTATTGAAGAAACAGGTTTTAAAGTTAAAAACAGAAAAAGGGAGAACCGGATTATCCGGTCCGATCGACCACCGGATTATCCGGTCGAGGTCGTCTTCTTCCTGTAGCGACCACGCGTGTCGTTCCCGCCGGACCAGCTCGACGCCGAGCTCGCCATGGGGCCCCCGCGCCCCCGGCCGCACGTGAGGAGAAGAGGAGCACCTCGAGGCCCCTGGCTACCCTATCCCCTCACCCACCACTTGCTCCTCTCTCTCTCCTTGCTCCCCACCGAGCCGCCATGGACGCCGAGCTCCACCACCGCCACGCCGTCGATTGAGGTCACCCCGAGCAAATCGCCGCCAACCAAAAGCTCCGCCGTGTTGCCCTCCTCCTCTCCTCCGAAGGAATCGAGCCGGGAAGCTGCACATTGCCCGGGAATTCGAGTTCTTCTCCGACGAACTTCGCCGCACGCCGAGCTCGATTGACGCCGTTCCCGTCCATCCCCGGCCTAACTGAGCACCACCACGAGTTCGTGGTGAGCACTATACCCTTGCTGACCCCTTTCCCTCTCCCCATTTGCTCTAGTTCGAGTTTTGGCTATAGCCCATGAATTTCAGCTGTAACTCGAAGATCCAGGCCGGATATTCCGGGCCAGGACCCAATATTCCGGCCTAAATGTCCGGCCTCTGCGCGCACAATTTTTCCTTAGCCAAATTTCCTGACTAGTGGAGGAAGCAACCCGATATTCCGGCCCCGGACCAAATGTCCGGCTTGAATTTTCCGGCCGAGTCCAGTGGCTCGTGCCTTGAGTCCTTAGCCGTTTTCACGAGTGGCGAAGAATTGAGACCGGATATTCCGGTCTGGCAGGATCCGGATTATCCGGCCTCTAGAGCTTTTTGCCTATTTTGGCTAAGTTGCACATGGTCTCACAACTTAAAACTTGCATCTTCTCATGAGCATGACATTCATATGCAAGTTAACCCTAAGGTTCATCGATCTTGATCAACTAATAAAGTTGTTGTAACCCTTAAACCCCACGGTATAGTCGCGATGCACCGTGATGCATCCAACCTCCGTTTAAATTGTTTAGTTGAATCATCCTTGTCTCGGGGATTTAAAATGTCATGTCATCATATGTTTGCGCATTGCATTTGTTAAGCATATGTGTGGTGATTGATTGTTCTCTCTCGATGTTTGTTTTTCGTTAGATCAAGCAACCGGGGTTACTCCACAATACCCCGAAGACCCGTACTACCAGCACGTTGAGCAAGGCAAGCGTAATCCCCCTCTGAGCATATCCTATCCTATTTTCCGTAATTATTTTCTCCACTATAATATTGCATGCGGTTCTAAATGTCTTTTGTTTGGGTTAGAGTATCCTATAGAATGCATTAAGTTTCCGATGCCAATACCTGTTTTTCCCTCCTAACACCATAGGTTTGTATTGTTGGCCATGAGATACTTAACTATACTAGGTTGATGCTTAGCCATGCTTAGTAATTGCCTAGTGGTACTATGGTTATCAAATGTTGGGAACAGTGGTGAAATGAGAATGATGGTGGAGAATTGTGGTGACGGATAATAAAATGCTTAAAGGTGGGGATGAGAGGCCACTGTGGTTGTGGTGTTTTGTCTCGTTCTCGCCGCCTAGGAGCGAGTTCTATACCTCTTGAACCAAGACTGAGCGTGCAACCATGCGTGAGGCCTATGCATTTGCAGGAACCCTCATAGACTAAATAACTCGGGGGGCTAGCCAGGGTCCTCTAGTTCGGGCTTCCATTTGCGCGTGCGTGATGATGGTGGGATGAACTGAGATGAGGATGGTGGTGTTAGGAAAATGAGTGGCCGTGGGGCGGGGTGTTGTGATCCTGGCAGTCCTACCGCCACTGATGATCCTGGAAAGTCCTTAACGAGGGAGAAGTCGACACCGTTCCCACCCAGCCGGCTTTCCAAGGAAGAGAGCTAATGCGCAGGTAATGGGCCGGGCGGTACGCGTGGCAAACATTTGTACACCCCTGCAGGGTTAAATCTTTTCGAAAAGCCGTGTCCGCGGTTATGGACGACTTGGGAAGTGAAGGTAGATCATAGAATAACTTTAACGGAATGATTAAAAACTGGGTACTAGAGGTACCACTCAAGATTGTAAGGTGAGCTTCCTCGAGGGTGATTCGGGGAGGTGCCTTGATGAACAGGTACAGTGGTTGATGATGGTTTATGATGAGTAAGGTGATGAAAGAAAGAGTTACTCCTTACCTCTTTTGAAAATATTCTGAATAGTCGATGCCTTTGAGTTATGTTTTCATAAATAAAATCAGCTTTATGCAAAACAACCATAAACTTTGAAAGCCTCATCGAGCTAAAGCTCTATATATAATCTTGCGAGTTCGTCGAACTCAACGTCGTTTGTTTTGTTTCAGAGGAGGACTTCACCGACCTCGAAGGTGGGTTCTTTGTGGACGTCGACGAGTAGTCTGGGGTTCCCAGGTGGCAGCTTGGGACATCCCGGAACAGCTGGCGCTGTGATGTTTATCTGTAGGCCTCTTAGGCCATATTTGGATCTTGTTGTTTAGAACAACCTAATTGCTTCCGCTTGATGTAATGTTGGGTCTGTGACCTCTGGTCATTTGCTATCTTTCTCTATTATAAGAGTTGAACTATATGATTTGTGTCGTAGAGTCTGTGATGTGCCAGTTGTTCCACAAGTCTTGATCTCTCTATTATACATTGAGGGTTGTGCCTGTGTTAAGGCATCAATCGGGGTGTTGCGTTGCCGATGATCCATTCCGAGCAACGCCTGCCAAAGGTTTTGGCCGGGGATTGGTAAACCCGTAACCTCCGGTTGTATCGCTTAACCGGTGACACACAGCATCACTGTATAGCAGTCGGGTCGGGGCCACAAGTTGGTATCAGAGCAGTACTGCCTGTAGGAAACCCTTCTACTGGTCGATGTTGAGTCTAGTGTTTGTGAAAATATTTTTAACCTAAAAATGAGTTGTGAAAACCATCTTAGGATTCTTTTTACTCCTTATCTGGTTACCCTCTAATCTCGGAGCAATCTTACCTCGATTTGAGTTTAAAGGTTTTACTCCTCGTCTGTTACTTCAAAATGATTAGAAACGTGGGTGGGTTCGACCTTTAGTGTTATGTGTCACGTTGCTCCCGCTGCGTTGCAATCCCAAATCAACTCAGATGTTTCTACCGAGTCTAATCTTTTGATCCTTTCTTTGGGTTTTAACCCAGGACTTGAACATAAGGTCCCGGATTGTGTCAACTAGAGTGTGTTAAGTTGTGATTTCTTAACTCTCACTAGTAGCACATGATGCTGATCTTTGACCCAAGTTCTATCTTGTTGATTCCTTGTCCTTGTTGTACAATGTATTATCGTCCCTAGTCTGTGTACTTGTGTAGACGCTAATGCTATTGTTCGACCATTCGGAGAAAGATACTAACCGTGTCATTGTCAAATCTCCAGAATGGCTCGAGGAGGCCGTGGTGGTCGCGGTAACCACAATGATGATGAGGATGATCTGCCGCCACCACCCTCGATGGCTGAGGTCTTGATGGCCATTGAGGAGAACCGTGGGCGCAATGAGCGCTTGCTTGAACAGTTGGTGCAGCAGAATGCACGGAGGAACGAGTGCAACACTCTCACTGAGTTCCTGCGCTCGCAGCCACCCACTTTGCTGATGCTAAGGAGCCACTGGAAGCTGATGATTGGCTTCGTGCTTGGAGCGCAAGTTCTCCGCGCTGCATGTCCCATGGCTGAGCAAGTCAACTTTGCCACCTACCTCTGGTTGGTGCTGCTGGCTGTTGGTGGGAAAGCCATGTGGCTTTGTTTCCAGCCAACCATGTCTTCACTGGGCTGATTTCCGCACTGCCTTCCGTGCGGAGTACATTCCCCAGCCTATCATGGACTTGAAGAGGAGGGAGTTCCTGGATTTGCAACAGGGACGGATGGACCTCCGCACTTATGGTCGTGAGTTCAACCATCTCTCTCGTTACGCCCCAAGGGACGTGACCAATGATGCTGACAAGCAAGAGCTGTTCCGCAAGGGTCTGACTCCGCAGCTCCGCTATGAGCTATTGCCCTTCAGGTTCCAGACCTATCAGGAGCTGTTCAACCAGGCTTTCACTCTTGAGCAAGGAAGAAAGGAACTTGAAGCTTCCAAGAGGCCCGCACATGGGGACCACCAGAGTTCCTCGGGTTCTGAGAGCAAGAAGCGCAGGGTGTTTGTTCCCTACAGCGCTGTGCCGCGTGCTCCATTCATGCCAAGAGCCGCAGGATACAGGCCACCTCCTCCGCGCCCACTACTTCGACACTTGGGATAGGCGGAAGTGGGTACCGTCCTATGCTACCTGCTCCACCTGGACTCACTTGCTACACCTGTGGCCAGGCTGGTCACTACTCCAGGGAGTGCCCCCAGAAGGCACCTCTCGCGATAACTCCTGCACGAGCCCCTGCCACTCCAACTGGCAAGGCTGGACCTATTGTGCGTGGTCGCCTGAACCACGTCTCTATTGAAGAAGCTGAAGAGACCCCGGCGTTCTTATGGGTGAGTTACGAATCAACGGCAATACAGCTACAGTTTTGTTTGACTCTGGAGCATCGCATTCATTCATATCCATAGCGTTTGCAAAAGACCACAAATACCGTTCGAGAAAATGAGCCGTCCCTTGGTGATCGCTACTCCTGGTTCAAATGGCAAACCGATGGGTTACTCCTGAGGTCCAGATTAATATAGGTTCCTTGTCTTTCCTTATGCCTTGGTAGCTCTGAAGTCCAAAGGCATTGATGTCATACTGGGCATGAACTGGCTAGCCAAATACCAGGCTAATCTCGACTGTGCCGCCAAGACCATTACTGTGACCGCTCCTTCCGGTGACATTGTGAAGTATTGGCCTGCAACATCAAGACCTCCGTCCGCCGTCGTACCCAGCTCACCTGAGATTCTCCTTTGCTTTATGGAAGGCGAATCCCCTCCTGAAATCCAGGACATACACGTGGTGTGTGACTTCCCGGATGTGTTCCCGGAAGAATTGCCTGGCATGCCTCCTGACCGAAGTGTGGAGTTTGTCATAGATCTACTTCCCGGTACCGCTCCAATTTCCAAGAAGCCCTACCGTATGCCGGTGGAAGAGTTGGCTCTGTTGAAAGAGCAAATTGATCAGCTGTTAGCTAAGGAGTTCATCCAGCCTAGCAGTTCACCATGGGGTTGTCCGGTACTCTTTGTCAAGAAGAGGGATTCTACCGTGCCTCGTCTAGTCTCTGACTATCGACCGTTGAATGCGGTGACAATCAAGAACAAGTATCCTATTCCTCGCATCAATGATCTGTTGGATCAGTTAGCTGGTGCAACGTATTCTCCAAGATGGATCTGAGGTCAGGCTACCATCAGATAAAAATCAGAAAGGAGGATATTCCAAAGACGGCATTTGTTACTCGCTATGGCTCATATGAGTATACCGTCATGTCCTTTGGTCTCACAAATGCCCCGCTACTTTCATGAGGCTCATGAACTCTCTTCATGGATTATCTTGACAAGTTTGTCGTCATTTACATTGATGACATTCTCATCTATTCCAAAACCAATGAAGAGCATGAGGAACATCTTCGTTTGGTTCTGACAAGACTTCGAGAACACCGCCTCTATGCCAAGTTCTCCAAGTGTGAGTTTTGGTTGGATAATCTCATCTTCCTTGGTCATGTGATATCCGCGGATGGTGTGGCTGTCATTCCTGACAAGATTCAGTCCATTTTGGATTGGAAAACTCCAATGTCAGTCAAGGACATTCGTAGCTTTCAGGTTTCTCCAAGATAGCCAAGGCCCTACTGACCTTCTCAAGAAGGATAAAAAGTTTGTATGGTCGGCCGAAGCTGAAGAGAGTTTCAAAACACTGAAAGCCAAGCTCACGTCCGCTCCTGTGCTTGTCCTGCCGGACACAGCAAGGATTTCGTCGTCTTCTGTGACGCCTCTTACAAGGTTTGGGTTGTGTGCTAATGCAAGATGGCCATGTGGTGGCATATGCTTCTCGCCAACTTAAGCCGCATGAGCTCAATTACCCTACTCATGATCTAGAGCTTGCCGCTGTGGTCTATGCTTTGAAGCAATGGAGACCATACTGTTTGGTAACCGTTGCGAGATCTTCTCGGATCACAAGAGTTGAAGTACCTCTTCACCCAGCCGGATTTAAATCTCAGGCAAAGGCGTTGGTTGGAGTTAATCACGGACTACAATGTGAGTCTGAACTATCAACCCGGCAAAGCAAACGTCGTGGCTGACGCGCTAAGTCGGAAGTCCTATTGCAACAATCTGATGATTGAAGAAGCCCAACCTGCCCTTCATGAAGAGTTCTCTCGTTTGAACTTAGAAATGGTTCCCTCCGGCTACCTTGCAAATCTGGAATCAAATCTACTCTTGTGGACCAGATTAAGGATGCCCAAAGCGTGACAAGGGTATTCAGAAAATCAAGAGAACATTGCTAGCGGGAAGGCAAAATGTTTTTCTGTCAATGAATCCGGAGTTGTTTATTTTGGTGACCGCTTGGTGGTGCCAAAGAAACGAAAATTGAGGGAGTTGATCCTCCAAGAAGCTCATGAATCTCCTCTCTCTATTCATCCCGGTAGTACCAAGATGTACCAAGACCTTCGACCACAATTCTGGTGGACCCGGATGAAACGAGAAATTGCCAAGTATGTTGCTGAATGCGACACCTGTCGACGGGTAAAGGCTGAACATCAAAGACCTGCCGGCACTCTCCACCCTATTGCTATTCCCGAGTGGAAATGGGATGAAATTGGTATGGATTTCATTACTGGTCTGCCGAAGTCTCCAAAGGGACATGATGCCATCTGGGTCATCATTGATCGACTATCCAAAGTGGCTCACTTCCTCCCAGTTCGTGTGGACATTACAGCAGCCAAGTTGGCAGACCTGTATACCTCTCGTATCGTCGTCCTTCACGGCATTCCCAAGAAGATAATTTCTGATCGTGGAGCCTATTCACCTCCAAGTTTTGGACTAGTTTCCAAACTGCTATGGGCACTGTCTCAACTTCAGCACCGCGTTCCATCCTCAAACTGATGGTCAGACCGAAAGAGTGAACCAAGTTTTGGAAGACATGCTTAGGGCATGTGTAATCTCTTTCGGCAAGGATTGGGAAAAGTATCTCCCTTTCGCGGAATTCTCCTACAACAATAGCTATCAAGCTAGTCTGGGCATGGCTCCATTCGAGGTTCTCTATGGAAGAAAATGCCGCACTCCTCTAAATTGGTCCGAGACCGGAGAGAGGGCACTCTTTGGTCCAGATATTATAAATGAAGCTGAGGAGAAGGTCAGAATCATAAGGAGAATCTGAAGATTGCTCAGTCTAGGCAAAAGAGCTACTATGATAAGCACCATCAGGAAATTCACTATGAAATTGGTGATAAAGCTTATCTCCGTGTCTCTCCCCTTCGTGGCGTTCGCCGCTTCGGAATCAAAGGAAAATTGGCCCCTCGCTATGTTGGTCCTTTCACCGTTCTGGGCAAGCGAGGAGATCTTTCTTATCAATTGGAGTTACCGGTCAAATTCCCAAATGTACATGATGTGTTTCATGTCTCCCAACTTCGCCGGTGTTTCAAGGATCCTATCCATGGGGTCAATCATGAAGAGCTAGACCTCCAGGAAGATCTCACTTATCGCGAGCATCCTATCCGTGTCTTGGATGAAGCTGAAAGAAAGACCCGAAACAAGACTACCAAGTTCCTCAAAGTTCAGTGGTCGCACCATTCCGAAGAAGAAGCGACTTGGGAACGAGAGTCTAGTCTTCGTGAGGAGTATCCCGACTTCTTCTCGCAAACTTAGAATCTCGGGACGAGATTCCTGTAAGGGGGTAGAATTGTAACAGCACGAAGTGGAAAACCTAAAAACCTGTGTAATTTTTCCACTTTTGTGTTACTTGCATCATGGCATCCATGCATAAAACATGTCTCTTTTGAGTTAACACAACATTGATATCGAAATGTTATGAAGTTGCTAAAACCAAATTGGCAAAGGTGCTTCCAAAAATTTCAAAACAACGAAGGCACTCAATCTTGCAAATAAAATTACTGTGACTTCTCATATTTGTCAAGGAAGTTCCGAGAGCTCCAAAAACAATCTCTTGCACTTGCTCCAAATTGTTAAATGAGCAACATTTTGAATTCTAGCAAAATGCTTTAAGCGAACCCTATGAACAGAAGTGGTCCAAACTAATTTATTTTGAGACACCAAAAATTGTGGAGTTCCTCCAGGTTAAGGGGAGCATCCCCAAATTTTTACATAAGTTTTGGAGCAGTGCAAGAGCCCTAATTAAAACTATTGAAGAAACAGGTTTTAAAGTTAAAAACAGAAAAAGGGAGAACCGGATTATCCGGCCCGATCGACCACCGGATTATCCAGTCGAGGTCGTCTTCTTCCTGTAGCGACCACGCGTGTCGTTCCCGCCGGACCAGCTCGACGCCGAGCTCGCCATGGGGCCCCCGCGCCCCCGGTCGCACGTGAGGAGAAGAGGAGCACCTCGAGGCCCCTCGCTACCCTATCCCCTCACCCACCACTTGCTCCTCTCTCTCTCCTTGCTCCCCACAGAGCCGTTATGGACGCCGAGCTCCACCACCGCCACGCCGTCGATTGACGTCACCCCGAGCAAATCGCCGCCAACCAAAAGCTCCGCCGTGTTGCCCTCCTCCTCTCCTCCGAAGTAATCGAGCCGGGAAGCTGCACATTGCCCAGGAATTCGAGTTCTTCTCCGACGAACTCCGCCGCACGCCGAGCTCGATTGACGCCGTTCCCGTCCATCCCCGGCCTAACTGAGCACCACCACGAGTTCGTGGTGAGCACTATACCCTTGCTGACCCCTTTCCCTCTCCCCATTTGCTCTAGTTCGAGTTTTGGCTATAGCCCATGAATTTCAGCTGTAACTCGAAGATCCAGGCTGGATATTCCGGGCCAGGACCCAATATTCCGGCCTAAATGTCCGGCCTCTGCGCGCACAATTTTTCCTTAGCCAAATTTCCTGACTAGTGGAGGAAGCAACCGTATATTCCGGCCCCGGACCAAATGTCCGGCTTGAATTTTCCGGCCGAGTCCAGTGGCTCGCGCCTTGAGTCCTTAGCCGTTTTCACGAGTGGCCAAGAATTGAGACCGGATATTCCGGTCTGGCACGATCCGGATTATCCGGCCTCTGGGAGCTTTTTGCCTATTTTGGCTAAGTTGCACATGGTCTCCTCACAACTTAAAACTTGCATCTTCTCATGAGCATGACATTCATATGCAAGTTAACCCTAAGGTTCATCGATCTTGATCAACTAATAAAGTTGTTGTAACCCTTAAACCCCACGGTATAGTCGCGATGCACCGTGATGCATCCAACCTCCGTTTAAATTGTTTAGTTGAATCATCCTCGTCTCGGGGATTTAAAATGTCATGTCATCATATGTTTGCGCATTGCATTTGTTAAACATATGTGTGGTGATTGATTGTTCTCTCCCGATGTTTGTTTTTCGTTAGATCAAGCAACCGGGGTTACTCCACCATACCCCGAAGACCCGTACTACCAGCACGTTGAGCAAGGCAAGAGTAATCCCCCTCTGAGCATATCCTATCCTATTTTCCGTAATTATTTTCTCTACTATAATATTGCATGCGGTTCTAAATGTCTTTTGTTTGGGTTAGAGTATCCTATAGAATGCATTAAGTTTCCGATGCCAATACCTGTTTTTCCCTCCTAACACCATAGGTTTGTATTGTTGGCCATGAGATACTTAACTATACTAGGTTGATGCTTAGCCATGCTTAGTAATTGCCTAGTGGTACTATGGTTATCAAATGTTGGGAACATGTGGTGAAATGAGAATGATGGTGGAGAAATGTGGTGACGGATAATAAAATGCTTAAAGGTGGGGATGAGAGGCCACTGTGGTCGTGGTGTTTTGTCTCGTTCTCGCCGCCTAGGAGCGAGTTCTATACCTCTTGAACCAAGACTGAGCGTGCAACCATGCGTGAGGCCTATGCATTTGCAGGAAACCTCATAGACTAAATAACTCGGACAGGGCTAGCCAGGGTCCTCTAGTTCGGGCTTCCATTTGCGCGTGCGTGATGATGGTGGGATGAACTGAGATGAGGATGGTGGTGTTAGGAAAATGAGTGGCCGTGGGGCGGGGTGTTGTGATCCTGGCAGTCCTACCGCCACTGATGATCCTGAAAAGTCCTTAACGAGGGAGAAGTCAACACCGTTCCCACCCAGCCGGCTTTCCAAGGAAGGGAGCTAATGCGCAGGTAATGGGCCGGGCGGTACGCGTGGCAAACATTTGTACACCCCTGCAGGGTTAAATCTTTTCGAAAAGCCGTGTCCGCGGTTATGGACGACTTGGGAAGTGAAGATAGGATCATAGAATAACTTTAACAAAATGATTAAAAACTGGGTACTAGAGGTACCACTCAAGATTGTAAGGTAAGCTTCCTCGAGGGTGATTCGGGGAGGTGCCTTGGACGAACAGGTACCGTGGTTGATGATGGTTTATGATGAGTAAGGTGATGAAAGAAAAAGTTACTCCTTACCTCTTTTGAAAATATTCTGAATAGTCGATGCCTTTGAGTTATGTTTTCATAAATAAAATCAGCTTTATGCAAAACAACCATATAACTTTGAAAGCCTCATCGAGCTAAAGCTCTATATATAATCTTGCGAGTTCGTCGAACTCAACGTCGTTTGTTTTATTTCAGAGGAGGACTTCACCGACCTCGAAGGTGGGTTCTTTGTGGACGTCGACGAGTAGTCTGGGGTTCCCAGGTGGCAGCTTGGGACATCCCGGAATAGCTGGTGCTGTGATGTTTATCTGTAGGCCTCTTAGGCCATATTTGGATCTTGTTGTTTAGAACAACCTAAATTGCTTCCGCTTGATATAATGTTGGGTCTGTGACCTCTGAATGTCATTTGCTATCTTTCTCTATTATAAGAGTTGAACTATATGATTTGTGTCGTAGAGTCTGTGATGTGCCAGTTGTTCCACAAGTCTTGATCTCTCTATTATACATTGAGGGTTGTGCCTGTGTTAAGGCATCAATCGGGAGTTGCGTTGCCGATGATCCATTCCGAGCAACGCCTGCCAAAGGTTTTGGCCGGGGATTGGTAAACCCGTAACCTCCGGTTGTATCGCTTAACCGGTGACACACAGCATCACTGTATAGCAGTCGGGTCGGGGCGCCACATACGGCGTGGAGGCGCCGCTCGCCGGACTGCTAGGTCCGCACGGCGGCAAGGGCGTGGGGATACGGTGGTTGGGTGGATTTGGTGCGGAAATGGGCAACCCTAAAACGTCCAGCCTCCTCTCTTTATATAGACCTCCCCATATTGGGCTGCCTCAACTGAAGCCCATCCTGGAGTCTATTCCAGCCCAACTCGGATCCAATCCGAATTATTCCTGCACAACCTTAAGTGTGTGACCCTATTGGTTCACGCACATTTAGTCATGACACGAGTACACTTACTCGTCCAATAGTTGGTAGCGGCTTCTAGCAAAACGTGCCAACTCCCAAACGCGTATAAAGATCGTATCAGACGAACCATCACAATGTTTGTGACATTCCCTTTGCCTCACGATATTAGGTCAAGCTTCCAGCTTACCACTCTTTCTCGATCCTGTGATTCGGAACCCCAAACTAGCAAACTAGGTTAACCATTAAACTTATCTAGCACGGCCATGCATTTCTGGATCCGATCACTCGAGGGGCCCAGAGAAATATCTCTCTCAAGCAGAGAGCGGCAAATCCCATCTTGACTGACTATGTCTTGCAGCATGTTTGATGACAAACCCGTAAGCTACCTTTATGGCTACCCTTTCACGGTGTAGCGTTGGATAGCCCCAAAGTAGGTCAATTTACATCTCAAGTACATACGACAATCTCAGGTCTAGGGACAAAACAAACACATCATGTAGAGAGAGAGCTATGAACGTTTGCTTCATTGTCTCAAGGTGGGTCAGCCCAACTCTATGTTCATAACATAAGTCCACATTATTAGTTTGACATCCCCATGTCTATGACTCGTGAAACATAGTCATCAACTAATACATGTGCTAGTCTAATATTCAAGTGTATCCTCACATAAACTCCTACTAGGGACATATTTAGAATAACCATACAAGTAATGAGTTTCACAGACAAGTCGTCAACTCGCCAATCAATACAAAGATATTATTCAAGGCACGTTATTATATGGATACATTGAAATATCATCATCTCTATGATTGCCTCTTGGGCATATTTCCTATAGTCCAAGGGGTCATCGTCCTTGTCGTCTCTGCAATCTGCCGCTCTGTAACTAGGACGGGTCTGCAGTGAACTGACCCACCAAGGCGCGGTCTGCGACCTCGTCTGCAAGCTGCTGCTCCGCCGCGTGGGGCTCCACACCCATTGTGTGGTCAAGGTGCTCCTCCATGGCGAGGAGGATCTCCTCCCGCGCCTCGTCGAGGTTATTAACACGTACATGGCAACACCAACGCCCTCGCCCTTGGCCTCGGGGGTGTCCTCGACCTGGACATCACCGGCGGCCACTTCCTTTGGTCGAAAGATCATCTGGTCCCCATTCTCCGGCTTATATATTTTACCCTCCTCGTCCCCAAACTTTATCCACAGCTAGCTAGCCCTTTCCCTCCATGTCCCCGTCTGCATCCACCACAGTGTCGCGTCGGAAGATCATCTGGTCAACGTTGACCCCAGAGTGCCAGCCACGCCCATTTCTGCTGCATGGTTGGAGTGTTGTCTTCCCTTTTGCAGACGCGCATCTTCGCCTCCAGCTTCGCGTGGCACTCCGAGGCCGGCAGATGGGCTGAGTTTGGTGGGTCCGATTGGGTGCATGTTTTTTGTCTGAGCCGTGTCTGTAATGTCTGTCCAGACATATGGAGGTATAGGGACGGCTGGATATGTTCGAAGTGTGGTATGTGAATAAACGTGACAAGCATGGAGTAATATACTCCCTCCATTCACAAAAGGATGTTAAATTATGTCTACATACATACAAATCTAGAAAAGATTGAGACATCCTTTTGTGGCAGAGGGAGTATGAGGGCAGAGCAGGAGTGAGTTGTGAAAACACGATTTGTATGTGCTTCTCCGGGACATATATATATATATATATGAGCCAGCCGAAGACTGGCAGGTGCCCATGCATCCACTGGCGGAGCTCCAGCCAGAAAGTTGGGCGGGCCAGCCCAAAGAAGACTACGTGTTTTTTCTTTGCTGGGCCAAATTTACTTCTATTCTTCAGTGTTTTGGGTTGGACTGGGCGGGCCATGGCCCAGGTTGGCTTGCACTGAGCTCCGCCACTGCTGCATCCAGCAAGGCAGCAACCACACGGGAGCTCATTCTTATCCTCTCGTTCTCTCTCCTCGCTACAATACCTTGAGAGTCTCTCGTGAGATCTCGTCGCTGCTCCTCTCCTTATTCGCCGGCGCCGCTAGCCGAAGGGGAGCTGGGATGGCAGCCGAGCCTTCCTGTATATAGTAGGTGCTCTGCTTCTCGCCCTAGGTGTAGTTTTAGGCTTTGTCGACTGGTCCCGCGTGGCGTATGGCGAGAGGCTGCTGGGCTCTTCCCGGCTGGTGCTGCTGCCAAGCACTGGTTTTTGTCCCCGACGTTCTCCGGTGAGCTCCCATGGTGGAAGGTCGGGGCGGTGAGGAGATGGCTGAGAGCCCCTCCAATAATGGCAGTTCTAGCCTCCTTCAGATCAAGTGGGTGTGGTGTTGTCTTCCTCCTTTGACCGGCCGTGGGGCGAGGGGAAGGTGGGATTGGCACCATGAGTGCTGGATCTGGAGGTGGTTTCGGAGGTGGGTGCTGGGTGTGGGTGGCCGACCTCGGTGTTGGCCGGAGCGATGCCTTCTTGTCGTGGGAGCTTCTGTGGATAAAGCCGAAGATGTCAAAGGCCTTTGTTGCGGCGCCTCTTCTTCAATAAGGCCTGTGGTCACCGCTCGCTGAGGTTTGCTTGTTCTGCTCCGGTGTTTCCTCCGGTCGGCCGTGGTGGCGAGGGGAGGGGATACATGGACGCGTCGACGGCTGCGTCGAGTGGTGGTGGGCGCGGTGTGTTGTGGGCGACTGGCTCTGTCCTCTGGCCGGCCTCGGTGGCGAGGGGAGAGACGGAGTTCATTGTTGTCCGGTTCGCAGCTGCGTCGGTTCCTCTGGTTCTTCTCCAAGCCGACCTTCTTCGCCTGTCTCCTCCTACCCGTGGCAGGTGTGGCGAGTTTTGATGGCGGGCCGTTTTGCTCCGACGCGCGGTGAAGAACCTTCTGCTGCAAGGTACTGTTGCTACTCATGTCTTCTTGCTCCTCCATCAGGCGCGGGGTTGTGAAGGATGGGGATTCGACTGGGCGAGCTCCAGCATCAATGCAGCAGTGGAGTTGGGAAGCAATCTTCTGGAGCATTACCTTGGCGGCGGGGGTGACAGCCGTCCGACATCCAAGGCCACCGTTTGGCCTATCCAGAAGCCGGCTAAGGGCTCCGGCATATGTTTAACCTCCTTTGAGAGGCCCCTTTCGAGGTCAACTGCTGCTATCTGCGTCGGCACGGGAGCAAGTGGTTTCGTCCCCGCTT